>OY720456.1:10477609-10960109 GCA_963082715.1 Harpalus rubripes | reverse complement strand
ACCTTCCTTACCTAAAGGTGACGGAAGGTAAAAATAACCATTGAGTTACAGAGTAGCCCCAATTGATTATTTTTTAACAGGCATGATATTTTGAAAATAATTTCTTAATCTAACTTATTATTCTGTCATATATTACATTACAATAAAGGTGCATTTACAAATGAAAATTAGGTTTATGGTTTTTGTTTAGGTTTAAGTAAGTTTTAAATTACCTGAAAATTAGTTTTGAAATGTACAGAGATCTATGTAAATGCATCAAAAACAAGATTAAAATATCGGTAGACCAATACTCAACAAAACTCCTGTGCGCCGTGAAACTGTCATTCGCTTGGCATTATTGGTTATATTTCAGCAATTAAGCTGTGACAATATCCATGTTCTTCTCGCATTTGTATAAAAAGCTGAATCCTCCAAGTGGTGAATAAATAAAGATGGGTGTATATATCTATATCATTTCAGACTCGTTCTCATTGGTGAAGTTTGTGACGTCAAACTAAATCATAAACCTAAAGTTTGGACCTTGCAATGTTTAGTTTTATGATTTGGATTTAGAGACCTTAATTTTGAAGTGTGAATAGAGTCATAACATAATATTCGGCCAAAGTCTTTAAATCTAAAGTATAAACCATAAATCTAAACCTGATTTTTATTTGTGAACGTACCTTAAGGTTTTAAAAATACAATCACTAGAAAATAATTATATCTTGAATATCTTTGATCTTTTGGGAAAGATTACTATATTTCTCTCATTTCCTACTTAACTTCTCTTTCAAATCTTATTTAATATACTTTGGTCTTTAGATTCCCTTACATTCAAAAGCTTCATTATCTTTGATGTAGAATTTTTTGATAAAGAAATGTTTTTACATATCTCCCAATTGCTAATGTCATGTTTTAATTATATTTTAAATTTATTTTATAATAAATAAAAACATACATGCGAGAGTCACACTAGAGTTATTGAGAATAGGACATTTAGTTCATATCTTTTATAATTTTATTTTAAATATGCTTAAATTTCTCGAGTGATAAAATACGAGCTACAAAAGTTAAATATTTTCGTAATATAATTGTTAGTTTTTTAAACTATATATTAATATAGCCCTGATGATGGTTTGTTAGGAGCCGAAATGTCAGATTGTTAAAAAAATGACAATTTATAAGTAAAATAAATAGATATATCATCACGGCTTATTACTCATTGCTGGGTGTGCCAATCTGCTTTGTACACAGAATTCGGTAATGATGAAATATTTGCACCGTGCGGGCGCTCACCAGGCGTCACCTCACGGGCACTCATTGCTGGCGTGGAGAGCGCACCACAGGGGTCAATTTTGTGCCATTTAAAATTGGGAATATTTGGCGTCGGTCGGGGTCGAACCCGGCTCCCCAGATTCGCGACCTGACACTCAGGCACGCGGCTACGACAATTTATTAAAATCATTTTACCAAGACTGCATAAGTTTTTTGCCCTCTCTTATTATGTTTAATAAAAAGCAAATTATAAAATGAGCGTACAAGTTGATATATTTCGGAAAGCCTCTTATAACCTACAGCTTGAAAAAATATTCCCAACATTGGTGACATTGGTTTCAAAATATTCAAAACACTCCATCGAAAATATCATTCTCCCATGCATTCTCTGAAAAGTGTTTACCCCAATCTCTTAATCCTTATACCGTATAAAAGGATGCACATTTTCTATCACTGCTAATACTTCTGTCTGCAAAAGCCGCACCAAAGCTTCTGTTCTCACATCCCGAACATTGGCAAGGCTGGGCTACGTGAAGGACGCTGGGCACTCCCAGCAAATGCTATTATTCTGGGTCGGTGGGCAACGCTGAATATTTGTGAAATGGACCCATGTTCGTGTGCTCACTCAACACATCATATTGTTCGACATCGGAACGCAGGATTGATAATAAAAGAGTTTTTTTTTCTTTATGTAATGTTTGTTAATGGGATTTTAATTGAATTTTTGGAGGATATTGTCGCTGTTTAACAGAAGTTAATTCGGAGAATAAAAAAGAGATGCAGGCAGTCAATGACAAAAATTCATTTTGTATAAATTTTCTTGTTGCTCTTGAAATACAATAGAGAAATATTTTTGATACATGTTTTCAAATAATGAAGTTTAAAGTTTACTTTATAATTAAATTTTGATTATCAAGGCATTATATTACGAATAGATTCTATTGTCACATAAATATTAATTTTGATAAGTTTTATTATTTATACCACACCATATAGGAAAATTTATAAACTTCGGAATAAAAATTAATATTTTTTTTGTAATAAAATTTTTGCCTATTAATAATAAATAATAATATACATAATATATCATCACGGAATATCATCCATTGCTGGGTGTGTCAATCTGCTTTTCGACACAGATTTCGGTAATGATGATGACATATTCGTACCGTATGGGCGTTTACTGGCGTGGAGAGTGCACCACAGGGGTCAATTTTGTGCCATTTAAAATTCGAAATATTTGCCGTCGGTTAGTACCGAACCCGATTCCCCAGATTCATGACCAGACATTCTGCCACGCGGCCAGGACACCCTAATGATTCATATACATAATTCAAATGTTCAAATTTAAAATGAACAAAGTTAGAAAAAAAGTCTTTTGTAGTAATATTAATGATGATTTTCGTTACGTAGCTAAATAATTCATTTGAAAATTTTAAATGTCAAATTCTAATCTAAAAAATTATAATGAAATGGTATCAGAATTTAATATAATATTATGATCAACCGAAAAATATTTTTCCTACTTTCACTTGAAAACTTGAATGGATATGTAGGCAATACTAGTTAACTGAACGGATATAATTTCATTTTCATTCTAGGTTGGATATGAAATCCACGAATCACAAATCACATAAGTCATGTAACCTAGGCAACTGTCTATTCATTTATTACAAGATTAAAAAGAAGAACGATACAAAAGTTTTGTATAATTTAATAATAATAATTAACTAAATTATATTATGAATTAGTTGTAAGTATTGAAAAAGAACGTATAAAAAATGGGAATCAAAACGGTATGAAATGTCACATAGGCAAATCAAGGTTATCCTTTTTAGATTTGGCAATAAAAACTCGTAAGTAGTATGTAAAAGTATTGTATACTTGTAAAATATAATTTTTATGACAAATGTCATTAAGAAAGCCTAGGAAAACAAGTACATGAAATAAAATTTCAAATTTCTATGGTTCTTATTTTCCTTTTTTACCTTCCGTCACCTTTAGGTAAGGAAGGTATTGTCTTTGGTCAAAAAATTCGATGGTGAGTTTTTGATGAATAAGCACTTTTTTGGGTCCCTACAATACGATTTTACTATTTTTACGATGATGTCTGTATGTGTGTGTGTGTGTGTGCGTGTGTGTGTATGTATGTATGTGTGTCCGTGTGTGTGTGTGTGTGTGTGTGTGTGTATGTAACAAAATTTTCGTCTACGATAACTTCCATACTACAATTCTAAAATTATAATTCTTTCGTATTTCTCTTCGTTACATCCATGTGAAGAGCTGATTAGATTTTGGTTAGAATTGGACAACCGGAAGTACTTTCATTTGAAGATTTTAACAGTTTTTCTTGAAAAAATATGTTAAATATCATTTTTTCACGATTAATGTTATTATAAATATTAAAGAATATTTTATTCTCTATACGATTTGACTACATTTTATACTTAATATTAAATGGATATAGAATTAAAAAATTATAAAGAAATTAAATTTCATAAAGTAGCCATAGCTATGGAAACAGCTACTATATTAAGAAAATTTTGATTGAAAGATGTCAGTGTCAAGTGAAATTGACAAAGTGTGTTTGTCTTATAATTTTACGATAAATATACTAAATATAGGATCTTTTGCTTTCTGTATGGAATTTGTATAAAATACATACATCTGCTTTAAGGTAATGTACAAGAAATAATAATAATAAATCTTTTATTTCTGCAGATACATTACACTGTATATAGAAAACGTCACAAAATGATAATTCTCTGTATGAAATTTGCATAGAATACATGCAACTGCCGGAAGGTAATGTACAAGAAACAGAATATTTAATTTAGCAAGGAACTTTCCGTATGAAATTTGTGCAAAATACATAGAACTGACGGAAGGTAATGTGCTGGCCATACCAGATTTTTTTTCGTTAGTCGTAGAAAAAGTATGCTGTATAACTCGAGTGGAATGTCCATATCGTTTTCGGATGATTGAACACTCCGCCTACGGCTTCATCCTCATGCGATATGGACATCAAATCCACTCTTATTGTACAAACAACTATTCTATATAAAACCTTATAGGTATATTTTTGACTCTCAGATTCCCTTGAAGTTAAGTGCATTCTTTATTATGTAGGTACCAATAACATTAGGATGAAAACATTATTTTATAGTATATTAAGTATTAAGATCGGTAATTCCTTAACGTTCGTGATGCTTATACTATTTTTTGCACGATCGACGCACAAAATTTAAAAGAAAAATAAGATTTGAAAATTATTTTGACATTATTTGTCATTTTTGAAATAAATTTTGATTTTTGTTTTTATTTATTTACTGTCTCGCCTCCTGAACGGTAAGTGAAGCACATCACTTACCGACGTGAGTCACATCACTTACCGTTCAGTAATTTGTAAATAAGACCTACTGTCTTGGAAACACTATCGATAAATATAAAAAATAACCCGATCGTGCAAAAAATCAATTATTCGATCTTTTATACTATTTGGGGTCTCGTGGCCGTATACCTGAGTGTCAGGCGAATCTGGAGAACCGGGTTCGATCCCGACCGACGCCAATTATTTCGAATTTTAAATGGCACAAAATTGACCCCTATGGTGCATTCTCCGCGCCAAAAATGAGTGCCCGTGAGGTGACGCGTGGTAAGTGCCCGCACGGTGCAAATATTTAATCATTACCGATATCTGTACAAAGCAGATTGGCACACCCAGCAATGGGTAATAGGCCGTGATGATATATTTATTTATTTATACTATGTTTTAAGCAAGGTTCAGGTGCAAAATCAACTCAATATATTTTGCTACAAATCTATTAAAAGTGGGCTTTTTAATGTTTGTTTTTAACGTTAAAAATGTCATTTTATGACACTAGTGTTAAAAGTGACAGATCTTTGTTACTTTTGACACTATAGTGTTAAAAGTGAACGTCAAAAAATTATTAGAAATACAAATTTAAATTAAAAAATAGTGTTTGTAGAAAAAATAGTGTATGACATACGTGTTGTAAGTGATTTTATTTTATTCGCGTCGTGTTCCAAACTTCCTTCTCACAAAATAAAATGTCACTTGTAACACATATCATAAATAACTATTATTTGAAATTATATCTTTATAACGTCTCGAAAAAATGACATTTGAAAAATATCCTACTTTGAGGTGCGTAAATCTGTAATATATTGAAAAGTAGGGTTCTAAATGAAATAGGGCACGAAGATATGAAAAACAGAAAATGTTAAAAACTTATTCATTTTATTTATCCGTTGCTTTAGCAATACATATATTTAGAAATTCTGTAGGACTTTTCCAGTTAATTTGTCGAAAACGTCTATTGTGTAGTTTAGCCAGTTGTTGCAAAACATAAAGATGGAGACATTTATTTTATTCAAAACTACTCGTATATTACAAATATTAAAGGTACATTCACAAATGAAAATTAGGTTTATGATTTTTGTTTAGGTTTAAGTATGTCATTCATAAATGTAAGTTTAAATTAACCGTATTTTAGTTTGGTATACAGACATCTATGTATATGCTTCAAACATACGATTAAAATATCGATAGCGCAGTACTTAACAGGTATCCATGCACCGTGAAACTGTCATTCGCTTGGCATTATGGTTATATTTCAGCAATTAAGTTATGACAGTCTCCATGTTCTTCTCGCATTTATTTAAAAAGCCGAATCCACCAAATGGATACTATATGAAGACGGTTGTATATATCTATATCATTTCAGACTCGTTCTCATTGGTGAAGTTTATGACGTCAAACTAAATCATAAACCTAAAGTTTGGACCTTGCAATGTTTAGCTTTATGATTTGGATTTAGAAATCCTAAATTCTGAAGTGTGAATGGAGTCATTACTTAATATGCGGCCAAGGTCTATAAATATAAAGTATAAACCATAAATCTAAACCTAATTTTTATTTGTGAATGCAACTTTAGTGATACAGTTATTTAGATAAGAAAGCTACATGTTTGTTATCTGTTGTATTTCTTATTCCAGTGGTGCGTTGGCATGCGGCCGGTTGTGTTGTTTTATTCGCTGCTGCTGTTTGGCGTGTCCAATCAAACACTACACACGCACCGCCGTCTGATCGCCTCATCAATCACCCGGAGACAATGGCTGGGATAGAGGAATAATTATATCACGCGGGGTTCACACCTCGTAACCAAGCCAGAGCAGAGCGTCCAGCCACCGGCTACGCAAACGCAACGGCAACGGCTACCGACTGTCAGCAAGTGATGAATTTCCTGTTTGCAATCTAGACTTCATTAAAGGTAAGCCAAGATTATTCAACTGTAATGCATACGAGTACACTCTTTTTTTGTACCTACATCAAACAATCCAAACATACCAATTTATATCATCTATAATATCTGTTTTTCTTATAACTCAATCGGGTATAAATAATTAAATATTTAAGCCCGATCCTATCACCTCATGTTAAAGGGACAGTTTATTAATGATTTACCATTAGTTAAGAATTAAACTGAAGCTTAGAAGCGTTGCGAACAACAGTTTTAACTTCTAGTTAGCTCTAACCAAAGGTGGTAAGAAAATTTTTACAACATAACCGTTGCTTATAGCTGTCACTTTAAGTAGAGGTCGTAGAAGCGGGCCGTAGGCAGAAAATAGTTTTCTTCAAATATTAACTGTGCCGTACAATTTTATACGCTGCTTTGTACATTAAAATATAAAGATTAAAATTCTGAATTTTTGGTGTCAAATATTTTAAAATTACACTTTTCCTGTTCGAGTCCGAGTAAACTTGATTTTTAGAGACGTGGTACAAATGAATTTAATATATGTTCATTTCAAAAAATTAATGACGAGTTAACTGTCAAACCACGCATCAATGATGTAACTTTCCACTAAAGTATCTATATAAAAATAAATACTTTGATATCATAACTCAAAAGCCAATATTAAAAATATTAAGCATAGCCATTCAAAAGACCATATACTAGTTACCTTAAAGGTGCATTCACAAATGAAAATTAGGTTTAGATTTATGGTTTATACTTTAGATTTAAAGACTTTGTCCGCATATTATGTAATGACTCCATCCACACTTCAGAATTTAGGGTCTCTAAAGTTAAACATTGCAAAGTTTATGATTTAGTTTGACGTCACAAACTTCACCAATGAGAACGAGTCTGAAATGATATAGATATATACACCCATCTCTATTTAGTATCCACTTGGTGGATTCGGCTTTTTAAATAAATGCGAGAAGAACATGGAGACTGTCATAACATAATTGCTGAAATATAACCAATAATGCCAAGCGAATGACAGTTTCACGGCGCACAGATGTCTTGTTGAGTACTGCTCTACCGATATTTTAATTTTGATTTTGAAGCATTTACACAGATGTTTGTACATATCAAAACTAATTTTCAGGTAATTTAAACTTACATTTATGAATGACACTTAAACCTAAACAAAAACCATAAACCTAATTTGCATTTATGAATGCACCTTAAGAGTTACAAAGCAAAGTTCAATATTATTTCACGCTAGGTTATTAAAAAAATTAAAAACTTCATAATTTGCATTTTCATCTACTTCTAGTGATCTATGCTTTTTTTCCAAACAAATTAAAGCGAAAGCGTCTTTATATACAAAATTAAAGCTGCCAAAATTTTGCATAAAATAGTTTCTAATCATGTTTTTCTTATCCGTAACCGTTGTCTCGTTTTAAGCAGTTGAAAATCGTTATTTTTCCCAACAAATAATTTTCTCTACGTTTATCTTGTACCTTCAAACCGTTATATTTAGAGCAAAAGTGATCAGAAACACAGTTGTAGAGGTTGAATTATCTTTAAAAGTTCATAAAAATTCTGATTAAGTGCAACAATTACCGGTAGGTGGCCACCTTTCAGTTGCCATTGTTCAGCATTGTTGCCAGATAGGAGGGAATTTCCCTTTTTCGTAGGAATGAAAAAAACAAATGACAAGTATGAATATTTTTGGAAAAAATAAAGATTTTCAAATGCTTAAAACTAGAAAACAGTTAGGGATAAGAAAAACTGAATAGGAACTATTTTATGCCAAATTTTGTCAACTTTAATTTTGTGTATAAAGACGTTTCGCTAGGATCAACCATTGTCGAGGTAGAAGCGAAAAACCATTTAGATTTTGATATGCCCTGAAGTAAGCTCCCCTCGGAGACCCCAGGACTTTTGGTATATTCAGATCCAAACACCCCTTATCACATCCCAAAAGTTAAAAAAGTGCGCACAAAAGTCTGTCTACAACTCATTTTTAAGCATTCGTTGACTGGACTAAATTGCCTCGTAATGGGAGAAATTTGTCTAATTAATTTTGTACCTCTTATAAATCTAGAGACCTTCATAATAATAGACGCTTTTTATCAGGCACACTTCAATAAAAAGGTTCATAAGTTTTTAAACGCAACTCCATTTTGGATTTAAAAAAAATCGGTCTAGCTAAACATCGTTTTCAAAAGATGCAAAACAGATAAGGTCGGGTTAGATTTAAACTGAACCAAAACTGAAATATAATTGAGGTTAAACGTTAACCTATTGTAAATTTCCTATAAATTCTTAATTTAATTTGTTGTAATTTTGGCATATGATCATCGCAACTTTAAATTATCGCATTGGTAAACTAAGATGCTTTGAGAATCTGAATACCAATTATAACCTAGCTCAAAGTATACAAGAATGTGAGATATTTACGGAAATAATAAATCTTTGGTCAGTTTCTGTATCAGTTTACAAGCGAAATAATATTTGTGGTATGTGTTAACTAATTAATTGAGAAAGAAATATTAATCATAATCAATCTAACTTTCATTTTCAACAGATTACAATCAATGACCCAATTAGATTGAAATTTTATTAAATTAATTTAATACGTCAATGAAACAATAAAAACACAGGTGTTGTTCTATTAATTCTTTTATTATAATCATGTATACAATCACATATTGATTCCTAATAATAATACTTGATCTAAAATTGGTTCTACAACATTTTTCTTTCGTTTCTGTTGAATGGTCACTAGCGTCACTCAAAGTATTTTATGCATTTTTATTTTCTTATGAACCTTTTTTTTTAAATGACCATTACTTTTGCAAAAGTACCACAAGAAATTTATTATTCATTACTATATAATTATATTGTTTTGCGAAGTTTGTCTGATTTGTATATTTTGCTTAAAAGTGAATTTGTAGAACAAGAAGATGCCTCTATTCACAGATTTTGGTGATGACAATGTATCTATGCTGTAGAGGGCGTTTACCAGGCACTGGAAAAAGAACCGTAGGGTCACCTTTGTGCTATTTGAAATAATTTTTAAGTGTCAAATTTATCGTCAGACTGAATCATAACCGGTCACCTAAATATTATGTTCAAATTAGTTCCTTTCAACTATAATACATTTTATTAAAAATTCTAAACACTCAACCAAACTTCTTTTGGAGTTTAAAAAATAGCCAAAAGTCGCGCTTTGCCTATTACATTAATTATAAGGTTTTTTAACAAATTTTCAATAGCGAATTATAGGTGAAACAATGTCTAATAAAGAATTAGAAAAAAAACACACAAAGAAAAATTTAAGAAAAGAAAGAAAAGGCGTTGGGGAGTCCGACCTATATTTCAGCAACGAGAGCAGGAGGGACATTTATACTTAAATGTGACAGAATTTTTTAAAACGTCAAATTCAAATACATGAATATCGTCAGCGGCAAGCTTCTGATTGGTCGGCATTAGCATTGTGACTTAAGAATTTAGAAATTGGCGTATTCTAGGGTTACGGCATAATACTAAGGTTAATGTTACAGATACATATACCGTAGCACGCATTTGTCTATTGTAACACGAGGGGGGTCTCCCACGCTGATGATGCTAATATTAAAACTGTTTCCTCCCTACTGGCACACTTTAGACTTACTGGTGATAAGGAAGAACACAAATACACTTTAACTTTACACTGATGAACACTACGGATTTACGGACATGGACATTACTTTATATTTTCTGATTAACTAAACTAATGTTTTTATTTACATGGTTACAATATTAACTAAACATAACTAAAACAACTAAGCTATTACTAATACGTTACATTCCGTAACCCAGCGGGCGGACGTTTTGCACGCGCCCCAAAACTAAAACACTTCATGTTCAAAAAGAAGAAACGTCTTCCCGACGCAACGAACTAATCTAGACTCTCTCATGTGTACTCCATGAGTAACTAATGTCGACTATCTAAAAACAAAGCGCTATCTTCAGGACAGGATTATCTTAGGGGTCCAGGGTGCATAGGCTAGAGCATTCAAAGTCACGCACGTATACATAATAATTTATAAACTTAATGGTCAACAAATAAATGTCGTGACTATCATAATATGCTAAGAATACCTAAACTGAATTTTGACATTTATAACTTAAATAGATAAACAAGTTAAAATATGGTTTTTATATTTTGCTTTCATAATAAAGTCATTTCGATACGCAATTTTTTGTTTTAGACGGTTGGTACTAGATGACGTTTCTTTAACCCATTTTTACCTAATTTATTTTTAGTTAATTTACAATTCATTTTAATAATATAATGTCGAAATTATTATTATTTTTTTATTTAAGGAAGATTATTTACATGAAAATGTACAAATGGTTACAAATATAATCACAAATTGAGTAAGTAAATGTTATTGTAGAAGGCGCAAAATATAAAAAATAGTATAAAGAACTCATTTTATAAGACTTTCTTTCGCACTTGTCAATTAGAAAACTCGCTAACGCTTGTTTTCTAAATTTTGACGCGTGCGAAAAAAACATGTCTTATAAAACACGTTCTTTAATATACTATATTGAAACTAAAATTTAGAAAAGTTTATAAAAAGTTATTTATCTGTTATTACTCTTACCCTCGCCTTGTCACACTATACTCGAATTATTAATGCAAAGTCATAATGCTAATGCTAAGGTAAAGTCTTAAGTTTGCAGCTTACATAAACCAGCCTTTACAGTTCAAAATGATAATGCAAACCTGTTTTTCTTATTCTCGGTAGTTCAATGCATATCAAGTTCGTTAATATCACCCAAGAATAACATCTTAATTCATTTCACCCTACAATTGTTACTTGGATAAAAAACCTAAACAAGCACCTTTCCTCAAGCTGCTAGAAACTCAATAACATAATCCACATACCGGAAGCCCTACCATCCACCCACTTTCCGATGCATCAGCTTAGCCGCTTGTGCAACAATGCTCCTCCGGTAAAAAACTTATTCATCCCCGTGTCATTTGATCTGGGGGTTGGACCGGCCGTGTGCGGGTTTTTTACCCCGGGACCGTTACAGCCGCGATTCTTGCAACACCCGGTCATGAGAATGTACTGTGTAATTTATGGATAATGTCTATAATCAGCAACCGAGAGATTGTGTTTAATTTTTGGCGCGTGCCTAAGATGAGGTGGATGAGAGTCAAAAGGTGCAGTATGATTTATAAAAGTATGTTGGTTAGGGGTGAGAATGATGGTGTAAGTTTCTAGAAGAAATTGGAAAATTATATTGCAAGGAAATGGAACTATGCATCATACTATTAACAAAACTTCTAGGTTGTAGTGGTTGTCTTTGTCAAACATAAGTACCTATCTAGATACTAGGGGAGATTTTAATGTAATTTATCTAGCTGTGAAAACAACAAGTACTAATCTAAGCTTTTTGCTGTCATTGAGTCTAAGTCAAAGTTCTTATTTATTAGACTGCTGTGTTCTAGGTATGTTGTAAGTTCAACAAAAATATTTTTGACAATTCTTTTCTTCCACTTCTTAAAAGACCTCAACTAATCTTACTTTGGAATGCTGTCCATCTAGTTTTAAGGTGACTTAAAAACTGTCAAAGCTGTTAAATAAAATCTGGTGACTTAAAAATTGGAGTGTTGTAAGAGAATAACTACTGTTTGATTGAGATTTCGAGTAAGGCGACGGTCTCACTGACCGAGTACCATCATTCTATCATGTATTTTTCAAACACATGTATTCTAATGGCATGTGTCGCACTGGGCCATCGTTTTCTGTCTAGTGCCGTCGACTAGTTTGATTTTCAAGCTGGTTTGAATTTTGCTCGATGCTCGATACCACTCGGTGCTTTGACGCATGAATAAATGTACACAACCTCTAAATTTGAGTAAGATATCATTAAAATTTCATTTGATTTGACAGTTGACACTAACAAACAGAAGTTTTCGTGAAAATGGAAATATTAAATGTTATTGAGAAAGAGTTAAGCATGAGTGAAATTAATTTATTACTTTAGATTAATAGATTTACTCGACACCAATCGATGTATGTAACTCGACAAGTGAGACCGGATCATCAGTTTTTAAACGATACGAGACCGCCGCCTAATATCGGGAAATTTCCCATGTCCACTATTATTCTACATTTAGGAGTTATTAGCAAAAATAAAAAACTTTTGTTTAGTTTAACTTAATCGAATTCGTATATCTTATAGTACTCGAGATCCCCTTTGAACAATAGATGATATACAAAGCGAGTCAGGATGAAAGTAACAAACTTTGTGTACTTAACACAAATATGTAACTAAAATATCTGTGGTGTGGCCAACACAATACCTTCCGCCATTTACAGCCCGAGTCACAAAAAGATTAAGCTAATACTTATTTTTGGATTAGCGATTAGTATTAATGCAAATTTGTAGAAAATTTAATAATCTTTAATTTTTATAATAACATTAATCTCGATAATATTTAAAGGTATTTTTCGAAGAAAAACTATTTTGAGTTTCAAGTAAAGTGCCATTTCCGGTTATCAGATTTACATCAAAATCTAATGGGCTCTTTGCATATTAGAAAAAAAAGTTTCAAAATTTTCTGAATGATAGTATTTGAGTTAGAGCTGAGGATCCACACATCATACATTCACACACATACACACAGACATCATCGTGAAAATGTTAATATTGGATTCTAGGGACCTTAAAACGTGGCCATTTACCAAAATCTCAATATGCGATTTTTAGCACTGTCCCTATATTTCCTTTACCAAGGGTAGAGGGAGGTAAAAACTTAAAAGTTATAATCCGATTTTTATTTGTTTTTCAGTTGTTATTGTTGTAATTGTTACAAACAAGTCTAATTTTTTAAGGTCTAGAAACCAACATTGGCCAACTAATACGAGTAGAACCAACAGGACTAAGCAAATGTGGTAGCTTATTTCATTTTGATTTTTCAGTTATAATTTTGTGTTTAACATTCACACCCGAAGTTTATAAAGAAGAAAATATAAAATAAATTTTAATTATGGACTAATTAGCCTATCATCAAATTTTATTAAATCGGCGTCTAAGCTAAGAAACATTTAGTTTTAGAGCTCTAAAGTAAAATATCTTTCAAGATGTATGTTTTGAATAATTACCATAAAAATTATAGTAGATATACATTTCAATATGGTAATGTATACGATCACATCATATTATCGTCATTATCGAAATTTGTATAAAACAGATTGCTAAACTCATTAACTTATTATCTTTTGTAAGATTCACACCTATGTAAAATACGCTCCCTTAATTTTAATAATAAATGCAATACCGTGGCCGCGTGCCTAAGTGGTCGGGAATTTGGGGATCCGGTTTCGATTCCTGCCATCGCAAAAGTGACTCATGTGGTGCACTCTCCATGCCAGCAATGAGTCCCGTGAAATGACGCCTAGTAAATGCACACGGTACAAATATGTCATCATCATTATCAAATTCTGTGTACAGAGCAAATTGGCTCATCCATCCAGCTATAAAATTCAAATTTTACACTAGGGAAAAAAATAAATATTAATCTTGTTCAGAAAACATTAAGGCTCATTCAGAATAACAAAAATTAACGGTAGTGTAAGAAATAGTGGCATCGGTAGCGTAAAGGCCCATTCAGAATAAGAAAAATTAGCGGCAGTGTAAAAATTAGTGGCATCGGTAACGTAAGAAATTTATAGTAAAAATTGTTTGCGTTGTTCACAATGAAAAATTATTGAAATTATAGTTTCTAGGAATTTTTTATTATAAATTACTGGAAAATTTGTACAGTGCAAGGTTGAAAGTTTTAGCTGTCATTTAATTTTTGCGTAATGGATGATGACTTATTAATATATGTTATCCATTATAAACTAAATTAGTATACTGTTTTTAACTTAGTGTCCGAGCTAGATGGCATCCTTCACTTAACTTAAAGGTTTTCTGTGAGATTATTTTTTAATGACAGTCCTACTAAGCTCAATAGATTGTCAAACTCCACATTCATTCTTGTGTAAGAAAAGAAAAAACATTTCTGTGTCGGTTAGACACATTTCTTCCAATAAATTGTGGTAATTGCCATGATTTTGTCTATTTAGATTTATAGGTCGAACCAACTATCTTCTTTTATTATTTTTTTTTTTAAATTTATGCAGCGCAACAGCTGATGCACACATAAAAATAATCCTTTTTCTATTGCACATTTTATCAGATGCAATCAGATGTCAGAAGTCAATAAACGTCAAAAAAATTAAGCGGTAGCGCTAGTGGCAACGTAGAAGTTTGGAGTTTGCAAACTCCTACCGCTGCCGTTGCCACTGCGCTACTACTAATTTTCTTAATTTTTGGATGTGAACGTATAGATTTGCTATAACGCATTCAATCTTTTACCCAGGCCACTACCACTGCCACTAATTCTACCGCTACCTTAATTTTTTTATTGTGAATGATACATAAGAAATTCATACTAAAAATTAATTAAATTATAGTTTCTAGGAAATTTTTATTATAAATTACTAGGGTGCAAGGTTGACAGTTATAGCTGTCATTTTATTTTTGCGCAAAAAGCAACTGACATAGATGATGACTTATCAATTACACTTATCCACAAGCACTCCATTGTGTGAGATAAGCGAAAAGATTAAGGGAATTTAAAATTATTTCAAAAAAAGAAATAGCGTGGGCACAAATTGCATTTGAAATAAGCGAAAATGGTAAGTTACGTGTTCACTTTTTATTGTGCAAAGTTTATTAATAAGTCTATTTGTTTATATAACGCAACATCTGAGGCACACCACAAAATGATCCTTTTTCTATTGCTCATTTTATCTGATGAAATCAAAAATCAGATGTCAATAAACGTCAAAAAAACTAAGCGGTAGCGGTAGTGGCAACGTAGAAGTTTGGAGTTTGCAAACTCCTACCGCTGTCGTTGCCACTGCGCTACTACTAATTTTCTTAATTTTTGGATGTGAACGAATACATTTGCTATAACGAATTCAATCTTTTACCCAGGCCACTACTGCCACTAATTCTACCGCTACGTTAATTACTTCCTTGTACGAAGTAAAGGAAGTATTGTAATCGCGAAAAATTTCGGTTTTGAGATTTCAACGGAAATATCCATTTTAACCATACCTGAATCCATTTTGACTAATTTCGTCGTGACGTCTGTACGTACGTGCGTACGTGCGAACGTGCGTATGCATCTCGCATAACTCAAAAACGGTAGGTAAGCCGTAGAAAGTTGAAATTTTGTATTTAGGACTGCTATAACATCTAGTTGTGCACCTCCCTTTTTGGTCATTACATAATTTCTAGAAATGGTACTTTATTTGCAGCCTATAATAGATTTTAATGAAAAACTATCTTAAAATATGTATAATCTAACACTTTTCAAATTTGGTATATAAGACTTTTATGTCAATTGGAATAACATAGTGGATTTTGGGTAAAACAGGCTCACCGGAAGTGCATATTACCTGAAGGTGTTAACAGTTTTTCTTCAATAAAATGGTTTCATTTTGATTTTAGAAATAAATGCTTCAAATAAAAATTTTAGAGAATTAAATTCTGTGTTTAGCACATCAAGTATTATTAAATTAGCCCTTTGTATAAGTGAGATATGTATATTTAAAACTTACATAATTTTTGGTTTTTGTAATGAAGCTTGCTATGGATTAGGACAAAAAATAACAAAAAATTAAAAAATAGATGCTAATGTCAAATTACGTCAAATATGTGCAATTATATACTTGGGTCTATCCTTCATATTGGTCTTGTGTACAAGGAAGTCGTGTGGTGTCCACATCAGATTATTTTTTTGTTGTGAATGATACTTTACTCGTTTATGTTTATGAATGTGCAGAGCATACCTGGAATAAACATATCTGTAAACGAGCGACAAATGGTTTATTCTCTTTAGAATTTCCATCTCCAATCTGTTCTATGTGCACTTGTCCTACATATGGTCCAGTCGGCTTTCAACATACTTCATTCCATGTGACAAAAACTGACTTCAGCTCTACGGGAAAACGTGTACCATGCATGCGAGCTGCAAGTGAAGAATTCTTTTTTATTTCTTTGTGCGAAACAGTCAGGATCGATATTTAACTGGAGCGGGCTTTTTTATTTCATTTTATGCGGCGTAATGCCTTTGATGTGCCGCTTTAAAAATCGCGCGATATTCCAAATATTGTACGCTTGTTACTTCTTAGTTCGCGAACTGGACACTCGCAGCGCTGGATGTACAAACAAGCTACAGAATGACAAATTTAGAAAGTCGTTTGTTGTTTTCATCATATTTGATTTTATTTACTCTTTTATTTATTTTTTTGCAGAACTTGTTTTATGGAAGATTTAATGTACTCATTTGTGATTTAATCTGGTTGATGACTGCTACACTATGTAAAGATAATGCATGTTACATGTTACATGTACCAATTAAGATACTGTGTAGCATGCAAATTTCTTCTGCAACATAAAAAGTTGTACTGTCTTACTAATATCAATAATTTGGAGCATTTTGCATATATTAATTTCATTCATGAAATAAAATTTACAATGAATTCTACAATTTACTTCCTTTATACAGATTTTGCTACAATTATTACTGTGTGAAATCTTCTACTTAGCAAACATAAAAAATTATTTATTTATGAAGCGTATTAATAAAGGGTGATTAATAATCGATATATTTGAACATTATCACATTGTTAAGTATTTTTACCTTCCGTCACCTTTAGGTGAGGAAGGTAGGTATTGTCTTTGGTCAAAAAATTCGGTGGTGAGTTTTTGATGAATAAGCACGTTTTAGGGTCCCTAGAATACGATTTTACTATTTTTACGATGATGTCTGTATGTGTGTGTGTGTGTGTGTGTGTGTGTGTGTGTATGTATATGTGTGTGTATGTATGAGTGTGTGTGTGTGTGTGTGTATGTGTGTGTCTGTGTGTGACAAAATTTTCTAATGCGATAACCCAAATTCTACAATTCCAAAAATTACAATTCTTTCGTATTCCTCTTCGTTACATCCATGTGAAGAGCTGATTAGATTTTGGTTATAATTGGTCAACCGGAAGTACCCTCATTTGAAGATTTTAACAGTTTTTCTTGAAAAAACGATGTTACATATCATTTTTTCACATTTGATGTTATTATAAATATTAAAGAATTATTTATTCTCTGTACGATTTGAATGCATTTTATACTTCATATTAAATGGATATAGAGTTAAAAAATTATAAAGAAATTAAATATCATATATATTAGTCAGCTTTGTTATAACTCTGGAAACAGCTGCTACATTAAGAAAATTCTGATTGAAAGGTGTCAGTGTCAAGTGCAGTTGACAGTATGTTTATGTTATAATTTTACTGGAAATATAAGATCTTTTGTTAGAAACTTTCTGTATGGAATTTGTATAAAATACATACAACTGCCTTGCATAGAACTGACGGAAGGTAATGTGCTGGCCACATCAGATTTTTTTCCGTTGATCTAATTTATTCGCAAATAAATAAAATAAATTAATAATAGTATATTAAGAACGAATATCATAATTACCCTTCGAACAAAATAATCGACAATTATGAAATGCGTTCTTTATACTATTTTTTCTATTTTGCGCCTTTTATGCCATTTTTAAATAAAAAAAAATCTGATGTGGACACCACACAACTTCCTTGTACGGAAGACCAACATGAAATATAGATCCAATTATAAAATTTCATGTATTTGACATATCTCGCTTATACGAAGGCCTAATTTAATAATATTAGGTGTGCTAGACGCAGAATTAAATTCTCTAAAACTATTATTTGAAGCATTTATTTCTAAAATCAAAATAAAACCATTTTATTCAAGAAAAACTGTTAATAACTTCAGGTAATATAATAATTCCGGTTAGTCTATTTTATCCAAAATCTACTATGTTATTCCCATTGACATAAATGTCTTATATACCAAATTTGAAAAGTTTTGGATTACATTTTAAAATAGTTTTTCATTAAAATATTTTATAGACTTCTAGTAAAGTTCCACTTCTAGAAATTATGTAATGACCAATAAATCTGATGTGGCCAGCACATTATCTTCCGTCAGTTATATGAGGCATTTACGAAAATTCTACCGGTGAATTGTTACCGGTAAACAGCTGTTTATCAGGTTATAGCTACCGGAATCGATATTTTAACAACGCAAAGGGTAAACAGGGTAGATCCATAACCTATAAAAAAAATTTCGAAATTTATATAGTTAACAAAACTTTAAATGCTCGCGCTTCGCTTTGGATCACTACCTAATTTTTTGAGATTAGATTCTTTATGAATCTGGTAGATGGATCTGGTAGATATTGTACAATTTTCGAACACGGTAACTTTTTACCATGTGTTTTCGAACACAGTCGGTAGATACGGTATCTACCGGTAAATTTTCGTAAATGCCTATGTATTTTCTATAAAATCCATACAGAAAGTTCCTTGTAAAAGATTCTAAATTTCTTGTATGTACATACAGAAAGTTTCGAGCAAAAATAACCTATATTTCGAGTAAAATTATAACACAAATATACTACGAGTATGTCAATTGACACAGGATTTTCTTAATATAGTAGCTGTTTCTAGCATAGCTAGCTAATTTATGAAATTTAATTTCTTTATAATTTTATAACTCTATATACATTTAATATGAAGTATAAAATGCAGTCAAATTGTATAGAGAATACAATGTTCTTTAATATTTATAATAACATTAAATGTGAAAAAATGATATTTAACATCGTTTTTTAAAGAAAAACTGTTAAAATCTTCAAATGAGGGTACTTTAACTGTTAAATGTGTTACTAACCGATCAATGGTAAAATATTATAAAAATAACGTGTTAATCGGCGATTTTTAAACACGACAATTAACGTTAAAATGTTTTAATTATTAATCACTATTATTAACATAATTTTTAATTAAATAACTATTATTTTACATGAGACTTTTAAAATATTGTTTAATAAAGATAGAATTTTTATTTTATTTTAAACTGTACCTATTAATCTTGATCATTTTAAACAGATTTTAAGAAAAATTAAATTACATCATAAATATTGAGTAATAAAAATGCTGTAAGTAGTGTGTACGTTGTGTAAAATTAGATTCATTTATATGTCCAACATGGAAAGATAAAAATCTAGATTAGAATTTAAATCGCGCTAATAAATTTCTCCTCGCGTTTAAATCTAATAGAAATCTACTAGATAGATGTTATCACTCATTCTGTCACAGATCTAATAAAACAAAATCACACCAAATTTTTTAAAACAAGAAACAAACACAGCCTACTTATTTCTAACAAATACCACACTATCTAGATTTCAGTGTCTCCGCTGCGAAACCTGGAGCGGACGAACAAAAAACGGAAACAATTAACAAAAAACAATAGATAAGAAACTCAGCGACAAAATGATATGACCTCCTAGACAATTGCAGTGACCTGATAAGCTCATAAGTCTAGTTAGAGCATCATTCATGCCATGCTACATTGAATACAATTACATTGTCCGGTGAGCTAGGCCACTATGATCTTTATAGAGGAAAGAATAAAGTCTACGAAGAGTTATGATGGTGAATACGAGATGCATGGCCAACTCTGTGCCTTAATTTTATTTCCTCAACCTTAAATGCCTGGAGCCTGGATCGTGTTCTAATATGCTAGCACGTATCAAAATATATTTAATAAATAAAATTTTATATGTTACATTAATGGGAATTGGTAATACAATGTTTATCGCTCTAATATATTAAATGAAACATCATGAGTTCAGATCCCGTAGGTACCAAAAATGTACCGAAGATCCCATCCCATTATCCCTCAAGTTGGTATACTTTAAATGTATATGAAATTTAACTCATTTAAAATTATTATTTTCATAAGTGATATGATTATCATCGATGATATTCTCGAGTGAAACCGAGTTGCAGATTTCACGAGTCCGAAGGACGAGTGAAATGTGATGCTTCGGTTTCATGAGCAATATCTTCGATTATTAATCATATCACGAGTTTATATTTATTGAGAGAATATAATGAATTTTTGTGACACATTGTGTGTGCTGCTAACCTAACCTTTAATATATTGTATTACAACATGGTTAATTTGACAATTATCTTCCCTGCAACATGGTTGATATCAACCCAACGATTATCGCACATTTTTATACTCAAAATTAACTGTTAATGTCAAATAAAGAAATCAAATCCCTTAGTAACGAATATAAATAAGGTGATAATTTTTTTGTTTTTTATCACCGCTGTAATAGACATGTAACTAGGGAGATTCTAAATTTTGATTGGCGGAAAACATGTCACGTGACTCATGAATTATATTCTCAATATAATTGTAACAATGGGGGTCCTCCACTATTTTAAATTTTTTATGTAACCTCTAAACTGAAATAATAATAATAATAATAATAATAATAATTTATTCAGGTATACGGCCTAATTCTGTAAGGAAGTTGTTAAATCTTAGCAACGTTGCTAAAATTTGTAACCAATAGAAACAACCGTAAAGCCTGTCATTTTCAAGTTTTATTCTGTGTTCGCAATTATTATTGGTTATTTACTATAGCAATGTTGCTAAGACTTAACAACTTTCTTACAGAATTAGGGCGATAAGTACAATACATATTGTTTTTCACATATACAGGATGTTGCATTACGGCTCGGCGAGATTTGTTTATCTTTTTTTAAGTGGAACACTATACATTTTCAAATATTTTGAATTGTATTTTATTCACCTATACGCACATATAATTTTTTTTAATTTTCCTCGGCGTTGTCAAATTATTCCATTTTTTCTCTAAAAATGACCTAATACACGCGTTGTTTTATAAAGGCGTACTAAAGTTATTTTAATAGTAAAAATAAAGAGAAAAATTTTCTGTACAACTATAACTATACTTTATTTTCTCATATAATTTTTTTAAAATATAATTATACAGGGTGTTCAATAAAGTGAATCAAATTTACTCAATTTCAAATGACTATAACTCGTCATTTTCAAATGGAACACTCTATATTATATTATTTAGTTGGGTTTCTTTTTATGTTATCTTTCTATGTTATTAGAGATATCTTATGCCTAAAACCAATAATTTCGGAGTTATTCACCATTTTTTGTCTAAATTTATTTAAATTAAATCTAGTATACCATGGGAATTGTGTTTTTATTAAGAAACAATTGCAACAATGGACAGTAGTTTGCATTAGCCAATAAATAAAACTTTTTATTATTTATATTAGTGCGATTAGGTAATAATAATTTATTCATATATTTCGCAAGAAGAACTATTAATTAAAATAAAAAGAATAACAAATGTAAGATATTTTTGCCAATCTGAAAAATTCTCAATATTTGAAATTAAAACATCAATCATTAGTATGTCTTTTTGTTTTAATTCCACGGCTATATATATATATATATATATATATATATATATATATATATATATATATATATATATATATATATATTACTCGAAAATTTTAAAATCTAATAGGTACCTACTTAATTTTTTTAAACTTTGATAGTCCCTAAAGTACAAACTGAACGACTAGTTTTAATATAAATGACCCATGTTATATTTTGTTTCTATGATGGTGGTGGAGGAGCATATCGTGGAAATCTCCATTGTATACTTAGTTCGAGTATGTTTATAATGAAATAAAACTGTACTTTTCAATGAATTGTTGTCTCTAGTAGCACTAATAAAGAGATTATCTTCTGCAAAACTCTATCAATTTAAGTTATTAACACTGGTGGAAATAATCTGATGAACACATGTCATTAAAACTGAGAAAAATATTAAGTAGAAATTACTTATTAACTAGGAATTTACTTTAAGGTGGGAAATCATTTTATTGTAATGCAAGTGAAGTTGGCACTGTGAAAATAAAATGATCTATGGTTCGAAGAGAAATTAACAAAATTCATCATAAGTAAATTATAGCGTGAGAATTTTATAAGTATGTACTTTGCACAATATTGTTGGATAATTTTATGTAAGTAAAGGTCTTACTTTATGCCAGTATTTAATTTTTAAGAAGGTACTTGTTAATTTAGTGTATTGTTATTTTCATTACAGCAGTCATTTTATTCTTGTTTTCATAATTTTCTAACCCTTCACTCACATTTAAGAGACACTTATTTTACGTGCGTCTTATACGCATATTAATGTTTCTTTCCTGTTTCATAATAGCTGCAAAATATGCAAACGTCATTTATATATGCAAATTAATATCATACAGATTTTGTGTACATCTACGATTAAATTATTCTATTCAAAAAAACTGATATTAATATAGAGCATAAATTCAAATTAATTCTATAATAGGAGTACTATTTTAAGATTTTACTCACAAAGTATTTAAATATTCTCTTTAGCTTGAATGTTTGATATAAAAATATTTATTTATAAACTTGCGCCTGACATTTATAACTTTTCAGCAGGTTATAATCAAATTAGATTTCTATATATTCCAATAAAATTATTAAAACTTGAAATGGATGTTTTTCTCGTACATCAATATCTTTCTTTTACATCTTCCTATACATTCAGAGACTTCATTAGGTATTTAGACACTTGCACTAGTTAGATGAACTCCATATTTATAAAATTTAATATTAAAATAATTTCATCTTAATATTAATAATATTTTTTTTATTTTTACCTTCCGGCACCTTTAGGTAAGGAAAGTATTGTCTTTGGTCAAAAAAATCGATGATGAGTTTTTAATCAATAAGCACGTTTTAGGGTCCCTAGAATACGATTTTACTATTTTTACGATGATGTCTGTATATATGTGTGTGTAACAAAAATTTCGTCTGCTGTAACTAATACTACAAATTCAAAAATTATAATTCTATCGTATTCTTCTTCGTTACATCCATATGAAGAACTGATTACATTTTGGTTACAATTGATCAACCGGAAGTACCCTCATTTGAAGGTTTTAACAGTTTTTCTTGAAAAAACTATGTTAAATATAATTTTTTCTCATCTAATATTATTATAAATATTAAAGAATATTTTATTCTCTATACGATTTGACTGCATTTTATACTTTATATTAAACGGATATAGAGTTAAAAAATTAAAAAGAAATTAAATTTCATAAAGTAGCCAAGGTATGGAAACAGCTATTATATTAAGAAAATTTTGATTGAAAGATGTCAGTGTCAAGTGAAATTGACATAGTGTGTTTTGTCTTATAATTTTACTGGAAATATAAGATCTTTTGCTAGAAATTTTCTGTATGGAATTTGTATAAAATACATACAACTGCCGGAAGGTAATGTACAAGTATCTGTATGAAATTTTTAAAAAATACATTGAACTGACGGAAGGTAATGTGCTGGCCACATCAGATTTTTTTAAATGTCCAAGGAAGCAAAGCTGAATAAGGGTCACTTTTACAATCATTAGATAAACCTCGTATACCGCTATACCAGGTATAAAATTCGAAATTGTATTTTACAAACCTCGGATAAACCTCAGATAGAATAAACACCAGTATTTCTTATCCTATGGAAATCGGTCGTATAAACCTTTGATAACTTTATACCTGGTTCTTATGGATACCACGTAAACACAAACGATGTTTTGTTATTTATACGTTTGACAGATGTCAATCAAGTATTTCATCGTCACTCTCAGAATCAAAAAACCCCTTAATATCATCTAACATCGTGAAAAATGCAAATTAGAAGGCAGAAATAATAACAATATTGAAGAAAAATAGTCTTACAAGAAGATAATTTTATTGTGCCAATACCAACCTAAAGTTATTTAACGTAATTCCTAGCATAACTATCTGACAGATAAAAATGCATTGTAAAAGACAGTGTTGTTTATCAAAGGTATAATTGCTAGGATAAAGTTATACCTCCGATAGCTATACCATAGTTTATCCATCAATTGTAAAAGTGGGCCTAAATAAGAGAAAATCTTCAGTTTTTACTATTTTTAATAGTTTCTTTGTACGATCGGTTTTTTTTAATGTTTACCGATAGGGTTTCCAAGACAGTAAGATTTTATTTACAAATCGAATCGGTAAGTGATATGAATCACTTGCCGATTGTTGCCGATCAGGAGGCGGAAAGTAGGTAAAAAAAGCTACCCTTAAAAATCACATATCAAATTAATTTTAAAATATTATTTTTCTAACTTTTGTGCGTCGATCGTGCAAAAAACGTTATAAGCATTGCGGTCAGTAAGTGCTTTTTTACCGATATCGAATGTATTGGAAATGTTAACTCTATCTCCAAAATCAGCCTCAACCAGTACGAAGCACTTACTGACATTAATACTCAAATAACTATTTCTAACTAATGTTCGAATATTTTATAATTTCATAGTGTTGCGTATCATCTGATAGTCTAACATTACACCAGATTCGAGGTGACTAAATACTTCTTGGTCTCTCGGTGTATTTCCAGTTTTTCTAGAATGTTATATTAATGTTAAATTTTTCTCTATTTCAGATTTTTCCTGGACTACCTACGGCTTCTGAATGAAACTGGTCCTGGAAAGAAAGTACAGAACGAGTGGAACCGAAGGACGAAGGATGCGGCAGGAGCGACTAAACCGGAATTGTGCGCGTGCCTGTGTAAATGCCAGGGTGGATTCACGGTCCTCGTTCCTCTCAGGAGGAAAATCTTTCTTTCCAGACACAGGGGTGGACTAGTAACAAGTAGGTATGTATATTCTTTTTTCTTAAATAGAATTATCTTTAATTAAGACAAATTTACCTTGTAGTTTAGAAAAGTAATATAAAATACTAAGAACAACTTGAAATTCTAAGACTTTCAACTCATTTTAAAACCCAGCAGTCTATCATAGATATTCAAAATTATTAATTATAAAATTCTTAGAATGTTGTTCAACATTAATCATCTAAATATTAAGAAGGTTGTGATGATTGTAAAACGTACAATTCTGGGAAATAATTTTTTTTTTATACATCTTATTTCACACTGCAAATGTGTATAGAAAATAGTCATTCAGTTTTAATGACTTTTACGAACGAACAGAAGTGCGTTTATGGAATTAATGCAGGATTTATATCCTTTTTACCTCCCGGTACCCTTGGTAAGGGGGGTATAGGGATCGTGCTAAAAATCGCATATCGAGATTTTGGGTAAATGACCATGTTAGGCCCTTAGAATCCAATTTTAACACTTTCACGATAATATCTGTATGTATTTGTGTGTATATGTGTGTGGATCCTCCGCTCTAACTCAAACTATCATTCAGAAAATTTGGAAACCTTGCATTTCTACCTTATTCTAATATAAGAAGAAGCCAAAATATTTAAATGTTATTTTTTCAAGATTTATGTTATTATAAGGGCCGGTATTTCCACCTCCGGATAAAGTTCAGGATAACTATCCGTCAGATAAATGATAAAATATCGCATTGAAATAAAAGCATAAATGATGTAAATTATATTGAATGCCATTTTCTGATGCGATATTGTTCATTTATCCGACAGATAAGTTATCCAGCACTTTATCCGAAGATGGAAATACCGGCCCTAAAAATTAAAGATTATTAAATATTCTACAGGTTTGCATTAATATTTTTTTTTGTATATTTTATGGATAAATATATAAAATTATCTATAATTTAAATCCTGGGGCCTACGCTTTAAACAAACATAACTCCTTGGTTACACAGTTCATATCTCAAATGTATGTAAGTGACAGATAAATGTCACTGTCAAAAAATTCATCATTTAAAATTAATAATAGTAACGTTTTAAAAAGAAAATAGTAAATAGTACCATAGTTATATGGAATGGAACTTAATACAGTTTCCAGCATAAGTAAATATATATATATATATATATATATATATATATATATATATATATATATATATATATATATAGAGTGATCAAAAATAACTGATTCAGTTGGCAATAAAAAAATTTACTAGAAATTTATTTTTATTTCCTATCGTTGACACTGTTAACAGTGACATTTGAAAATTTTAAATTTGACTACATTTACAATTTCTTATTAAAATAATCGTTGTTTCCCTTATCCTCATCGTTTTATTTCTTTCAATAGCCACATAACAATAATCTAAAGTATTTCAATCATTCGAAATCCGATTTGCTGTCAGGCCCCTGCTCTGATATAACCTGCTATTTATTTGTATTCTAAATATTACTTGTCAAATAGTATTTCCGTTTTTACCTGGTGTTGTGTAAACTGTGGAATAAAAAATCCCCAGAATCGTATTGCCAACTGAATCAGTTATTTTTGATCACTCTGTATATTTGAATTAATAAAAATTAAATGGCGGGAGGAATTATGTTGGCCACATCAGATTTTTTGTCTTGTGACAGTAAAATATCAAAATTTCTACAAATATACCATACAATTATTCCAACTAAAGACTGATACTTGATATTTACGATGGCAAACCAAAATTTACAAATTGAATTTTTGACATCAATAATCAGTTTCACAATTGACATTTTTACTTTCGATACGATATTGTTCGTTTAAGAAATATTTAAAATTTAAGTGTTAGAGGGACAACCGGGCATAGTAAAAAAGAGCAGTTACTGTCATACCAAATTGTCTAACTAGTTTGAAAAACGATCAACCACTTCTAACTTTCAAATTTTATAAATCACCCTCGTACAAGTATAGTATACATTTAATACAAATTAAAATAGGTATAAAACCTCAAGCCTCAAATACCGTAGGTACTCGTTTCGTGACCGATTAGTACTAGTGCAGTTGGCAGTTGGTGTACCTAATCCATGCGGCAACCACTGTTTACTATCCGACAGCGGAAATACTCCTTCTACAGGTAGCACCATCTATTAAAAATAGATGGAGTCTAAGGTTAAAAATAACCAAAAATAATGAAATTACCCCTTAACCTTAAAATTAATTTCAATAAAAACTAAATACGTATTTCGATAATTAAGTTCTCATCGTCAGTAGTACAACAAGGGAAAGTTAAACAGAGTAGTCAAGATTACTAAACATATCAACCATGCCAGAGGTCCTAAGAACTCTGAAAAACAAGGGAGAGAACTGGGATTTATATAGGGACGGGAGTCACAGGTGAATGATTACCTATAAACTAAGATAAATTTCGTCCAATAACAATGAGTCATTAAATTTTAAATCGTCCAATAAAATTTAATTTTGTATTAAATTGAAAAGTTTTGAGTTTGGTATGGGACCAAGATCTGCGTTCATCAAATTATTTTTTTATTTATTTATTATTAAACTCTCGTATGCATCTAAATATTATTGTAACACGAGGGGGTCTCTGAAGATAAATGATGATACTAATACTGCTTACTCCAACGATGATACACAGACTCTTACTGGTGGCCGCATGGATGATTGGCGTCCACGACTTCGTGAGAAGGATTTCGTGATAAGGACTTCTTGAGAAGGAAGAACACACATACACTAACACTTTACACTTGATGAACACTACGGACATGGACATTACTTGGGTTTTAAAATTAAACTTTTAACTAAATGATTACATTATTATTAATTAAACATAGCCTGACATGTTATATTCTGTAACCTTGCGGGCGGGCGTTCTGCACACGCGCCCCAAAACTAAAACACTACATTCCGTCAACTAACGTCTTCCCGACGCGACGAACTCATCTAGACTCTTACATGTTTACTTCACGAGTATCTAAATTCGACTCTCTAAAACAAAACGCTATCTTCAGGACAGGATGATCTTAGGGGTACGGGGTGCATATGCTAGGGTATTCAAAGTCACGCACGTATACATAATAATTTCTAGACTAATGATAAACAAATAAATATCGTGACTATCATAATAAAATATGAATTTCTAAACTGAATTTTGACTTAAATAGATAAACAGAATTAAAATACAGGGTGTCCCATAACTTTAGGTACATATTAGAAGGGCATATAGTTCTTAATGTCCTGATTACGGAACAAAAAGAATTTTTTCAAAATTCAAAAATTAGTTTTTGAGATTTTTGAAGGTAACAGTTTTGGGACACTGGTTGAATAGGTAGTTTTAATATTAAATATTACGTTGTATTATATCTAATTAATAAGAAATGTTTGCATAATACAATCATTTCATTAGGTTTCTAGTAGCCGGCCACATAAATTGTGTTTCTTATAACAGTTTTGATATTGCTCTTCTGATTATTGTTACAAATATGAATGGTTACAGTAACAGTGAGTTAGTGGATATGTTGCTAATGTATGGCGAAGCAGGGCAAAACTGTAGATTAGCTCAGCGTTATTACGCTGAACGTTTCCCAGGACGACGGCATCCGAATTCTCGCATATTTGTAAACCTTACTCAACGCCTTCCCGACACTGGTTCTTTGCAACCTAATCGGGGAAGAGACGGCGGGGCTCATCGGAGACCAGTAAATGTTGAAAATGCTGTCTTAGATTTGGTACGCAATGACCCAACAATCAGCATAAGGAGAATATCTCGTCAACTACCAGGTGTACCACGAATGACAATTTGGAGAATTTTAAGGAATAATAATTTACATCCTTATCATTTTCAATGGGTCCATGCGTTAATTGAACCCGATCATTACTCTCGAGTAAGGTTTTGTGAATGGCTTCTAAACCAACATGCTCAGGATGACAATTTTACGTTAAAACTAATATTTTCCAACGAAGCGATATTTACTCGTGATGGTATACATAATATTCATAACTGTCACTACTGGGCCGAAGAAAATCCACATGCTGCTGTCAGGAGTCATTTTCAGCACAGATTTTCACTAAATGTTTGGGCTGGGATGGTAAACGGATCGTTATTGGGACCATACATACTTCCTAACAGAATGTCTGGGAATGATTATTTACAATTTTTGCTGAACAATTTGCCTGATTTATTAGAAGATATTCCTCTTAATGTACGTCAAAATGCATGGTTTATGTATGACGGTGCGCCGCCACATTTTGCTAGAAATGACAGACATCATCTTGACAGAGTATTTGAGGACAGGTGGATTGGTCGAGGAAGTCCCGCGTCTTGGTCCCCTAGATCCCCGGATTTCAATCCGTTAGATTTTTATTTGTGGGGTAATTTTAAATCCCTCGTCTATGATAATCAAGAGGCACCTGAAACCCTGGAAGAATTACGGCAACGAGTTGAAAATTGTGCTGAAAGAATTAGACAAGAGAATGCAATTCGTCGGGCTTGTTCAATTTCTTTAATTCAACGTGCTGCATTATGTTTAGCTGTTAATAGAAATAATTTTGAACAGTTTTTGTAAAAATAAAGTAAATAATTTGATTTTTTTTTTCATTACATACACATCTCCCAAACTTAATTGGTGTGACAAAGCATTACGTAATTGCATAAATTAATTTCATTGTTAAATTATTTTATGTAATAGTTCTAACTAATTTCACTATTCCAAATATTATAGTATCCAGGGGTACAAAAAATGTTCTTCTTAAGTAAACTACCCTTAATTATAGGAATTTTGAAAAAATTCTTTTTGTTCCGTAATCAGGACATTAAGAACTATATGACCTTTTAATATGTACCTGCAGTTATGGGACACCCCGTATAAATATTGAAACTATAATTTAGAAAAGTTTATATAAAGTTATTTATCTATTTTTGCTCTTACCCTCGCCTTGTCACAATATCTATCATTATTAATATTATTTAAAAGTTTAATATTAGAATTGTTAACTTTGTGATTATTAATGAACATGTGTTGAGCTATACACTAGCTACCGTAGTATAACTACCACATTTATAAACTTCCCTTAGTCCTGCCCTGCAGTGAGTAGGCGTCTTTTCCAGGGTCACCTCTCCCCGAGAATCACATCACACATCGATGGTTCCGAGTTCCTAATTCAAAAATGGTGCTCGACTGCTACATCCCCTGCTTCACCGTCCTGCTCCGCTCCCTCCGACAACCCACGCTTGTCGGGCTGCGCTGCGCTCCTCAGCGACGTTGACGTCGAGACGCCGCGGCCTATAATTTGGCGTCGTCGTCACGTCTCGGGCAGGGCAGGGGAACGCGCACGCCGCACACACAATGAAGGATAAATGAGCGTGTTGTGACGGAGGATATCGGGAGGGGGTGGTTGCCATGGAAACGGAAAGATGGGTGCACGTGGAAGACACTATGATTGAATTGGAATCATTTTACCAAGGATTTAATGTTAACATGATCGGTTAATAAATAAAAGTACTTAGTTTTATACTCAACAATTAACCAATTATGGATATTTTGCTACAATGAATAGGCAAACAAATCAGATTTGAAGTTACATTACTAAATAGAATTAATTTAAAAAAATCAACTAAATTTGCACCCTCAATTTATACAGTTGTCTGTCATTTGAAATTAAGTTGCGAAAGTTAAATAGGTAGTTTCAGTTTTTAATGAATATACGCTACAGTTTACCATTTGAACGAAAAAGGAATTCTGTGTAACACCAAAAGGAGCAGGGTGCCTTCCCACATAAAGACAGTAAATACACTTATGCGGTAATAAAGCATCAACTGAAAATTGAATTGTCAATTATTGATTGAATCAGACAAGATCAATTACAGATAAATGGTACTATGATACTGTAAGCTTTTTTTATTATTATTATTATTTATTTGGGCGAAATGTAAATATTAGACCATTATTAAAATAAAGGTTTATTACTTTAACTAAATATTAAAAGGGTATTAAATAATGACGATTACTAATATTGAACAATTATTAAAAATTAATTAAGACTAAAACTATAATTAACTAGATAACACTAACACTATTTATTTATTTAACCAATTAACACTACTATTTATTTCCACGCTATTTATTTTACTGTACTCTCGTACTTTTATATAACTAACTGTTCATTTATTTCACTACGCGTTTCAATCTTAGACTGCCGGTCTGTTGCAGACTCTTGTAGACTGTTTACGCGATATTTATATCATTATATTTATATCACTATATACTTATATCACGTTAAACTGTCTGTCTACCGACCTCCACAGCCTGAGTATCACCAACTATCCGTATTCCACAATTCTTCAACACCAATGCCGAGTATCCACTCCAACTCGCTGTTACTGTCCTTGTATACCTAGCTTCACAATACTCGTCAACACTGCCGAGTATTACATCCACAGTTATCCCAGTATACTTGTAACTTCCAGAGTATACCTACTCCACTCGACTCTTTACTGCATACGCCCACTACGATACTGCTGTGCTTCTCCTAACACTTTATGTGAATGTCTCAATATGTCTCTCCATGTCACTAACTAACTCCCGAGCATAGCTGTGTGCCTTTTATACAGCTGCTATTAACTTCCAGGAAGCTCTAGAATATTCGACCGCATAATAACAAAGAACACAAAAGGTTCAGGCGACCGTAAGTAATTAAACACGTCGCGACTCGCTTGTTTGCTTACCTAGACTGGCTGCTAGCGTGATTGCGTCATCGCTATACTTAGACGCTTGTTCAGCGTAGCAGCGGGGTTCACACGTTACAATACATTGAAAAATGTTTACCTGAAGTTCTCCAGAGACAGGAATTGTGTTACATAAGGGGTATCGTCATAAGGCTCAACACTCTGTTTTTTGCGCAAAAAATAATAGTAATAGAACACACGCCTTACTAACCTGATTTGGCAATGTGCAATATTTGCCTATTTCTTGGAAATACGGGATAGAAGATTTTTGTCTGAAGAAGAGATTGTTGCTACAATAATGCAATTCTTGATAGTTTTAAAAACATTTTAAAAAAATCTGATGTGGCCAGCACATTACCTTCCGTCAGTTATATGAGGCAATTACGAAAATTCTACCGGTGAACTGTTACCAGTAAACAGCTGTTTATCAGCTTATAGCTACCGGAATCAATATTTTAAGAACGCAAGTTGTAAACAGTGAGATCCATAACCTATAAAAAAATTTGAAAATTTGAAACAGGCTAGAAATTTGATGTAGTTAACAAACTGAGCAGAGTCATACTTTGAACACATTTCCACTTCTAGCGCGTGCACTTCGCTTTGCATCACTACCTTTTTTTTGAGATTAGATTCTTCATGAATCCGGTAGATGGATCTGGTAGATATTGTACAATTTTCGAACACGGTAACTTTTTACCAGTCGTGTTTTCGAACACAGTCGGTAGATGAGGTATCTACCGGTAGAATTTTCATCGTAAATGCCTATGTATTTTCTATAAAATACTATACAGAAAGTTCCTTGTAAAAGATTCTAAATTTCTTATACGTACATTACCTGTCGACAGTTGTATGTACTTTATACCAATTCCATACAGAAAGTTTCGAGCAAAAAATCCTAAATTTCTAGTAAAATTATAATATAACACAAATATACTACGAATATGTCAATTGACACTGACATCTTTCAATCAGAATTTTCATAATATAGTAGCTGTTTTCATAGCTATGTCTACTTTATGAAATTTAATTTCTTTATAATTTTTTAACTCTATATCCATTTAATATTAAGTATAAAATGCAGTCAAATCGTATAGAGAATACAATGATCTTTAATATTTATAATAACATTAAATGTAAAAAAAATGATATTTAACATCGTTTTTTCAAGAAAAATTGTTAAAATCTTCAAATAAGGGTACTTCCGGTTGACCAATTATAACCAAAATCTAATCAGCTCTTCATATGGAGGCAACGAAGAGGAATACGAAAGAATTATAATTTTTGAGATTGTAGTTTTAGAGTTATCGTAGACGAAAATTTTGTTACACACACACACACACACACACACACAGACACACATACATACATACACACACACACACATACAGACATCATCGTAAAAATAGTAAAATCGTATTCTAGGGACCTTAAAACGTGCTTATTCATCAAAAACTCACCACCGAATTTTTTGACCAAAGACAATACCTTCCTTACCTAAAGGTGACGGAAGGTAAAAAGATTGGTTGAGAGATTGTAAGAAATAGAAGGAAAAAGTGTATTACTGTTAAAAAAATATGTATCATTTGTCTTATTCTCAATAATTCTATCGTTACCCTCGTAATGAAACTCAAACATACAGCATTTAATTTAATTCAAATGATCAAGCACACTAGAATGCTGCAATAATTCTTTCAATAAATATTATTTCAAACTGTAAAAATAATTCACTTTAGTAACATATTGCAAAACGTTATATTTGATAAATGTATTATCAATAATACTAACACAGAAAATTCTTTTAAATTTGGAACATGCCATTAGAAATGATTTATAATCAAAACATATGCGATATGTGAGAACTAAATACGAAATAAAATAACTTTATATACATGGCGAGTAAATTTATACCCTAAAGGGCTCGTTACAGTAGTTGTTAATAATGATGAAGAACATACATCATAAATCCATTCACTGTCATATCCTGTTAATTTATAATTGATTGTAAAATACAATTCCCGCAATTAAAAGCTTAAGTTTGTATGTGTTTGTCGTTTAGTTATTTCTCAAATAAAATTTTCTTCGTGTCCCAAATTACCGTCTCGAATGTGACAATGATACTCAACTTTTATAGCATAAGAATTTCTTATAGTTTATAATTAATTATATCAGTGATTTATTTCATTAATGATCCATATTTTGAAAAATAATTTTTAGGTAAATATGAACAGTGTCCATATTAGTTAGATTAGGTTAAATTCGGGTTAGGTTAGTTGAGTTTAGTTTAGATAAAATTGTTAGGCTAAATTAGATTTGGTTAGGTTAAATTACATTTTTTTTTATAAGCTACTAAACATTTAATTACTGATCTTCATTTATTTAGAATACTAATGCAATAAATAGTCTTTTTATTGTCTATTTGATTTGATAGTATACCCGAATGAATAGTATATTAAAACCTAAAACATAAGTTACAGAAGGCAACGTATTCTAGCACGAGTTACATATTATCTTACGAGCGCGTAATGGCCTTCTGTAACGTGTATTTGATAGTATTTTCTCTTTTGAAGCTTTCATTTACATTTCTTTTTATAAAAAAATTGACAATAATTTTCATTAAGGGATACTTTTACTTAGTAGAATTATTAGGTTAGTCATAGTAATTTTTGCTTTTTATTGTGTCCTTTGCCTAGATATTTAGTGTATTATTGCAGTCATGCCAATCTTAAATAACAAAATATCACCAAAATCGTTTAAGAATGAAGCTCCTTCCAACATCAATAATATATCAAAACATAAGTTACAGAAGGCAACATACTCTAGCATGAGTTATAAATTTGCTCACTAGCGCGCAGCGGCGAGTGGGCGAACGAACGAGTGCTTGAATTGCCTTGTGTAAAGTTTGTTTTATACTATTTTCTCTAGTGAGACTTTCATTTACATTTTTGGTAAAATTTTAGGTTGGTGACAGTGATTTGTGCTTTTTATTCGGTCCGTTGCCTAGATATTTACACGCCTATTCAGAAACAAAAATTTAAACATCGTTTAACTTAAACACTGTTTAAAACAGTCAACGTTAGTCAACTGTTTGAAAATTAAGACCATAAAATTACGAATTGGGACACAAATTCAATTATTATATCTGCCATACAGCTGTCATAATTGGAAAGACACTTGTTGAAATTAAATACGAAACAGAAATTAAAGATAATTTGAAGTTCATTTGCAAATTTTAATAGAAAGAATTAGAAATTGATACAAACTAAAACAGAAAACGGTCCAGAAAATTAGAGGTTGAAACATAATTTTTAGTTATTGAAGATAAAAATGTGGGGAGATAACAAAAAGAAAAGTTCATGCTGGGAATTAATATATCTAAATTTGATCTAATAAGAACACTGAAACAAATAAAGGAAGAATGAAGAAGAATAAAATTAAAAGAATGAATAAAGTACGTATGTAATATAGAAATTAGATTTAAAAATATTTCATACCTAGGAAATATATATCAGGATAAAAATTTGAAATTTTAAAAGATCAGTTTACGAAAGACATATTACTATGACGACGATATTAATTAATTTATTTAATTGTAAATTTAAAATTTAAAAAGATTTCATGTAAAGAAATTGAACAATTTTTATTTACATAAATATGTAACGGAAGAAATACAATAATAATTTATAAAACTTTAAATTACATTTATTTCCAACATTAATTAAAGATTAATTTAATATATTGTGTTCTATGAAATATCGTCTCTTAAATTTGGTCGTTTGGTTGCATTTCTAATACGATTTACTTCTGAGTGTTCCCCAACATTCCAGTTCTCTTCTTCATTCAATAATTCAACTATATTGTGTAAAACTGCCAGTGCAAGTATAATTCACGTTCACGGACGTTCATATTCATTCGGTTCCTTAACTTCAATAATTTCTAAAACCTCGTCAATTCCACTTAGATTGAAAAATATAAATTACTCCAACACCTTGTTTAAATTTGCATGTTTAAATTGCTGTTTAGTTACGATGACTACGATGAAAAAGTGTCTATGAATGAGTAAAATGCGTTTAAACAGGGTAACTAAGGATAAACACTGTCTAAATTAAAACAGTGTTTAAATATTTAAACAGTCGGATTCATAGTAATTCTGACGTGGTTTAAACCAGGTCTATCTTAGGTCTAAGGTTTTTCCTCATACATAGTAACAGACTTAGACCTAGTTTAAACCTAGTCTAAACTTTAGACCGAGCGTACCCCTACTTTAAAATAGGTCTAAGTCCTGTCATTGTAACGAATATATAGTATGCTTTAAAAAAATGCATTCGTAAGATAAAAAATATTTATTAATCGGCAAATTGTCAATTTTGATATTAAATGAATAAAATTGAGGATATTCAAGATATTTGTGCAACATAAATGATGAGAAGATGAAGAAAAGATCAGATGTCAATGTTAAAAGTACTTTTATCATATTTGCAAATTTGATATACATAACGGAAATTTGTATTTAATATTAGAAAATGAATGAGAGACAGGGATTCAGATGAAGATAATACTGAATTAAATAATGCTACATGTAACAAAGCATATTTAGACAAAATCACAATAGGCCCGGAAACGAAAACACTTCAAACCTCACATGTAGTGTCAAATATTTTTATATAAAAATTATCTGTTAGACAAATTTGGAGTATAAATAAATGATTTTTAATTAATTTCACACGTTTCCTGTGAATTATAACCAGTTTCATACCCAAATAAAAGTTCTGATGTATCGTCAAAACCAGCACCGCCGTTATCCTCGAGCAATTTTATTATTTTTCTTCATGTATACGCTTCTAGTTTATATAATATTAAGTATTAATTTTTACACTGACAACTAAATGACATTTGAAAATATTCGAATATTTATGTCTGAAACTTACTTCATATTCATCGCAGACCATGGCCAGATACAAGAGCTAAACTCGGTCTACGTAAACTAGGTTTAAACTAGGTCTCAAATTTACTATGAACAAGTCCAGGGTGGTCTAAGTTAGACCTAGTTTAAACCTAGTCTACTTAGACCTAATTTAAACCGGGTCTATCTCAGTTACTATGAATACGGCTAACAGTGTCTAAAGAAAGTAGTCTCTGAATACAAAAATGAACGAAATGTCAAAAAAAAATTTGTTTATAAATAGGCCTTCTAACATCAATATGCGTGCAAGAATCTAACATCCTAATTCCGAAACAGAGAAATATATTTAACTCAGATAACTGTCAATTAATTTAAATTTTGTTAGAAATAACTAGTATCTATAACAAAGGATAAATATTATGCAAATATGATGTAGATATTTTGCTCATTTTTATTCAAAATATCTGTTTATCTTCTCATACATTCAAAGCAGATATACAGATTGAAGTTAATGACCACACATGCTGCATAAAACCGATCCACCTAACCTGATCTAAATTCTCTGTTTTGTTGGACGCTTATTAAATTAAATTTGTCAGGTATCCATAACAAAACAGCTACCAGACACGAGCAACAAATCCACACAGCGTCTAATCTATACAAGCTGGCTGCCGGTTGCCGGTTTAATATTCAGCATTTTTCCGAAAGAGATCATGCATAAATACATTTCGCCACTATATTATGCATACACTTCGCATCTCATCTAGACTGCCACTGCCAAGAAAGACAACATTATAAAAATGCCTGGGATCTGATATCCGTTTTCTATACATAGTAATTAATGAAAATTATGTCAGATCGTGTCCAGTGACTGCCGTGCGGAGAGATCACAAAATATTACCAGCACCAGCACTCGTAAAAAACGTAATAAAAAGAGCCAAGCGGACAGGAGAATGTTGATGTTGAATGTACATAGCGTATGATGAAATACCTGACTCTGACTCTATGATTAATGAGGTGAGGATACCCAACTTTGAGCTGTTTCGTCACTGTGGATCGAGGCAAGCTGTTTTTCCTAACGTTTGTTTCGTGGTTCCAGGTAATGTGTTCGGCTCTTCAACGGGATTTTGGTATTGACGTGTGAAACGTGAAAGTTAGGAAAATTCAAATTATTTGTCTTAAGAGTTCTTGAACTACACAAGTAAAGGCCTTATCACACTAGAAGTAGTATCTGACTAGTCACGCATTATCCATGGCCAGTGTGATACCTACAAGGAAGTCAGCGATCGTGTTGTCAGATGAAATGGAATCGGTTTCATTCCCTCTGACTATTTTATCGCTGACTTCTCTATTGCGCATTCGCAACTGTCTCTAAAGTACAGGAATGTAACTTTACGGAGTAAAATATAACTGCAGGAACGTCATAAATTGGCGAAATCCAAGATGGAACGGACGAAATTATAATGTGATTTAATTATTCACAGGGATTTATTAACTACTGGATAGAGCAAGCGTATACCGATACATGCAACGACCAAATATAACTAGATAAAACTTCATTTGGTTTGTTTTGATTTCAGCTGGCCAGACATAGAAACTAGAGATAGAGGTATGTTTTGTCTACTCCGAGTATTACTCACTAGAGGTCACCACCGAGGCCACGTAGAGTGTCAGTGTCTAGTTTGAACGTTGCTAACTAGAGGCGCAAGTGTTCTTAGTTAAAATTTCGTGGTTAACATTTAAGGTTAACATTAAATCATTTATAAGGTTTAATATTAAAGAAAAATCAACGTGTCACTCAAAGAAATACTACAACTACAAAACAAAGACAAAATACACATGCTTCTACGTGGCCTCTAGTGAGCAACGTTCAAACTAAATACTAGACTATACAATGACACTCTACGTGGCCTCTAGTGAGAAATACTCGAACTAGACAAGACATATCTCTATCTCTAGTTTCTCTGTCTGGTCAGCCGAAATCAAAACATTCAGTGAAGAGGGATAGTGAATGTTTTGTCTAGTTATATTTGGTCGTTGGATACATGTATTTCTTGGGTACCCAGCCAGATTAAAAGAGAACACAGGAAGTGTGAGTGAGAAGGAAATCGATAATTCCACTTTAGACAAGTGAATTTGTTATTCACATCACTGTCAAATTCACTTCAAAAATTTTGTTTAAATATATTTAATCGTGAAAAGTGAAATAAATACAAGTACGATGCTAAATTAGAATACATATAAGATTATAAATTTGACAATTAAATAATTAAATTTCAATGACGATAACAAGAATAACCTAAAAACTGTCAAACCTGTGAGACAAACGAATGACAAGTAACGGAAATAAAGACAACAAATCGGAATTATGTATCACTATCTCTGTCGATCTGGCCAGGTACATGCGAAGATTCACTTACTCCATCCAGTAGTTAATCCCTGATTATTCATTATTTTTCCATTGTTTTGATTAAATTTACTAGAAAAAAATTGTTATGTCAAACAAATTTGAAATGATGCCATTAAAGAAATCATGAAAATCCACTAAAATTCAGAGAAAACGCTTGTTCGAACCTGCAGTGTGATAGAATAAGATAGCGAAAAAGTCAGAAATATGATTGTAGTAAATTTTGTTATTTGAAGCCACTGAACTCAATTAACCGTAAGTTTCAGCTAAGATATAATATTTACTATTCTGGCATTAATGTATGCATACTTGTTACATATACTATACAGTTCCAGATAAAATGCAACATAGGATGTCAATGTGCAATGAACGTCTCATCATAATTTCTTATTGCCAAATTTTTGTAAACAGCTATCAAACGATAGCCCATCCAAAAAACTATTAGTGGTCACTCGTGCTGTGTGTAGATCATATACAAACGATTTTATATTTTACGAATAATAATTACGAATATGGTTATTGTAAAAGAAATGGAAATCAACTTCAAATTTAAAAATTATTATTTTTGTTTTTGTTAAAAATATATTGAATGTTTGTTTTATCGAAAGTATATAGAAAATAATATAACTACTTATAATATACGTACTTATCAGCTTATCACATTGTACGCTTGTTACAAAAACTACTTATTCCAGAAAAACGTATAAATAAATATTTCACCATTAAAATTAGGTACCTCCTAATCTTATACATTGTTATTATAATTGTTGTGGAACAGATAAGATATTCAATATTCCCTTTTAAAAATAACAAAAAGAAACTAGTGATGAAATTTGATAAATTTAATGTTGTTATCTTGAAATATTCTTGCAAATAGCATACCTACCTATAGTATTTTTCAAGTAACAATGGCACTGCGCAATAATATTTTGTTTATAGGTAGTTCAATTCGCTCTATAATCTGGGCGGATATCGATCTTTTTTTATTCTAACCCTTTTCGATAGTTTTTTTTTTTTGACATTGATAAATAACATAAATAATCACGAAACACGAAAATGCTAAAATACAGGCCAATGTATATGAACTAATGTTAATTCCAAATTATTTCCTGAACAGAGTAACGACATGCCGCCTTATGAACAGATTCTATAAAACACCCCTCGACCTTACGGTCTCGGGCAATACGTCTCATCAGTCGGCATTATTTTCGATTATTTTCAAAGCTCTTGTGATATAATAACTGAATATGAACTCCAAAATAAAATCTTTTGTACATTTCTAAACAAATATGTTTTATTCAATTGTTTTTAATATTTAAGAAATATGAAATGTGATAAAGTATTTTATTCAATTATTGTGTTTGGGTTAAATTTGATATCTAAAACACACAACTAGAGTACTAGATCCTTTCAAATGTATTTTTGCATGTCCCTAAACGTCCATGCTTTGTTCTCAGACAAAATTATGTAGGTTTGCCTAATTTAATTGAGCAATGGACACAATTTCTATAGTGAAATAATATTTTTTTTTTGCTATATAAACTGAAATAATGCAACAAATTTTGTGAAAATTTGTAAATTTATCTGACATAGTCCGTAGAATGGAATGGCGAAGCCGATATGCACCCATTTACCCAAAAAATGGGTATAGCTTTGAATGTAATTATATTGAGAACAACCGAGATATCGATCTGCGATTTCAAAATTTGGAATCAGCACATTGAGACATATCTAAATATAAAAATCTGATGTGGCCAGCACATAACCTCTCGCCAGATATTTTACCTGGTTGTACTCATAAAACGAAAAATATTTTTAAATACAAATACATATATTCATGTCTCACTACAAAATAATTCTCACATATATTTGCAAAATCTATGGGATATTTTAATATAAATTATGTACATACATTTTCTTTATATACAAAATCCTGAAATTTTCTTTTTCTACTTTCCTTTTCTTTTTCTTTATATTCGTCATTTTGTCGCAAATTCCTTTTATATTCTTTTTTACGTATATTCTTTTGCGTTGTTGACTTTTTTTATTTTCATATTCTTCATAATAATGTACAAATATTTTTGACAGGGGCATACAAATATTTTTGACAGTGACATTTATGTGTCAATTATAAACATTTGAATTACTTGCCTGGAAGTAGTTTGATCTAAGAATTTTTACATCAAATTATTTTATATGCATTTCTTTATCTCTAAATCTATAGAAGATATAATAATAAATTTATATTTATCGAATAAAGAATTTAACGTTATTTAATATAAGTATTTACATAAATTTTCGATAAATAATATTTAGATGATTTTTTTCTTGTAACAACTACTTCCGGTTGTCCAATTGTTACCAAAACTTAACCAACTCTTCCCATTATTGTTAGATTGAGGAATCCGTAGTTAAAAATGTCTTAAGTCCTATAGTATTTGAGAAATCGTGAATCCAAGATCCACACACACATCCACATACACATACGGACATCATGGTAAAAATGTTATAATCGGATTCTAGGGACCTTAAAACGTGCTTATTCACTAAAATCTGGAAATGCGATTTTTAGCATGAATACAATACCTCTCTTAGCGAGAGGTAAAAATCTGATGTAGCCAGCACATGACCTCCCGCCAATTCCATGTTTAAAATAACAATGAGTTTTAAGTAAAATATTACACTTCCGGTCGATCGTTTGTAAACAAAATCTAATTTGTTGTTCCAATACATAGAAAAATCTGTAATAAGAAATTTTGGAAAATATTTTACTATGTTTTTTCTCGAAAATCTGTTAAGTGCTGCAAATTAAGTACCACTTCCGCTTTATCATAGTCAAAATCTTATATGATGTTTCAAATTATATACGAGATATATATTTTTTGAAGAAAATCTGTTTAGAGCTTCTAGTAAAGTACCACTTCCGGTTTATCAATTTTAACCAAAATCTAGTATGTTGTTTCCCTTGATACGAAAGTCTTAAATACTTAAACTGAAATATTTTGGTTTATTCAACTCTTTATATAAATGCATAAACTATAAATACGGGAAATAGAAATTTTTGGAAGCTTGATACAAGAGTTATCGTTGAGGAAAAAACCGTCACACACCGTGATAACTCATCTTAAAAATACCGGCGCTTTCACTTGCTTGACTTTACATTTTCAAACACTTTTAAATATGTTCACCCATCATATTTCTATCTACTGGTACATATGCTTTTTTTCTTTAAGTTAATTAATCTCTAGAAATAATAAGTATTTATATATACATTTAAAATTTATGATACTAATGTACTCTTGTGTGTTACAGATTCGAACCCGGATCCATAAACACCGTAGTCCAGCGACAAATCCACCCTGATGATATAAAATATGTAAATGTATATTATTTAGTTTTATTGTAATATTTCAATAAATACTTCCAAATATTATATAATCACTTATTTTTATGTAGTTACAATAAACGGTGTTAAAATGAATATAAAAACTGTTATTTCTACCCTTAAATTACACGTATCTATATAGTTTGTGAAATCGCCGCCAGAGAAAAGATGGCAGCACCTATCAAGTTACCTTTTTTAAACTTAGTAAAACGTACATGAATTACTTTTAATATGGGGCGTATATCTATTGGGAATTTAAAATCAGTGAATCGTGCATGGATGCTTGAAAGTAGCATCTATGTACGGTAAAAAAATTTTGATCGTGCATAGATGCTACCTGCAAGTAGCATCTATATGAACGCAAAAAAATTTAATCGTGCATAGATGCTACCTGAAAGTAGCATCTATGCACGCTATAAAATTTTTGATATAAAAAATTTAATATACTGAATTTAAATTTCAAATATATTAATATCAAATGAAGCATCCATGCACGATTAACTAAGTTTAAATTCCCAACACGTATATCAAATGAAGCATCCATGCACGAAGCACTGTGTTTAAATTCCCAATAGGTATATCAAAAGAAGCATCCATGCACGATTCACTGAATTTAAATTCCCAATAGGTATATCAAATTGATACTTAGCATAGAGGAAGTAAATTATACTTACTGTACAATATGCAATGTGGTAATCAATCTTACGCTCTTACAAGTGACACCTTGCATTGTCCAAACACAAAAATTCCTACAAAAGGATAAACACAGGCTTTGAAAATTTTTAAATTTACAATTTCGAGTTTTTTCCGTTCTTTTATTGTATAACAGGTAATACATACATATATACACAATTAAATTAATAAAATACATAATACATTACATTTCATTTACAAATTATATTTCATTTTTTCTAGAATATCCAGGGATGTCCTTGAGTGGTTCTGAGACTTTGTGGAACCTGTAATAATAAATAAAAAAAATTATTAAACACAGTTAACCAATCGATAGTATTACAATTATTTATTTCTTTCATTGTAAGTAACAACATCCAAATTCTGGGTATATTAACAGTCCTTTGATCATTGTACACAAAAAATTTAGAGAAAAAAAAACAAGTATTGTATTATAATTTGTTTACTGATTGGGGGATAGCACAGTGGTAAAATGCCAGCCTCTGGTCTCAGAGTTCGTGGGTTCGAATCCGGATCAGGTCGGAAATTTTGCGAGGAATGTTTTTCGACTGGCCTTGTTGGGTACCTACCTAACGACAGAACTATCTGACACCAGCTTGTGATTGTAACAAGGGTTTGCACGGGCGGGCAACGCATATGGGCATTTAAGTAAGGAACGTCGTGGCAATGTAATAATAAAATTAACAGGTGTGTGTGTAACCCATCATAGTGGTATAACCAATAGAGGTTGAAATCCCGAAATACAATATATAAATACTCCCTTACTATCAACCCTTTTGGGCTCATAGTTCGACTCTGCTTGCTCCAGCCGAATGCTGATCTAGTTCTCAGCCTCCTGCTGTGCTAGGATTCTTCAAAGCACCCATCTCTGGTGTAGAGGAGGACAGGTAACCAGGGATTCATTCAGCGCCGTGAAAAGACCAACGGATTTTGCATGCAACAAAAAACAACAATGCGATTGACATACATACTATAATAATACACTATAGGGAGAAAAGTTTTGTTTGTTTAGGAAAATAAGTGGTGGATATACCGTATTAACAGTTTGTTATGCAGTAACACAATAGTTATTTGTATACCAAGGCTGCGAAATCAGTCTTTAGCGTACCGAGAGAAAAAATTGTCGCCGAGGCAAAACAATTTCGAGGGCGCTAAAGGATTTCGCGGACAAGGTGTACACAATATTTTTTGTGCAACCGTAAAAATTTTTTTTATTAATTTTAAATAATTTCATTGTAAATAGAAAGTTAGCTTTCAAGGTGGCTATGGGATTGACATTTGATAAACAAAACCATGCAATTCTCAAGTGTCAAAGTAATTGATTACCTAATTTCGCGGGTGTTACCATAAAAACTGTCGCGAAATCCAATTTTGCGGCCTGTATGGCGGCTGCGAAATGCTTATTTCGCGTCCGGTTGCACAAAAAAAATGCGTCCAAGTGGTTTGGAGCAAAATAAATTTAATGCAAGATGAAGTCAGTTGTAGCGGTCCTAGGATGACGACCAAAACGATTAAATTGTAAACTTATTTTTAAAATTTATGCCACTCTTGTGCCATATTTTAGAAAATAGTAAATCAGGGTACGTATAAAAATATATTTTTTTAAATTCACAAAATGATTTAAAAAAAAGCTTAATCTACGTAGGTCTGATCATCAACTGTTTCCGAAAAAGAGGCCATTTTGTATTAGAATTGAAGAAAAACTGACAAAGATAGTGATCGAACAAAATTTTGTCTATGCATGTGAATACAAAAATAATACAATAAAAATTTATATGAAACATTTTTTTTTCAATTTCTATTAATAGATAAGAGGTTTGCTTTTGTTAGTTTGTTATGGGGTCTCGTAGCCGCGTGCCTGAGTGTCTTGTCGCCAATCTGGAGAACTTTAAATGGCACAAAATTGACCCCGGTGGTGCACTCTCTACGCCAGCATTGAGTGCCGTTAGGTGACACCTGGTAAACACCCGCACGGTAGAAATATGTCATCATCAATACCGAAATCTGTGTACAAAGCAGATTGGCACACTCAGCAATGGGTAATATGCCGTGATGATATAAGTATTATTTTTTTTTTAAGTTATTTGAAAATTAAATATTGGTCAAGGTCGCCACATTTTACTTAGTACAATTATTTGATTTTGTTTTGAAAAATAAAAGCACATCTAAGATGACCTTGCAAGTGTAACAAAAAAGTCTCATTTAAACGAAGTCGTAACTCTTATAGTTTTCGAGACCAGAGGTCAGAACTCACTGCCTTATAACTCGGAAACAATTGAATATACGAAGCATATTAATAAAGCTTTTTTTACTCATTTGGGACAGTACTACAGTGTGTTCAAAAAAATTCCTAACTCGGAGTAAGCTATGAACAAAGAAACCTATGGCAATTTGAAAATATTTAATTAAATGTCTATTTGACATGAGATATTCTCAAAAGTGTTATCTAAAGATATCAACGTTTTTCTTCTTGTATCTTATTTTAGAAATGAAAACAAATTAGAAAACGGCGAATGTCAATATACTGTATCCTTCTTTATTGTCTTTTCTTCTTAAAATTACATTTCAAGATCAATTTTGATAACTTGACTTTTAAATCGAATAATGACCAGACACAATTTTACCTGTTCATAGCCTACTCGGAGTTAGGAATTTTTTGGAACACACTGTATATGCCCTTAAAGTCTTTACCCAAAGTTGCGAATAGGTTCACACTATTTTTAGTGTTAAAAATAACTCTATAATTTATTTTAGTGCAGTGTTAAATTTGAGAAAATATCATTTCTTATCTTATGTGTACGACTAGTCTACTTAGACGGCCTTGATAAACATTATATTCTTGCTACTTGTACAAGAAAAGAATCTATTATTAAAACATACATCCTCTAATCTAATAAGTTATCGAGGTAAAGATAAAAATGTGATAACCAAAAGTCCGGTAACTGTTCATGAATTAGTACACGAATAATTCATTATAAATTCCTTCGTCGAGCGCAATCAAACTGTCGTAAGAGTGAACGGAATAAATCGTAAAACTAAAGGGCATTATAAAACTTTCTTCTCACAAGATCTTAGAAAAAATGCTGGCTCTCAAGTTAGCAATAAAACTATAAAATCAAGAGTGTGAAAAAGAAAAAAATCTAATAAATAACGTTCAGTCTCAGGACATTAAACATACAACCGGCATTTTGTAATAAAGTTACTGTTATGATGATCGGAGTTAAAGAACCATGGTGCTACTTTCGTCGGCTGCCTTGCTTGTGTTTATCTGAATGTGCCAGTGGTCACCATAACCGCAGGGAATGAGTTTACAGTTGCCTTAAACGGCTATTTAGAATCAATGACCAGGACAGAAAAATTGGCCAGGAAAACAAACTGTCAATGGGGAAAATATAACAACTTCATCGATAGAAACCTAACAAAAAAAATCTGGTGTGGCCAACACAATACCCCCCGCCATTTGCAGCCCGTCACTAAAAAGATTAAGTTAATCCTTATTTTTAGTCTAATCTAATCCAAGTTACTACCTTTTTTAAATCCCAATTACAGAGTGGGTTCACATTCACACACATCCATGCCTTAGTGGGATTCGAACCCAGAACCCCGAGGGCACTCATGACATGAGGAGTTGCTCTAACCATTGAGTCACCGGAGCTGTAATAAAATGAAGATTAAATTTTAAATACCGGGATAGAATAGAATTCACTCATCCAAAAATGAGGATTAACTTAAACATGTTTGTGAATCATTAATTTTTATTAATCTAAATACATACCTACATTACTTATGCTGGAAACTGTATTGAATTCTTTTTCTATTGTTCTATTTACTTTTTTCTTTTTAAAACGTTACTAATATTATTTTGAAATGATTAGTTCTTTGATAGTGACATTTATCTCTCGGTTGCATACATTTGAATAACTGCGTTTTGTTTGTTTAAAGACTAGGCTCTGGGATTTAAATTATAGATAATTTTATAAATTTATCCATAAAATATATAGAAAAAGTATTAATGCAAATCTATAGAACATTTAATAATCTTTAATTTTTATAATAACATTAGTATTGAAAAAATAACATTTAAAGGTACTTTTCGAAGAAAAACTATTTTGAGCTTCTAGTAAAGTGCCATTTCCGGTTATCTGATTTTCACCAAAATCTAATGGGCCCTTTCTATTACAGAAAAAGATCGAAATACAAGGTTTCAAAATTTTCTGAATGATAATATTTGAGTTAGAGTGGAGGATCCACATACACATACACACAGACATCATCGTGAAAATGTTAAAATTGGATTCTAGGGATCTTAAAACGTGCTCATTTATCAAAATCTCGATATGCGATTTTTAGCACGATCCCTATACCTCCCTTAGCAAGGGTAGCGGGAGGTAAAAAACTAACATAGAACTTTGTTTGATATTTACCACACACATGAATTTTTGTTTAACCGATTCATGGGTTCGCGCACATTTGTCAGATTGAAAGTCAAAGACTTTAATTGAATTTGAATCAACTAAAACGATACTTGCTTTATCTGAAGGGGTAGTTTTCTAACCCCGGCTCCGCGCATGCGTAGATGAATATTCGTTAATTCGACGATAAAAATCGGAAAATGTTTGCAAAGTAGCCTTAGACATCTACAGGATATTTGGTGTAAATCCGGCACCAAGAATATTTAGTTTATTTTGAGAGATACAAAAATGTTAATAAACAAACTTAAACTAGGCAAAGGGGCTCATAAGATGATCATAGTAAGAATTTTGTATCAATTCCTGTTTCAGTGGAAATGGGTACAAGTTTAAATCTAGCATAGTGAATCGGTGTTTTTATATTTTTTTCCAGAATGTAAATAAAATTAACTTCACAACGATATCAAAATATCATAGTTTTTCTTCAACCATTTCAAAATGGCGATCATTTATTTTCAAAATATCTATTAATAAAATTCCATACAAAATGAAACATAGCAAGCTATGAAACAATTTTAAAAAACTGTTTGAGCACTTCAACATTTATGTAGCTAAATACTTTTGTTTTGTTTTAAGGTAATAAAATTGTTTCATAGCTTGCTATATTTAATGCCAGAATTATAATGCAGCTCCTAAACAGATTTTCGAAGAGCAAACAATATAATTTTGCGAAATACAGATTTCAATTGGCTTCCACGATCACTCAATTTGACACCAGACATGTTAAGTGCCAACATGGAAAATTCTGCAAAAAGAACCTACGCTTGTAGAACGAAAAATGAAGGTCATTTACGACTTACGATGCATTATTTTTATACAGTAAAGAAATCGCATTTTTTGTCTTTATTCATTAAATAATAAATAGAAAAATTAACACCAAAAAAATTATTTATTTTTTAAATGCTAAAGTGCTTTATAACTTTAAGCCATCTGTACTTTTCCAATAAAAACTATTTAAGCTTCAAGTAAAAAAATATCACGATATTCCTATACTTTTCTTACCTAGGATAGCGAAACATAAAAAACACAATTTACAATGTATAGTATCAAATATTGTGTTAATGACATTTTTATGGCAGAATTATCAATGATCTGATCTGTACTGATATTGGTTAATTTCAAAACTAAGTAATTAATCCAAAAAAAAGAAGCTTGTTAGAAATGAATACTGTGTTTTATGAGTCGTCCTCCGAATATTACCGCGATGACATTATGATACGAGCTTATGAGCGTCTATATTAAAAAACTCATAAATTTCTTTCCTTGCGACCTTGTGTTGTCTTTTGTTTTCACGCACACCTCTGACAAATAATTATAAACAAATTATGCCGGAGTATCTAAGATCTTTCTTCCTCGATCGACACATTTCGGCGTCCTTCGCTTTCAAAGACTCACAAAACCACAACCGCGTCTCAGTAATCGATACATTCATTTACGAAATGTTGAAAGCCATATTGGTTACGTCGAGACTAAATTAAAATTTTAATCAACTTGTGGCAAGAGGTAAGATTTCCGCAATTTAAAAAAGGAAAACTATTTCTTATTGTCAATCACTTGTCTGTTTCTGACAACTTTCATACGCAAATGTTTATGTAATAGATGCGCATTTTGTACTGTTACCTAGCAACAGGGGTCCGGCTACCAATGCTTCAATTTACTAAACACTCAAACACATAACGGAAAATTAATTAAAAATATCAACGAGAACACATATTATTAACGATAGAACAGAATAGCTACACCTCTTAACATATTCATATAATGTTAACATATACTATGGACTTAGTGAGAAATGAAGAATGTTACATATTATTAGTTTAGAACCTTGAGAGCACTAAAACTATTAATCTTTTATCAATATTGGATGCAAAAAATTAACGAAAAGAACTGCTCGTATTAGATTTTCAAATAAACCAACAAATTTAATCATTCATTAACATTAACTCATCGACTTTTTGATGGTTTTTATTATCTTGCTATCTACAATATACACAGATCGGCCCGAGACTTTTAAGCGCCCCAGGCGAAAATTGTAAATTGCGCCCTTCATTTATTACAAAAATTAGAAAAAAAGCGATTTGCGTCCATAACTCGCGAACTAGACGATTTTTTTTTTAAATATTTAGATATTTAAAATTCGGCGATTTTTTACTTCCTTGTACAAAGTAAAGGAAGTATTGTATTCGCGAAAAATTTCGGTTTTCAGATTTCAACGGAAATATCCATTTTGACCATCCCTGAATCCATTCTGAAGCCTATAATAGATTTTAATAAAATAAAAAAATAAATAAATATATCATCACGGCATATTACCCATTGCTGGGTGTGCCAATCTGCTTTGTATGCAGATATCGTTAATGATGATGACATATTTGTACCGTGAGGGCGTTTACCAGGCGTCACCTCACGGGCACTCATTGCTGGCGTGGAGAGTGCAACACAGGGGTCAATTTTGTGCCATTTAAAATTCGAAATATTTGGCGTCGATCAAGATCGAACCCGGTTCCCTAGATTTGCGACCAGGCACTCAGGCACGCGGCCACGAGACCCCATAGATTTTAATGAAAAACTATATTAAAATATAATCGAAAACTTTTCAAATTTGGTATTTAAGACTTTTATGTCAATTGGAATAACATAGCAGATTTTGGTTAAAACAGGCTAACCGGAAGTGATATATTACCTGAAGTTGTTAACAGTTTTTCTTGAATAAAATGGTTTCATTTTGATTTTAGAAATAAATGCTTCAAATAAGAGTTTTGGAGAATTAAATTCTGCGTCTATCATATCAAGTATTATTAAATTAGCCCTTTGTATAAGCGAGATATGTAAATTTAAAACTTATATACTTTTTGGTTTTTGTAATGAAGCTTGCTATGGATTAGGACAAAAAATAACAAAAAAATATAAAATATATGTTAATGTCAAATTACGTCAAATGCGTGCAATTTTATAATTGAGTCTATACTTCATATTAGTCTTGCGTACAAAGAAGTCGTGTGGTGTCCACATCAGATTTTTTTTCTTTTGTGTTCTACAGTGTCGCTTTATTTTTGTCTAATACCATATACAATTTTAGTCACGTGAGAGTTACTTCACGAAGTAAACAGTTTTATATAAAAATATATTCGTGGCGTCAAATCTATATTTTCAAACTTCAGGGGATAATAACTCGCTTATTAATAGGAATTCTTTCACCGGATTTTCACCAATAGTCTTAGTTTTACTTATACTTTCTGATGAAATTATATTTAAAAAATGGTGGAATCCCCTATTTACGACAGCGTCTAGCTTCCTCTCTTAAAAAAATAGAATATTTAATTCACGATTGCTTTGCCTGTCTACTGATGGTTATCATTTTGACATTAAACAATTAAATATGGTCTGTTGTCATTAGTATTTTGGGTTGCAAACAAATGGACTATTCAAAATAACTCTTACGTAACTAATCCTGTATATAGGGAAAGAAAAAATATTTCTCAGTGTACAATCATATTATTTACCTGTCATTTGAAATTCAATTGCGAAGTTAAATTAGATAACTTAATATAGTTGTAGTTGTGAGTGAAAATATAGAATTAACCAGAAAGCATTTTATTCGGTTTCAAAAACAATTAAAACTATATTTTTTATGAAGTGAGAAGCTAGCAAAAATAAAAATTACTTTACAAATGCATCAATATAATTATAATAAGAAGCAAAACATTATAAGAAACCTACAGTTCGTAAAGTTGTTTTATTATAATTATTGTTATACGTGGAAGTTGAACCGAACACTCTTTGAATTTTAATTTTAATCAACCAATTTAATCACTGAAGCATCAAAGGAAATTAACAATTTGTTTCCGAAAGCATCATTGGAAGATCATTAACATAAATGCTCACCCTTCGCTATATCTTGCAACTAATAAAATTTTTACAACTCCATTTACAGCCTACAGGTTAAGCGGAAGACATAACCACAATCAAACAGGAAGATCATAATAAAATTCATCTCCGTCAGAAAAATTCCAACTTTTCAGTCGTAAATTCGTGTCGAAATTCGTTGTTATTAACTGCGTCGATTAATTCAAGTGTAGGTGACCATTATTAAATCAAATTTAATCGTTGTTAACAAGCTTAGTAGAACTTCCTGTTCTATACTTGGAAGGGAATGAGTGACTTACCACAGCGTTGTTCGTAAATGGAACGCACTTGTTAGTTCGTTCGCTTCCAGGACAGAATGACGAGTGACCTTCGACCTCGGGAGCTGACCGTTAGGAGTAAATCCGAAGATTTATATGTCATAAACCGAGTAATGGAAATGGACAGGTGGAATTGAAATGTACAGGTGAGCTATCACGTTTTATAGCTCTTTAAAAATCCATGATACCATCTACTTTTAGGAGATATCTTGTCAGGAGGAAGAATTTCTGTGCTGGAACTTTAAACGATGTATAAAATTCTGAAAAATTAAATTAAAATTTTAGGACATTAACGGCTGTATCAAGTAGCACATCGCTTATATTAAACGTAGTTAAATATTTTGACAAATAAAAACAAATATATAGTAAAATGCCTATTACAAGAACACTTTGTCGTAAAACGATTTAGCAATTGCATCTATAAACCAACAATGGGGACCTTTAGTTTGCGGTTACATACCCCTAATACAGGGGTTCCCAAATGCGGCCCGCAAAGCTTGTGAATTCGGCCCGCGATATCGATACGATACATTATATTTTTATTAAAAAATAAATAAGTAAATAGTAAAATAAATAATAAATATTACAAATAAGATACAATAAAATATTTTAATATTTAAAAAAAAATTCTTACAGAACTTTAACCATACCTAAGCGTTTGTATTAATAAAATATTGTTTAGTTTATATTTAAAAAATTATTGTAGTATGTCTAGTCTAGTTATTACACATTTGTACAGAAATATAATATAGTAGTCTCAAATAGATACAGAACTGTTAATCATTTCTGGCGCATCTAATGCAACACACAATTTCAAGGAGTTAGTAACGAATTTATCGTCTTTTTTTTAATGATGTGCGCTGTGCCGCACACTACAACTGTACCACCAGACCTTGTCCTGCCTACCCAGTTGCCCTGAGCAATACAGGCCTATGCCATAGTAACGAATATTCAAAAATGCACTGCTCCAACGAAAAATAGAAAAACGTGCAAGCACAAACAGATCGTCTTTTCTTATTGGTTGCTCAAATTATGAACGTAATGCGTCTTTCGCGTAGTTCTGTTTCTTTTTGAGACTACAATGCAGTAGTGTTTACATGTGCTAAAATAAGAAATAGTTAAATATATTTAAAACAAAAAAAATCGTAGTTATTGTTTTCATTTTATTCCGCTTTTTTGGCCCGCCAAAAAATTCGGTAATAATAAATTGGCCCGCCTAAGAAAAACTAGGGAACCCCTGCCCTAATACATCATACAAACAGGCAAGGACAGGGTCGGTTCCTTTATATTAATAATTATTTGAAAGGAAATATTTCACGATATTTTTATATAAGATTTAAATGTTATTACAAAAACAAGTACAACAAACAAACGATAAATTTTAAAATTTATGCAGTACGTGGCCACTGTATTATTCGTACCTTTAAAATATGTCACATTTATCTTACATACATATATGCATTTAATAATTTTTTAAGTATGATTTACAAAATATACAATACAAGAAGATGCAAGTATGACTAAACATCACTATCTGAACCTGAATTAGTAGTACTGTCTAAATTAATTATAAGTTCATTGAAATTTGTTGTATGAAGAAAATTGTTCTCAATTTTTTTTACATGTTCTACACAATTTTTCCATATTTCATCCGGCATTTCAGGTTTTTCTTTAATCTGTCTAATTTACTTAATCTTCTAATCTTGTTTCGTATTTCCAAATTATGCACAAAGAAGTAAACCTATTTCAAATATATAATTACTTAATCCCACGAAAATAAAATATGTTTTTGGTAATTTATAATACAAAGACCATGTACTGCATAAATTTTAAAATTTATCGTTTGTTGTACTTGTTTTTGTAATAACATTTAAATCTTATATAAAAATATCGTGAAATATTTTCTTTCAAATAATTGTTAATGTAAAGGGACCGACCCTGTCCTTGCCTGTTTGTATGATGTATTAGGGGTATGTAACCGCAAACTAAAGGTCCCCATTGTTGGTTTATAGATGCAATTGCTAAATCGTTTAACGACAAAGTGTTCTTGTAATATGCATTTTACTATAACAATTTTGATTGGATAACATTTAGTGATGCACGACGAGAACGAGAGCGAGATTGCAGTTTAAAATTCGAGGAGAAATCGATATAACAACTGCGAGAAGCGAGAAATCTCGCGAGAGTCTCGCAATAAAAAGTATTTGTAACTTTATAGCTTTGAGTAATAAATTCAATGAAAAATGCACCGTACAAAGAGTGTAGTCAACGCTAATTCGTGCATAGAATACGTGAATGTGAAAATTATATGAATTCACTATATTATTCAGTCTATCTAGAGTCGATTGGTATCGGTCCCAGAGTGAGGAAAAACAAAATAGACAAAACCAGGTTTGCATTCAATAGAACCAGTTTCCTCCAATATTTCAGTCCTTAATTCACCCCAGTTAAAACCACGGTTAACATTTTCTTGTCGCCCCTGACAAGTAAAGGATGTTAAATTAAGCGTCGATGGGAGCCAAAACGAAGAGAAGCGGAGTGATTGGTTGCCGGCGAGGTACCAATGTAGCGATTTACAAAATTACGAAAAAGAATTGTTTAATGTTTTAATTCGTTCTACCGATGAAAAAATGTATTAACAGATGTTTGTGTTGCAATAGTTTCGAGATCACAATTTGGTGATAACCTGGATATTTTACGGGTAAATTAAATTATTTACCAACTTACCACATTTTCTAGTAACCGTTAATGAATAAACATTATGTTTGTATTGACATAATTTGGTGACCAGAATTTAGTGTTTCGTTTCTTTATTATATTTATATGACTGCAAATATACGGCAGACGAAATCGCACCGATTGGTGCGAACTTGTCTCTTGTAGTTAAACTGTTACGTAAATACGTAGTGCGCAAGCGCTTATTTTTATAGCGAGACTCTCGTGCGAGAACGAGACAAGACCCAAAAAAATGTGCGAGAACGAGAGCGAGATTATAGATCCGAAAACGAAACGAGATCGATAATTTATATTTCTCGTCTCGTCTCGCCTCGCGTGCAACACTAATAACATTGTTAGCGACGTGGTTTAATATAAGTGATGTGCTACATGATACAGCCGTACAAGCCATACAATAGAAACCTAAAATGCAAAAAATACTACAATGAAATTCACAAATGCAAAATTAGCTACAAACCTGGTAGAATCCTACTTTACCTTTTCAGTGTTTGTTACAATATATAGGTACAAAGTATAATCATTTAAAAACTTAAAGAAAATAACGTCACTAGATAACTTTTAATCATAAAAGACAACAAAACATTCATATAGCTATCCTTGTTAAATTCTTGTAACTTAAAGAGATGCATATGTACAAGTTTGTCATTTTTCTCCAGTTTACTAATGACGTCACTAGCTTTAATTTCTTATTGACTATAATGGACTGTAAATCTATGTATATCACAAAATATAATAAAGGCAGTCTTCACATTACAAATAAACAGGATATTTTACATAAATCAAACTTTACAATTTCGGTTACCTATGTTAATTAAAACAAAACTTTCAAATCGAAAAATTGTAATTTTTACAACTTATGCTAATAACGGGCTATGCAACCAAAAAATAAATTCTGTAATGAAAATTATGTACAGTAAAATTTTTGAAAGATGTTCTATGAAGGTCATCTGTATCATGAACGAATTAACAAATTGGCATACATCTATCTCTGTCACAAGGAGTGTGTGCGATAAGGATGGATATAATACGCTTGTCTTTCAAACATTCATACTGTTTCGACCAAATTAGGACATTCCATTTTAAAACGATGCTCGTTGTTGATAATACTTTCGCTGTAACGTGAGTTTATTTATTAATTCAGATATATTAGGGAGTTTTTGCATGACGTACGAGAAGATTCCGTCAACGCTAGCGTTACGTCTTTAATAACGAAAGTAGCGGGTTTTCAAAAGTTTAGATTTTGCATTACGTTTTAATCATACGTATGTTGATTTTGACGTTCAAATGACAGTTGATTAAATATCTGTCACTTTCATTGTATCAAACACTAATGGAAGAACTGTTTAATATTTGCTAAATAGCTTTAACAGGTGTTCTACATGTCAGCTCTGAAAGAAAAAATTGCTATGGTCCCATTCAGCTTATTTTTAATGATGTTCCAACCACATATTTTCATAAAGGTTCATCTCCGTTACATTTCTTACCAATCTCAATTTAAGGAATAAATAAGAAATTTGTTGAATTTTTATGACAGTTCTGACTGTAAAACAAAAAGGTTCCGACTAGTTCTGACGTTTTAAAATAAATTCTGTGCCTATTAGGTTATAGGAAACGTACGTCAACTGGCCCGTCTTTTGCCCCTGACGGACGTACTACGTCTTCAAATTTCACGTACCACAAGTAACAAATATGATATTGCCTAGCAACCAAGACGCTAGCGTATACGTCTTTCGGGAAAACGCTTTGCAAAAACTCCCTATTACCTTAATTCATAGCCGTACGAATAACGTTATTTTCTGTCAGAGACTCCAACATTGACTTAGTTTTGAATTTTGAATGCTTTTACTGTAACATATATTGGTATTAAAATAAAATAACAGTAGTATCTAGTAGTATTCGCAATCGTAGTTAAAAATTTCCCTCTAGTGACGCAAATCGGTACTACGAAAAGCAATAATACAAGCGCCATATTAAATAAGTGACAGCTGAGTTTGTAGTGTAGTAATTAATAATTAAATATTTTAACTTATCGCCTTCATATAAATAAGTTTTTAAACTCGGTTTGTATACACAGTCAACGAAACACAGTGAACAATGTGAACTGTCATTTGTCAAACGCATCGTATGGCGGCCATCTTGTTTCAAAAATCAGCGCCTCTATCGTTAATTTCGATTGCGAATAACTAACTAAACGACAATAGAGTACGTGCACGTCACGTTGACAACCATGTCAAAATCAGCTAAGTGGAAGTAAACATCTGCTAATAAGTAATAATTTCAATTTTTGGCATCTAGGTGGATCTACAGATTCTGTATCTGACGTGTGATATATTCTGACGTTTCGTTATAAAAACTATTTTTGTGTGACTAATACATTAAATAACAAATCTGCTCAATTAATACTGAGAATACTTGGAGAAAAACAGTCTGATGAAAACGTTAGAAAATTGTTTTATTACATAGCTGACGTTTCGGCACCAAATATGCTTTCTTTAGGGAAATGTAAACTTACTGAGCAGTAAAGAAATTGGGGTGACAAGCCGTAGGGCAAGAGTAGTACATTATTTTTTATCTTTATGTACATTAATTTAAATAGTTTCTGTTCTGTTCTGTTATTTTTCATCTTTATGTACATTAATTTAAATAGTTTCTGCTTCAAATTTTAACTGAATATTAAGAAGGCCATATACTTTTATATTCCCAAAAATTGGGGGGGGGGCAAGTACTGCGTTACGTAATATATGGGGGGGGAGTTCATGTTTGCGTTACGGGTGCGTTACAAAGGGGGGAGGGGGTATCAAAAATTTCCTAATTTTGCGTTACGTAATTTAAGGACAGCCCCTGACCTTCATCGGACATCTTTAAAAAATTATACTGTATGTGAAAAATTTTCAATTACTATTAAATGTTGCAGTGTTGTAAAACAGAAGACTGACGTCACCATTTGACATAACTATGATGTAACGCCGCTAGATAGTGAATCAATAGTATATACCAATAATTTAAGCCGCTTGTTATAAAAAGTTATGTACGAACAGTATTAATTTCAAAAAATTAGAATCGCAATATTAATTTCGTATAACATCCAAACAAATATAGTTACATATACGTAAGTAGTTCGAAGACTGCCTGATTTTCGTAAGGAACATAACATAATATGAAACAATTACAGTATCCGTTAATTTTTTATATATTTTACACATTTAGAAATAGTTCTTTTCTGCAATTATAATATTTTCATTCTAAATAAAAGACACTTTTTATAATAATTCAGCTATCGTATAAGGTACAATTTTTTATACATACATACCAACATTTACATAAACTAGGCCAAATACCTGAAAACACCCAACTGAAACTTCGTGAAAATGAGGAATAATTTTTTTACAAAATTCAATTTTATAAATACTCAAATCGCAGAGGGATGTTTTCAGATATCACCAATCCTTCTAGTTACGAACTAATCACTATACATATGAAACAAAGGACGTACGAACTTCGATGACAAAAGAAATTAGTAACTAAACAAATCAAATTGGAACTAAACTGTTTCAAAGTTAGTACGTATGACTATTTCGCTTCGAAAATCCGAGCGAAACATAAAAGCCGCTTCAAAAAGGATCGAACTAAGTTAGGCTAATCCATAATCTGCACCGGTCACAGATATTGCACCAGATAACGGTCACTTCATTGTTAACAATAATTTCGAGATCTTTTACACGAAACCGTTATAACGCGAAACGTCCAAATTGTTGTCAAAAAGGCCGTTACGGAAATAGCTTACAAGTCAACGGAACAGAAAACCGTGTTTAAAGTCTATAGTATTTACACTTTAGTTGCCTTGTATACTATTTTATCATAATGTTAACGTCTTTTTTGACATTACAATGTAAATTTAGACCGTTTCGCAGTAATAAAATAATAGATATATGTACAAATCCATAATTAAAAGATATCACTACGTTTACATTTAACGTATGGAAACGTGGTGATGGTCTCATTCAGATCTAATATTAATTAGTTTAACAAAACACGATTTTAGGATATTCTTTGAGTTCTTGTATATTAGTTTCACACTTATCACTTTTTGTTGTTTCATCAGTTTAAAAATAATTAAAGAAACTTAGTTACTCACTTAGAGTCTGTTGGTATTAAACTGCTGGCCATACTCTGTAACAAACAAAAGGAACATTAGTTTTTCGTAATTTACAATATTGTAAGAAGAATAAGTAACAATGCCCAGTTGTAGAGGTGGGCGCGTGAGTAACTTTTTGTTCACGATCACGTACGCTCACGTAACTAAAAACGCACGACTTTTTATGTTTGATTCACGATCACTCACGCTCACGATTTTATTTTAGCACTCACACCCGATCACTCCCGGTGGGTCACGTTCGTGTCACGTAATTGTTTCTATGTGCATTTAAGCCTGTTTAACACAGTCATAAGATATCAAATTTGTTAACAAATTTGTAATAATTTAGGTAACAAATTGGTTTCATTCGAAACGAATGTTTATAGACAAATACGATGTTCTTTCTATCTCAAATATCATCATAAATTTGGTAACCTATATATCTTTAGTGAAATCGGAGCAACTGTGTATACAATTTTGGGTAAAACAATAACATCATTTTTATGCAAAAAATACTGTTGATGACGTATTTGTACTTACTAATAATAACAAGAATGTAAAGTGAAATATGGAAATTAAGACATTTTTTTAAAGTAAAAATACAAGGAAACTTGTATCTCACGCCCGACTAAATTTCAATCACGCCTGATCACGCACGATAATTTTTTAATGTCTCACGCCCATGTCCAATCACGACGCAAAATTTAAATTATATTCACGATCACGCGGGTCACGTCGTGACCTACCGTTACCCGACAAAATCACGGCCCGCGACCACCTCTACCCAGTTGCACCGCTGACGCTTAAATTTTAAGTGTTCCTTATATTGACAATATCGTATCGAATCGAAACGTCATTTGAGTAAATAAATATTGCTGTCTAAATTTCGATATACATTTTTTTTGTTTAAGCCTAGCTTAAAATTTAAGTGTTAGCTTTGCAATAAAATTACCCCATAACCTTAAAATTAATTCTAATATATACGAAACAAAACTAATTCATAAGTTTTATGTGTGTAAAACAGGCTGGCGCAGCAGCACCACCAAGTCTATTATTATCTGAAATACAGTATAAATTTTCTGTTAAAATGGAATCTCTTAGCCGTGTGCCTGAGTGTCTGGTCTCGAATCTGGGAACCCCCGACTGACGCCAAATTTATTTCGAATGTTTAATATCACAAAAGTGACACCCGTGGTACACTCTCCACGCCAGCAATGAGTGCCCGCGATGTGACGCTTGGTAAACGTCCGCACTGTACGAATACGAGTATATACCGATATAGTTGGAGGAAGGAATCTATGAAACTGACTTATGCAGGGTTTACAACCTTTTATGGACGGATGGGCTTCTTTGCAGTCAGGACTCATAAATTATTCGAATTTGAATCAATCACTTTTAGGGTAAGAAATTGGCCGTATTAAAAAAAGAAACAGTACTCACTTTTTTAGTCTCTTCTCAATTTACAAATTGCAGTTAGAAGAAGGATATTTCAAACGCATTGCTATTTGAATACAGATTTAGAAGTACATAATTACGAAACATCTTATAATATTTTCATATGTTAGGAGTACATTTAAAACTCATTATTTTTTTTAATACAGATTTAAAAGTATATAATTACGAAATGTCTTGAACACAAATATCCGAGACGGTCCAGGATAGAAATTCTACCCTGGCTCTAGTAATCCTTACCACAAGTCGCATAAAACTTTATCACGGGCGCTTGGCCGATTCTATAATGAGTTTCATAGATTCCTTCCGCCAACTATACCTGTGTAAATAGTGTATAAAGAAAGCAGATTGGCGTTTTCAAGAGGGCCGTGAAAACATGGAAGATGGCAAGAAAGCCAGGCTCCCTGTCCTAACTCATCAAATATCGTGAAAGTATGACAAAAATTGAAGATATTGTGCTTATTTGTATTTTTATATTTTTTCCCAATTTTGTATACACCTGTAGTTATCTAAGAATCATTTTAAATTGCGTCAGCATCAAAATGAAATCATGTAAAATGAATTTAGACTGTCAATATGTGATTTATGATCTGTCATGATTTATTATTCAATATATAATATATTAATTTTTCCACAAACTCCTCTAGAGCTTCTGAGAATAAAACTACTTGAAAAACCAGCCGACTCGTTGCGAAATTTTATAAATATTTATTTAGTTGGTAATAAATATTAGCTAGTTTGCTTCTGGGCTTCAATTGTTTGCAAAATAATTCTGAATAAATGTGGAAAACCAAGTGTAGTGTAACACTAGGAAACATAAGAGCATGACATAAAATGGGTTTTATATTTCTAATCTTAATCTTTATGTGATATTTCAGATTTCACTTCCGTTTATCTTAATAATTAATCTTGATAGTAAAGCATTCTAAAAGTCGGTTTCTTCATCAATTTGTACTATAAAACCTCTAATGTTAATAATTAGTATGGAATAATTAAAAAAAGAGAGATAACAACTGTTTATATAGTATCATCCTTCAAGACAAACTTATATAATAAGGATATGTAATATTAGCTACACTCTGTGATTTTAATTGATTATACCTGCTAATAATATATCAGTTCTTACATTTGCAAAAAAAAATCCTAACTCGGAGTAGGCTATTAACAAAGAAACGTATGTCAATTTAAAAATATTAAATTAAATGTCAATTTGAAATGAAATATTATCAAAAATGTTATTTGAAGAAATCAAAGCTTTTCTTCTTGAATCTTATTTTAGAAATGGGAAAAAATTAAAAAAACGACGTATGTCAATATACTGTATCCTTATTTATTGTCTTTTATCCTTAAAATTACATTTCAGGTCAATTTTGACATCTTGACTTTTGGATAAAATAATGATAAGACGTACGTTTCTCTCTTCATAGCAGTGGCGTAACAGACAGCTCTGGAGAGGCCCCAATTTACATGATTTATAATTTTGTTACTACTGCGAAATTTTGAATTTAATCATTTTTTTGTAGCAACATACAAATTTATTTAGTCCTTTATTTTTTTGAATGTCAATTTCCAAAAATAATATTGGCTAAGGGGCCCCTAATCCGCTATGTCAAATCAAGCTCTTTATTTTACATCACATTTCGGCCGGTAGAATTTCGATTTCTTGGCAAATATTTTCCTGCAACTGATCCAGAGTTTTCCTTTAAAATAACCCCATAAAAAGAAGTTTGGGGCTGTCAAATCAAGACACCTGACGGCCAATGTGTATTACCAAATCGTGGGATTAAATAACGATATAGAATGATTTTCGCAAAATTGCTATTATTTAGACTGTATGATCTTGCTAATACCATATTTTATCGCATCCAAGTTCTTTCATTTGGGATACCAAAAATGTGTGAATCAATTCCCTATAACTTTCACCAGTGGACTGTGCCAACAATTTCATTTAAAAAAATGCGGACCATTCACATTTTCATAGTAAATGCCACAACATACAATGAATGAATTTCGTGGGATGTAAAGTGCCTAATCTTGGATTTTCAGGCCTCCAATATTGGTTATTTTGCTTCGTAACATATCAACTCAGATGAAAGTGAGCCTAGTCATAATTTCCACAAGTTCTTGTGGTATGTACTTCTTCATGATAAACGCTACAATTAAAAACGGGCCCCAAAAAACATTTTGCGGGCGGGCCCCCGAACATTTAGTTAAGTCACTGGTTCATAGCCTACTCCTAGTTAGGAATTTTATTGAACACACTGTAGTAGGTACTCATTATGTTTATATACTTCACATGTATGTATTTCATTTGCATATACGTTATGAAGGTTGTCAGCCAACAGCTAAAATTCGCCAGCTATTTTGCAAGATAAATAACTTTACGTAGTAATAATAATTTCGTTGTACTTTTCATCCATTTAATAATCAATACAGAAATCAAGTGGCTTTCGAAACCAGTTGTAACAAACGAACTAAATATTGTTTGAATGTTTATAATATACCTAATTGAAGGGCAATATACCTATAGGGTGTCTCAAGATATATGCACATTCCATTACTTGTGAAGTAGCGGTCTAACCCTTCACAGCTGCATATTTTGTCGGGGATTTGACCAGGTTGGGATTAGGAAAATTTTAAAAGGATAATTATTTTCAAAGAAATATATTTTCGAAATATGATTATAATTTACCACTGATTAATATTAACTGTTTAACGCTATTTTCAAAGAAAATTCACTGAGGTTACGGTTAGGTAAATTTTAAAAGGATGATTATTTTCAAAGAAATATATTTTCCAAATATGATTATAATTTACCACTGATTAATATTAACAGTTTAACGCTCTTTTCAAAGATAATTCACTAATGAGGTTAGGATTAGGTATATTTTACATTTGACTAATGATGTATTTAGTATAGATGGCTACCCGTTTTTGTATAAGAAGCGTAAACACGTATTTTGTATTATTACTTCTTCAGTGTTTAGTAGTAATAACAGCATAAAATTAGTGATAAAATGTGTGAGAACGAAAACTCTCAGACTTCAAGACAGCGATAAATAAAAAATAAATAAATACGTCCCAGTACTCTTTGCCTCTCTAATGTATTTAAACTGCCTCCCGCTGGGAAGGGCGCAGGTACAAATGTGCATATATCTTGAGACAGCCTATACCTAAGTTTATATTTCTATCCATTTTTGGTTTACGGATGACTGTTGTATGGAAATAAATATCTCGGAAAATACTATCTAATAACTGCTGCTTCAGAGATTTTTTTACACAATTTTACTTATTTTTTGTTCCAATTTATTTAAATTTTCGGTTCATAGTATTATTATTTTGTATCATACTTCTTCTGCAGTTATATACAAGAAAATAATAGTACTTACGTGAGGAGTCCTGGATTATCTGTGGGGTACCAAGAGTACTGCGGCAGGTAGTTGTGGTGCGCTGAGGCGGGATGCGGGAGCGGTGGTTGCTGCTGAGGTTGCGGGGGTGGCTGCGCGTGCGGGGGCTTCACGTCCCAACCGCCCGGCGACGCTGCGGGCTGGTGGGCCCCCGGCCCGCCCGACATGTCCGACCCGGGGGTGCTTGAGGGCGCTGGCGATGAGTGCTGCATGTAGCCGCCTGTAGCTGGGGAACCGCTCGAACTGCCGCCACCTGAAACGAGAATTAGATAGTGAGGGGGGGATAAAGATTGTGCATCATTATGATCTTATGCAAAGATGATTATTCATTTATGTTCTATAGTCATTTCATATCTAATAACCGGTTGCACCAAGGTAAATTAAATTTTAAGCGTTTCTTAAATATTGGATCGAAATGAAATATCAAATGAATAATATGCATTGCTGTCCAAATTTCAATTTGCATTTTTACCTTCCCCTGCCCTTGGTGAGAGAGATATAGGGGTCGTGCTAAAAATCGCATTTCGAGATTATGGTAAATGACCACGTTTAGGTCCCTAGAATCCAATTTTATCATTTTCACGATTATGTCTGTGCGTATAAATACTATCATCACCCAGGAAAATTTTAAACCTTGTATTTCGACCTTTTTCTATTATGGAAAGAACACTACATTTGATGTAAACCGGATAAAAGGCACTTTACTTGAAGCTCAAAATAGTTTTTCTTCAAAAATTACCTTTAAATGCTATTTTTTCGATATTAAGGTTATTATAAAAATTAAAGATTATTAATTTTTTTATAGATTCGCATTAATACTTTTTATACATATTAGAACAAACAAAACTTATTGGTTACGCAGTTATTCAAATGTATTTAACTGACAGATATATGTCACTGTCAAAGAACTAATCATTTCAAATTAATAATAGTAAAGTTTTAAAAGGAAAAAAAGTAAATAGAACAATAGGAAAGGAAATCAATACAGTTTCTAGTATAAGTAAATATGTAGGTACGTATTTAGATTAATAAAAATTAAAGATTCGCAAAAAAGTTTCAGTTAATCCTCATTTTTGGATTAGTGAATTCTATTCTATCCCGGTATTTAAAATTCATTTTATTATCAAAAAAAGTAGTTACTTGGATTAGATTAGACTATATTTTGAGAAATAAACTGCCAAAATTAGAGTAAAATTCGCTAATCCAAAAATAAGGATTAGCTTAATCTTTTTTGTGACTCGGGCTGTAAATGGCGGGAGGTATTGTGTTGGCCACACCATTTGTTTAAGGATCGCTTAAAATTTAAGCAGTGTTTGTGCAACTGAACATTTATAATTTGATAAATATTACGAAGAATTTGCATTTTTGATAATGACGATTTATAAATGGTTTTTAATGATATTCGATATGGCGTATATTATGCATTCTGAGGACGCTCTATAAAAGTCAACAATAAAGAAAATTATAATATGGATGAACAAAAAAGATAGAAGGTGCGTGAAATTGCATGGACAACACAAGTGCCCGCGTTTATAATATTTTTATGAACATTTGCAAAGGAAAAATCTATCCAAATGATGGGTATTACATTTGCTTACAATGTGGTCCTCCATTATTTTTTAATTTTTTTTTTAATCAAATTTCATCTGAATTGTAAGCAAATTGTAGTTCAAGAAGTCCTAATTATCATTTGTCTATAATATGAATATGTATGGATAATAAGCAATTTAATAAAATAACTAATTTTTTTATGTATATTACCTATAGTTAAAATTTTGATTGCCTTTGGCAACATATGTCATTCAGCACATCTTTCTTTTTCGTTAAGAAGTATGGCATGACTATTATTTTATAGATGTGGTTTCTTTTGAAACCCTAGAGAAGAATAGAATTGTACGAAATATTTAGTAAAACTTGAATATTTTAAAAATACACTAAGATTGTACCTATACAGGGTGGTGACTTGAAAGACGCAGCATAGCGGTTTCAATGGTTAAATCTTAATGTGCAGATATTTGCTCCCCTAATTATTTTAGAGCAAAATTGTATCGAAATTTTGCTATAGAAAAAAATACTGCATCCGTATATGATATAGGTATATGAACAAGAAAAAAAAAACTGTGTACTACCCCTGGAGAAAATAATATGTTATTTCTCTCATGATTCTGGTAACAAAGAAATCAACGTCCTGTCTAGGTTACACGAAATTATAGAATAAAAATACCGATTGTAATATTAATATTAGTGGTAAGTTATCATTTGCAGATGACAATTATATAACAATGAATTCAAATAAAAATTGCCTGAACCATCTAAAAAAAATTATTTATAATGTAGTAAAGAGTAAAGAAATGAGAATGAATATTATGGTATCTGTAACAGTAATAAATCTTACGGTGTTGATGCCTATTTTAATAGGACTAAATAAAATAAATACATCTACTCCGCTGCCCATATGTAATCCAGTTTGACAAATGCTTTTATTACAAAAACAAAATGAATTAGTTGAGACATTCTTTTTGGAGCGATTTTCACCGCAACATAAGTCCCTCGGAAATGATTTAATAACATGCGAACATCCGGCCTACATTTGCACAATCGGCAGGACTTTCATATCTGCCTCGCTCTGCAATCTCGTTCGCTTGTCAGAATTCTCATTAATAAATCCACGAGGTAGAAGAGGTTCTCGTCTCACTGAGACTCCGTCTTCCTGACGGCCAGCAGCCGAAATGCCCGATACTGCAATACGATAATTAATAATACTTTCTGACGTGTGACCTTCATATTTAGAAACACAATTTCTTACACATTTTTTCAATTTTTTACGCGCTCCTCGTGACGTGTATTGATTGAAGCTGGGAATCTTGGACTGTTTTTTGAGGAAGCAATAACACCAAGGCTTAAGCACTATCATTTTTAATATTTTTTGTTTGTTTTATTTCCAAAATTAATTTTAATATCCATCAACTACTGTGTTGTTTAATAGGCTGTATACTTTTCGTTTTTCATCCGCGTAATCATATTGATGATATTCATGGTAGCTTTTCTAATTGCCAGATTTATATTGTTGTTTATATTAACTTGGTAATTTGTAAACTGTTCATATTGTATAATGGTCACACTAGAATTATTAAAAATAAGAATATGAGGTAGGCCGTGCAAACAAAATTATTTTTAATCCTAACATCATTATTTTTAAGTGCAAAAAATGTTTAGATTTAGTTTTTAATGAACAAGTGCTTTTTTGGGCTACAAATTAAAGCTGATATAACGAATTTGAACGAAAAGAGAATTCTGTTTGGTAACAATTGGACAACCGGAAGTAGTAGTTACAAGAAAAAAATCATCTAAATATTATTTATCGAAAATTTATGTAAATACTTATATTAAAGAACGATAAATTCTTTATTAGATAAATATAAATTCATTATTATATCTTCTATAGATTTAGAGATAAAGAAATGCATGTAAAATAATTTAATAAATTCTCAGATCAAACTACTTCAAGGCACTTCAAGGTAAGAAATTCAAATGTTTGTAATTAACACATAAATGTCACTGTCAAAAATATTTGTACATCATTATAAAAATAAAAAATCTGATGTGGCCAGCACATTACCTTCCGTCAGTTGTATGTATAAATGTCATACAGAAAGTTCCTTGCAAAAGATTCTATTTGTTGTACATTACCTTAAGGCAGTTGTATGTATTTTATACAAATTCCATACAGAATGCAAAATATCCTATATTTCCAGTAATAAAATTATAATATCTACATACTGTCAACTGCACTTGACATTGACACCTTTCAAACAGAATTTTCCAGCTGTTTCCAGAGTTATAACATAGCTGACTAATATATATGATATTTAATTTCTTTATAATTTTTTAACTCTATATCCATCTAATATGAAATATAAAATGCATTCAATATTTAACATCGTTTTTTCAAGAAAAACTCTTAAAATATTCAAATGAGGGTGCTTCCGGTTGACCAATCATAACCAAAATCTAATCAGCTCTTCACATGGATGTAACGAAGAGGAATGCGAAGGAATTATAATTTTTGGAATTATAGTATTAGAGTTATCGCATTAGAAAATTTTGTCACACACAGACACATACATACACACACACACACACACACATACAGACATCATCGTAAAAATCGTATTCTAGGGATCCTAAAACGTGCTTATTCATCAAAAACTCAACACCGAATTTTTTGACCAAAGACAATACCTTCCTTACCTAAAGGTGACGGAAGGTAAAAAGTTAACAACGCAAAAGAATATAGGTAAAAAAGAATATAAAAGGAATTTGCGAAAAAATGACGAATATAAAGAATAAAAAAAGGAAAGTAGAAAAAGAAAATTTCAGGATATTGAATATAAAGAAAATGTATGTATTGTACATAATTTATATTAAAATATCCCATAGATTTTGCAAATATATGTGAGAATTATTTTGTAGTGAGACATGAATATATGTATTTGTATTAAAAAATATTTTTCGTTTTATGCGTACAACCAGGTAAAATATGTGGCGAGAGGTTATGTGCTGGCCACATCAGAAATTTTATATTACTATGAAAAATATTGCATAAATTTTCATTTAAAATACTTTTAAAAAATTTGAAACCGGCTCATTCTAGCTTGACTGTCGAATTAATATAAATCATTTGCTTTGTTAGATTCGTATAAATCTTCATAGAAAAAAGCTGCAATCTTTGAAATGCGGTAGTTCCATTATAAAACTATTGAACCGGAAAAGTTAAGCTTTTACTCAATCTATTGTTCTAATTCCAAAATGAGAAATGAAATATATTAATTTTACGAGTAAGAGAAAACACAAACTAATTAATAATTGCTTCATTAAGCATAAACAAAACAAAGCTACCTCCATTTCACTTATTCACAATCATAAAAACCACTTAAACAATATCAACAAAAAATCTCTATAATGACACTAAATTATAATAATCATCTCGACAACAAGTCATAATTCACAAATTGCAACATGACAAAGATCGCAGTGCGTTATGAAAACAAAACAATACTCAGGGCCGTACCGGGGAAATTACCTTGCATCATCTGTCCCTGGGGCCCCGGACTAGCGGAGGAGAGGTTCCCGCCTGCCCCTAGGAGCCCCGCGTGTGCCCCAGGTGCCCCGTTGTTGTTGGTACCTCCAGGGACGGCTTGGGCTGCTTTCATCATCTTCTTGTATTTACTCCTCCGATTTTGGAACCAGATCTTCACCTGCAAAAGAAGATAGAAGAGTTAGAAATAAAACAAAAGGAAGAATTAGTTATGCTGTGCTTGATTACAAAGTGTTAATTGGATGTAAAATGGAAACAATAGTGAAGTCAAGTTCATGATTGAATGATGTAAGTGATATTTAAATGTCAAGTTTAATTTTGTTTGTAATTAATTTTCTTCTTTTGAAGGAAAATGGAAAGTGTTAACGACTACAGATATTAATATTGTGCCACACTTGTTGAAATTATTTGTATCCTTGTTCATCAGTTCAAATAGTTTTTCATTAAAATCTATTATAGGCTTCAAGTAAAGTACCAATTGTGGAAATTATGTAATGAACAAAAAGGGAGGTGCACGACTAAAATTACAACTTTCTACGGCTTAAGGTGCATTCACAAATGAAAATAAGGTTTAGATTTTTGGTTTATACTTTAGATTTAAAGACTTTGGCCGCATATTATGTAATGACTCCATTCAAACTTCAGAATTTAGGGACTCTAATCCAAATCATAAAGCTTAACATTAGCCGTGTTCCTTCGGGCTGTGATTCGCAATCTAAATGATAAAAGTGATCACGATTAAGAAGAATAATGTTTTCACGTTTCCTATTCGTTATCACCACTTACTCTTTTTGTGATCACTAAGCAATCATCCAATTCCTTCAGAATCAACCTTTTTGAGTGATTCACATGGATTCAGTTCAGAACAAATTGAAAATATACTATTTCGAGCGTAGAAATTTACGAATGTGGGGTTTGTGGCATTAAGGGAAATAAGATTTTTCTACAAAAGCGTGTAATGAACCACATAAAGATTTATTTGAAATAAACATACTTCATATTCCTTATCAAGAACATTATTTTTTACTTCAGTATAATCCATTTTTAATTCTGACTATAATACTTGACAGTTGATTATTTATAGAATAAAATAGGATAGTTTGCATTAGTCTGCATATGACATTGACATTTGACACTAGATTGTGTTGTTTTCTTGATATAATTTTTAAATCCTGTTTCAAAAGAATCACGATTATATTAATCAGGATTCACAAAATCATAATCATAGCCCGAAGGAACACGGCTATTGCAAGGCCCAAACTTTAGGTTTATGATTTAGTTTGACGTCGCAAACTTCACTAATGAGAACGAGTCTGAAATGATATAGATATATACACCCGTCTTTATTTAGTATCCGCTTGGTGGATTCGGCTTTTTAAACTAATCCGAGAAGAACATGGAGACTGTCATAACTTAATTGCTGAAATATAACCAATAATGCCAAGCGAATGACAGTTTCACGGCGCACAGGTACCTTGTTGAGTACTGCTCTATCGATATTTTAATCTTGTTATTGAAGCATTTACATAGATGTCTGTACATACCAAAACTAATTTTCAGGTAATTTAAACTTAAATTTATGAATGACTTACTTAAACCTAAACAAAAACCATAAGCCTAATTTTCATTTGTGAATGTACCTTTACCGTTTTTGAGTTATACAAGATACGTACGTATGTACTGACGTCACGACGAAATTAGTCTAAATGGACTCAGGGATGGTCAAAATGGATATTTCCATTGAAATATGAAAACCGAAATTTTTCGCGATTACAATACTTCCTTTACTATATACAAGGAAGTAAAAATTCTGATTGAAAGATGTCAGTGTCAAGTGCAATTGACATAGTGTGTTTGTCTTATAATTTTACTGGAAATATATGATCTTTTGCAAAAAATTTCTGTATGGAATTTGTATAAAATACATACAAATGCCGGAAGGTAACGTACAAGAAATAGAATCTTTTGCAAGGAACTTTCTGTATGAAATTTGTACAAAATACATAGAACTGACGGAAGGTAATGTGCTGGCCATATCCGATTTTTTAAATTTTGTCAGCCCCTGTCATACAATTTTTTGCACGATCGGGTTATTAGTTATATTTACCGATAGTGTTTCCAAGACAGTAGGTCTTATTTACAAATTACTGAACGGTAAGTGATGTGACTCACGTCGGTAAGTGATGTGCTTCACTTACCGTTCAGGAGGTAAATAAATAAAAACAAAAATCAAAACTTACTTCAAAAATGACAAATAAAAAATTTTAATGTCAAAATAATTTTCAAAACTTATTTTTCTTTTAAATTTTGTACGTCGATTGGGCAAAAAATAGTATAAGCATTGCCGTTTTTAACACTTAATATACTATTAAAGTCTAGTTTTAATATAAATGACCCATTTTCTAATTTATTAGTATGGTACGCAAATTCACAATAGCGCTGCCAATCTTTCTATATATGTATATGTAAGTACATATATTATATATTCAATGCAAGAAGGTTAAAAACAAGTAAAAATATTAAGAAATAAATTAAATTTCTATTCATTGCTTCACATTATATTGTGTATTAATATATTTACACTATACAGCACGAAAAAGTAATTTAATTACAGTAAATTATTATTATTACTAGCTAGAAAAATACAACTTCATACTTCATCGCATTTTCTTTAAGTTAATGTTAGTTTTATTACCATTTTCTTTACCAAGTTATGTAATGGAAATGGCGAAAAACGTATTACACAAAAGAATGTGTGCAAAATGAATTATACTTTTTTGCGTGCTTTACCGACATTAAAGATGAGACCAGCATTTAACCTGGGTTGTGTGGGCATGTCAACAGGCTCAGTAGTTTTAGCCCTGGGCTAAATTAATGTTTAAGTTAAACCAAAATACTAATTAAGCATTTTGTGTAACTACTAATTAATTTTATTTGTTCTTCGCGGTCTGGAGAAAGAATTCCTTTGAAGCATGCGTGACTTCAGCAAGAAATTTCTCTCTTTTCTCCTTTCAGCAGAAATAGACAAATTGAGAGCAAAAAATAACAAATTTATTTATTGCGTTTTGCAGTATGTCAGAACTATGATAAATCATTTTCGAATGCGTCAAATAGTTTTTCAGTAAAATGACTTCTAGTTTGTTATCAAATAAGTCCAACTATATAAAGAGCTACAACAACCTTGACAAAGTTATAATATCTGGAAGACAACGAAATAGAAAAACACAAACATGCACTAATTAGAAGTTTTATCTTATAATATAATTGCGGTACCCGTTTCTTATCAGAAGACTATTTTAATTATTCCCTAATCATTCTTGTAATTTTCTATGACAGTATGAGAAATAGTAGCAAACAATTAACCCAAAGAAATACGTACGAAGTATCTATGAATTGCACGCATTTTTAGTAAGCGTTGTTTTTGTAATTTTTAACGGAAAGTTTTGTTACTCATTATTTCTTACTAGTATCAAATACCTGGAAAATACTCCAATATTTTTTGTTCTATTGTGTTGTCTATTATTCATTACACGACAAAAAACGTAATTAAAATTTTACGCATAAATAAATACAAATATTTTATGACGAATTATTACGTATTAGTAGGTATGCTAATCTGCTTCGTAAAGATACCGAAAATAAATAAATGCAAGGATATAGGGTGCAATATTAAAAGAAAACACAAACTCAATTTTTGGATTCAACCTTTTATTTTCGCCTGCCACGAAGCACAAAACACAACTAACTAAAAATCATGTTGCACTCAACATTAAACGTAAAACAATTAATTAATTAATTAACAAACAAAAATTATTGTTATTATGTAATTCATATAATCAATATTTTTCAGTATTACCATATAATAAGATTAAAAATATATATATAAACAATAATACGAACAATCCCTACCATAAATATGATGGGATGTAAGGATTGTCCTTACTTCCCTACAGCTGAACTTACCTCCCTCTTTGTGAAATACCAACAGTTAGATATTTTAAACTTGTGTAAAATATTTATTCATTCTTATAATTTTGAATTTAATTTCTATCAAATTGTCCTCATCGGGAGTGGAAAAAATCTTATATGCAACACGAGATGTAGGTACATTTGACCACTCTCGAACTTATTTGCTAGCCCTCGCTATCGCTCGGGCGCAAAATCGTCCTCGATTAGTAAATGGTACCTACATCTCTTGTAACATAAATACCTGTTAAATAATAAACCTAAAAAGGAAATTAATACGTTTGTTCCTACAGTACGTATGTACATAAAACGCATGCGCATTTTGAAACTATCGTTCCAACCGATTGTTGTACAGTCCATCGGACTGTTGGTGTTTTTTACCTCCCGCTACCCTTGGTAAGGGCTAAAAATCGCATGTCGAGATTTTGGTAAATGTGCACGTTTTAAGGTCCCTACAATCCAATTTTAACATTTTCACGATGATGTGTGTGTAAATCCTCTACTTTAACTCAAATATTATCATTCAGAAAATTTGAAATCTTGTATTTCGAACTTTTTCTGTATTGGAAAGAGCCCATTAGATTTTGGTGAATATCGGATAACCGGAAATGGCACTTTACAAGAAGCTCAAAATAGTTTTTCTTCGAAAAATACCATTAAATGTTATTTTTTCGAGATTAATGTTATTATAAAAATTAAAGATTATTAAATTTTCTATAGATTTGCATTAATACTTTTTCCTTATATTTTATAGATAAATTTATAAAATTATCTATAATTTAGCCTACGTTTTAAACAAACAAAACGCAGGTATTTAAATGTATGTAACTGACAAATAAATGTCACTATCAAAGAACTAATAATTTCAAAATAATATTAGTAACGTTTTAAAAAGGAAAAATTAAATTGAACAATAGAAAAGGAATTCAATACAGTTTCCAGCATAAATAAATATGTACGTATGTATTTAGATTAATAAAAATTAACGATTTACAAAAATATTTAAGCTAATCCTCATTTTTGGATTAGTGAATTCTATTCTATCCCAGTATTTAAAATTTAATCTTCATTTTATTATAGTTCCGCTGGCTCAGTGGTTAGAGAAACGCCTCATGTCATGAGTGCCCTCGGGGCTCTGGGTTCGAATCCGTGGTTCGAATCCCACTAAGGCAAGGATGTGTGTGAATGTGAACCCACTCTGTAAAATGGTGGGTGGTATTGTGTTGGCCACACCAGATTTTTCCTTCAGTTTTCGGACGCATACATGAACGCATCCGCGGACTGTTATATCCATCCACTGGTCTGTGCTATGTACCATTTGTCAGCACATGCGAACCACAATTTACGCGCGTTGCGAGGAAAATATCGAAGCATAACCTGTAATTGTTTTCCTGATCCACAATCATTGTTATCTGTTTCATCCTATGATCCATGGAGAAATGGATTTGATATTTGGACAAACTCAAATAAGAACAGAAAGAATTTAAATATGTAATATGATAAATAAACAATATTTGTTTTTTGACAATTTATTGACTAATATTTTTTCTTAAACCGTAAACCCCCCCCCCCATAAATAATTATAAATATGTAATTGATTATGGTCCGACAAGAAGTTTGATCGTGAAAAGTACAATTGATTATAAAATGTATTACAAATTATTTCACATTTTGCATAATAATACTTTTAATGCGACTGTACGAAAACAGAGCAATAAACAAGGGAAATTCCGGTAGCTAAGATTGACAGGTATGCAGAAACGTCCTTAGGAAAAATAAATAAATAATTTGTTGAGTTATCCTGCCAATAAGTCAAACATAATTAAAACCGCGTACACAACTTAAGTAACAAGTGAATTTTTATTACCTATATCCCATTAATCTACATTACCTCGCTTCGGAAACGACCGAATGAGCACTACATATGTTACCTGCACACCTGTTTTGCAGTCTGACATCGTGTACACCAAGGAGAAAAGTTTTACAAGATCATATTAAATTAGTTTCGTAATTAAGTAAAAACACGTATCTACAAGCTTGGTGTCAATGTTTTCCCCTCATGTAATTTGTACCGTATATAAGTTACAAAAACAAAAAATTATTGGAAATAATTTTGCCTCTGGGTTTGAATCCCGAGTAAAGTATGGGTGTTTGTGTTTCTTTTCATCATCTGATCTCCATCAATCCAAGATTAGTAAATATATGAACCGCCCATAATATCAATGAGCGGTTTCACCTTTTAAAAAAATATTTTAAATGAAAGTTTATGCAATATTTTTGATAGTAATATAAAAAATAATAATTTGTTGTTATTTTGAAACTGTATGTGCTTTGACTAGTGAAATTTTTCCCGGAATTTTCTTATAAATATCCCGTAAATATAATTTTTCAAATTTCCCGTAAATTTTAAAAGATTTAGGCCTTGATGTTTGGTGCAAGTTGTTATAAATAATTATTAAACATGTACCATTGTTCATTTTTTTAAAGTAATTTAAGTTTCCTTCAATATAAATTGTTATTTTAGTTAATTTTTTTAAAGTAAGTAACTTAAAGTAGGTACTTGTGAAATTTAGTACGATGCTTAAAATTACTCATTTAAGGTTTTATGAATATTGCACCTTTACTTTATATAAGAAGTATGAATGAAAATATATTGCATATTTAAAATATGGGGGAGTATTTTTTACTAGTTCTTACAGAGTCGCTCTACTCTATGTATAACCGATAGTGCATAAATATATTGATACGAGCATGTATGCTTTTCTTTTACCATAATTTCACTGAAAAATAGAACTAAATAAACCTACAGTTACAATTTTTATTCATATTTGAAATTCCTTGGGAAATTTCCCGAAGGATATTTTTCTGGAAATTCCTCCGTGACTTTAAATTTTGAGAATTGGCCCATCTCTAGCTCTGACGTCACATTCTGTTTCAGATCACGTTACTTTTCAAAATATTACACAAATTATTGAAATTTAATGGTAAAATATCTAATGGATATTTCGTGATATATCCAATTTTGAGGCTGTTTAAAAAAGGACAATATTTTTTAAAATTTAGTAGTTAGAAGTCATATAAAAATTCTAGTAACAGCCCTATTGTAATAAATTGTAGAAAACTAATTTTAATTATTTTATATTGAAATTTTAATAAAATATAAAACTCTTCTTTCATTGTTTTAATAAAAACTATTCGCGCTATACTGTTATGACGTCACAACTTCAAAGTTATTTTATTTCATATTATTCCAAATTTTACACTGCGAACACTTTTGGTTAGATGACACTGCTGATGCTGACAGTTATAAACAACTTTAGTTCTTGCTTTACTCACTAAGAAGCGCACATATGAATGAAATGTTTAAAAATGTTATGTCAATAATCTGTACATTTGGAAAGTACCTATAATTTTCAAAACCTTTGTCTTTAGTTAATAAGTTAAACATTCTTGAAATCTGTCTTCAAAGTTATTTTATTCATTTCTTGTGTGATTTGTGCGCTTGTTCTATTATTACGAAATCACTATGACAAATGATCTCAAAAACAATTTTTTATTTACCTATGTATTATATACTAGAATGTAGTTTCACAGCTTATTAGAAAATATATTTTATTAGTATTATCCAAGTACATTTGAATTAAATATAAAGACAGTAACTTTATATATATATATATATATATATATATATATATATATATATATATATATATATATATATATATATATATATATATATATATATATATTGTTTGATTTTATTGAAAATTGCATAATCCAAGAACCTTTTGTTATATTTTATAACCTATCAACTTCGTTGTCATATGTCACTTGTCAAAAACTAAAAAATAAATAACGAAGGAAATAGTTCGTTATCTATCAATAATTGATTTTATTAATAAGTTTCATGTAAATTAATTGCACTATCTGCAAATGTCTTGAAGTTGTTGATAGGTGAGACAGTTGAAAGTATAATCTCAAATGTGACATGTACCAAGGTTTACTCTGTATCTACATACTCGCGAGTTTCTGACAGAAGACATTTATTAACCAATATAAATCACTTTTGTCCGCAATAATTAATTTTGCAATAAACGTTTCCTCAGTTGAAATACAAATATTTGAAATTATTCCAGCATTTCTGTCACACCTCTTAAATCTTAAATGCAATCATCAAGAAAAACAACAATTTTCTTCTATTACGAGGATACGCTAGAATTATTGAGAATTACACACAGGGTTGATATTTTTAGAATTTCATTTTAAATATGTTCAAAATAATTTCCTTCAACAATAATAAACTTCACCATTCTTTTCTTTTAATTTTTAGAAGCTCACAATCAAACTATAGCATCAATCTCATCTTCAGGTGAAAATCTTCTACCCAGTAAACATTAATATTAAATTAAAATTTCAAAAATAGCTGAAATTGCCAAATCAGTTGCATATGATGGGTGTTCTACAACTTTCACATTTTTTTACCTCCCGCTACCCTTGGTAAGGGAGGTATAGGGATCGTGCTAAAAATCGCATGTCGAGATTTTGGTAAATGACGTTTAACGTTTTCACGATGATGTCTGTGTGTATGTGTGGATCCTCCTCTCTAACTCAAATACTATCATTCAGAAAATTTTGAAACCTTGTATTTCGAACTTTTTCTGTAATGGAAAGAGCCCATTAGATTTCGGTGAAAATAGGATAACCGGAAATGGCACTTTACTAGAAGCTCAAAATAGTTTTTGTTTTTCTTCGAAAAATACCTTTAAATGTTATTTTTTCGAGATTAATGTTATTATTAAAATTAAAGATTATTAAATTTTCTATAGATTTGCATTAATACTTTTTCTATATATTTTATGGATACATTTATAAAATTATCTATAATTTAAATCCCAGAGCCTATACGCTTTAAACAAACAAAACGCAGTTAATTGACAGATAAATGTCACTATCAAAAAACTGATCATTTCGAAATAATATTAGGAACGTTTTAAAAAGAAGAAAGTAAATAGAACAATAAAAAAGGAATTCAATATAGTTTCCAACATAAGTAAATATGTAGGTAGTATTTAGATTAATAAAAATTAACGATTCACAAAAATGTTTAAGCTAATACTCATTTTTGGATTAGTGAATTCTATTCTATCCCGGTATTTAAAGTTTAATCTTCATTTTATTATAGCTCCAGTGGATCAATGGTTAGAGCGACGCTTCATAAGTTGTAAGTGCGCTCGGGGCTCTGTGTTCGAATCCCAATAAGGCATGGATGTGTGTGAATGTGAACACACTCTGTAATTGGGATTTAATCCTGTTGAGGGGTTTAAAAAAAGGTAGTTACTTGGATTAAATTATACTATATTTTAAGAAATAAACTGTCAAAATTAGAGTAAAATTCGCTAATCCAAAAATACGGATTGACTTGATCTTTTTTGTGATTCGGACTGTAAATGGCGGGAGGTATTGTGATGGCCGCACCAGATATTTTTTTTGTCAAATACTGAAGAAAATGCTATCTGTTTAATTCCATATTTAACTGTTCTTTAACAAATTGATTAAAGATGTTCTAACTTTCGCAACTTAACTTCAAATGACATATAAATTGGCGATTCAAATTAGCTTTTCCCGCCGTTATATAACCCTGTTGTGACGTCACGACTGGGACGTACGAGCTGTCAATCTGTCACTGTTACTGCAGTTTACGTTTTTTAGAGATATTTTAAAACATGAAACTTGCGTTAAAGGATATTTTAAATTATTTAAATGGCCTGCATACTCCAGAAAATTTCTATGAAAGGAAGGAAATTCTGTGCATATTTTTAGTTTAAAATTTAGCCACCAGATCGAATTTACTTAACTTGAATCGCGAATAACTGTTTAAAATGATAGTGCAAATTTTGTTTTCCAAGGCCTATATTTCTAGTATTATCCTCATATAGGTTTTATCGAAAGTAGCTCGTCTGTATGAAGCTTTAGATGTTGCTAGATTAGGTAGTCATCAAGCGGATGGGTTTAAATTCGTTATAAAATAATAATTAAAAATCAGTCAGTCAATTTGAGGTTAGCTAGGTTGCCCAAAGCTTTTTTCACTGTAGTACGCACCGGTCAAAGGCGTGGCAGACGGACAGAATTAGAGTAGATGCAAAACTTATTAAAACTCTCAACACAGAATACAATGTAGCTACAGAAAACTGTATTCAAATTGGACGGAAACTTATACAGATCATCTGAAATATTGCTAGCAACTCTTCATTTTTCTACATGTATACGAATATATTTCTGTGTCTTAATCCAAGAACAGCAAATGAAATTGATTGAGTAATGTATATACAAGAACTACTAAGGTGTATATGTAAAACACCAATAAGAATTGGCAGCAGACAATAAAATAGTTATTTTTACAAGTGCTGGAAATTAGTGATTCTGAAACGAAGGCAAGTTCTGAAACAAACACAGCGAGTTATAGAATTTGCACAATATTTTCTCTGCAATCATTCATAGAAATAAATATAAAAAAAATCTGATGTGGTCAGCACATTACCTTCCGTCAGTTTTATGTATTTTATACAAATTCCATACAGACAGTTACGAAAGATTCTGTATATCCAGTACATTACCTTCTCTCAGTTCTATATATTTTGTACAAATACAGAAAGTTTCTTAGAATTGATTCTATATTTGCAGTTTGACATCTGTCTATCAGAATTTTTTTAATTATATTAGCTGTTTCCAGTGTTATTGCATACCTGGCTGCTTTATGAAGTTTAATTTCTTTATAATTTTTTAACTCAATATCCATTGAATATAATAGTGTAAAATGTAATAGAGAGAGATGTGTAGAGATGTATAGAGAATAAAATATTCTTTAATATTTATAATAACATTAAATGTGAAAAATGACATTTAACAGCGTTTTTTAAAGAAAAACTGTTAAAATCTTCAAATGAGGGTACTTCCGGTCGACCAAATATAACCAAAATCTAATCAGCTCTTCATATATGGATGTAACGAAAAAGAATACGAAAGAATTATAATTTTTAGAAATGTAGTGTTGGAGTTATCGACGGAAAAAAATCATCACGCACACACACACATACACACACATTCACACATACACACAGACATACAGACATCATCACAAAAAATCGTAAAATCGTATTGCAGGGACTCTAAAACGTGCTTATTCATTAAAAACTCATCGAATTTTTTGACAAAAAAAATACCTTCCTTACCTAAAGGTATGGCGGAAGGTAAAAAACTAAATACAATTTGGGTATTTTTAAGCGACCATTAAAATGATAAATTGCTTTTTCGCGACGGTCCAGAAAATGAGCTGTTTCTGACCACTTTTTAGACCGGGAAATCATTCTTTACTGAGCCAGTTCGAAAATTTGTTTTTCCGATCCCTACATGAATGTTTCCATGACGATCAGTTGTTAATTTATTTATTTCTTATTTCCCCGCAAAAGAATAATATATACCTATATTTATTTATTCTTTATTCAAGACCGAGAAAAAAAAACATGAGCTGAAAGTGTCTACTGGAATATGCTTGCTCACTCAGTAAAGCATCACTTTCTGGTCTTGTTACGTAAATTATTATTACATATGTCGGTGTGTATGACGATATATTTGTGCCGTTGAGGGTGTTTAGACATCACCTCGCGGGGTCTCAAAGCTGTCGTCGAGAGAGCACCATCTTCTTTTTCTTGTGTTTTTATTGTGCATAATATTTATATTATTTTCAAAACAAAATACAATTAATCAAGTGCATTTCACACTTAATAAAAATAAATTAAAAGCATTCATTTGTATTACAATATATAATGATATTATACCAGTTTGCAGCACGTAGTCACCTGAAAAGAATAAATCACATAATGACAATTGATTCTTTATATCTTGATTCATCCATAAAAATGACATAAACACAGAAAAAATGATCATCTCAAGGAAATTATTTGAAGCTATTGAATGCATGTGAGGTCAAGTGTAGATCATGTAATATAAATTGCCCATTATCGAGATCTATGGAATTCTTACAACAAATGACAAATTACAACAGCAATCCTTGAAGATAGATCTAGACATTCAACTAGAATCATGAAACGCAAACGCATCGATTTAGTTCAAGGAGAAGATTTTATTTACACACTTCACATCCTTCCACATTAAATTAAATGCATTCATTTTCATCACACAATGACAATTCACATAAGTAAAAGGTAAATCCTTTTTTTTTCGTACATTTTTATATGGAAACTTGTCAATAAGTATGAATAAAATCAATAGTCAAACAAAGAAATCATCAGATTAATGCAGTTGTGTCAGTAAAAATTTTAAAACATGATATGAACTATATACCTAAATACAAATGTCTTCTTCTTCTTCTTCTTCTGTCCTTCCAAAATTAGGCAAATTTTATTTTGTGACATACGTGTGACATGTTGTTTCCAGTGTTCTTTGTATTATTTAGTTCTTTTCGTTATCAGTTCTAGATTTAGCTATTCACGTATGCTTGCATTTCTGACATTACCTAGTTTTGAGCTTCCTTTAATGATCTCAAAAATTTCATTTCTGATTATTCAGCATTCCGCTCCGTAAAGTTGTTTTTCATTTTAATGTTTTTTTATTGTGCCACGTACTCGTTGGTAGGTGAGGTGCGAACTTTACAAAAAATAATCATTACAAATACATTCTAAAATGAACAATGACATTGTCTTATTTTAAGAAAAATACTTTGACCGCACCAAACTTGACACCTTCAGGTTATTGTAGTTTAAGCATTATTTGGCGTCTTTAGAACACATTGAAATAAATTATTAAATATTTTATGTATCTGTTTGGCATGTCAAAGAATTGTAGCTCCTGAGGAAGATACCAGGAGTGCCGAAACCGTTAGAGGCTCAATAATAAATAAACCTTTTGACTGAAATTTTACAATGAAATACGTACAGTAAAATTAATTAAAATAACAGATAAAAGAAGAAATTATTGAAAAAATACACATTTATTTATTACCTCAGAAAATACAATATTCAGATGACTCAATTAAAAGCAAACAAAATATATATTCTGTTGGAGATATGGACCATTTTGACCACTGCCTTTAGTCGCTAACGGAATTGCAGTTTAGGTAAACATAAAATAGGCCTTTCTTCGTACGATTTAACTTGCCCTGTGTCCAGATTTTACATTTTCGCCACTGCAACCAATCTCCTGTGCTCAAAAAATATGGGCCAATACATATAAGAGAGTTTCTTCATCGGAGCCATCTGAAGAGTAATCTGCGACTGTTACTTTTGGAACTGTTTTTCGTTTGTTTGCTCTTCTTCTTTTATATTTTCGATAGCAGTGGTTTTTTCTTGTAATTTTTATCATGATCAATACTGTACTTAATTATTAAACACGTTACAATCGACACCGTGGCATGTGTTACAACTGACACCGCTTAACTTATAAAGACATTATTTGTTTTTTTGTATTTATTAGGTAATAATTCGAAATGTTTTTAATGAAAAATAAAAGCAGACATAACTCACAAACTGATCCTTAACTTGAAATATTTCCGAGCAGAGCACTTATAGAGTTTTAGAAACAATGTGTGTGTGTGTGTGTCACTACCTGTATTTACTTTTTTGTCGATTTACAGACGCCGTATTTGCGCGTATATACTTACACTAAATATCAAAGAGCTGACTCTTTCTGCTTCACTCTGCAAGCGCGTTTTAATCTAATTCGAAAAGATGGCCCGGTTATCTACCCTTGTTACATTTGACACCTGTTACAATTGACACCGGTCTCCCCTACGCAATTTTTGTTTACTCTTTTGAACTTAGTAGAAGAGATTGATGCTGCAATTTATGATTATTTTGAAAGCATTCACCATTCCAAATGAAATTTGACTGAGAGGTTTTGAAATTAGTCCGAAAAGTTTTTCAACTACAACAGTACATATTGCTTTAATGGTAACCCATCCTGGTACAGACCTTGCCCACCCTTGCTTAATTTTATACCATATATGAGTCCACTTATCCACGGCAAGGTCGTCGTACATCTGTTCAAAGCAAAAGTGTATCACTCTTTGCGACCGGAGGAAATGTGCATAAATATCAGCCGTTTCTTAATCATATGCATACATGGCAAGTGGTACTCGCATTAATTGTTACTATGAGTAATTAAAATAGTGCGTAAATACATTAGGTAACAAGTGTTGCCGCCAATTCCATTCACAAGCTCTGAGTCGCTTTCCCGAGCAGGTGGCTACACCAACACAAACACACTCTCAGTTGAAATAGTACAAAGTAGAAGAGATACTTCACAATCGCAACGTGCAGCGCAACAAGGAGACCCAAGCACCAAGAGCAAGACAGCGCCAATCAGACCTTGTAACAATTTCCCGGGGCCTCTAGCCTTCGAGCACTGCCTGACCAGTTTTTGCCATCGGAGATCGGGATTTTCTCTCTGTAGAGCCGACAGCAGCGTCGCGCGTTAATAAGGGGCTACACATCCCCTCAACCATTGTTTTTCTCATGCGTGCTATTAGGATGATTGAGGATGTTCACTTCAAATGAAATTTCTTTTAAACGGATATATTTCTTTCTGTAATTATGCCTGCAGGGTATAAATGGTATAACACTTTTAGTTTTGAGATGTAAAAAATTTTCTTACTAACCTACTTTTTGTTAAATGCGTCAAATAATGATCATTTATTTACAGTTTTTTTTCTTTTTGTGAGAGAAACGTTTTGCTATAACATAACCACAAACTTCAAACACCTGTCACGTAAAACGATGATGCATTTGCAACTTTCTTTTTATGGAGCTTCTTGCTCTTTATAAACATATCATTAAGACAGACATATATTTCGACAATATGACTAGTATTCACCTTGGAGCCAATTTTAACTACCAAACGGTGTCTTTTTGCTAGTTTTCAAAATTCAAGTCCGTAAAATTTAGCAGAAGTTATTTACGAAAGTCTGGAAAGACACTGTTCGTAAATTAATCAATTTATTATTACCAAAGACAGTTATTATTATTGACAGTAAATAGTTATTTATGTCTCACTAAAGTATTATGAATTGTTTATTGTTAGGATACGGTGTATATAAACATATCTATAACAACCAGAGCATTATATGAGGGCATAATCGTTCATTATGCCCTCATTATAATCCGATCATCGGTATATAATGAAAATTATTTTATTTTTAATTATAATTCATTGCAATAATAATAAGGATTGATTACAACAATTAATACGTTAATTGATTACAACAATTAATATAATATGAAAACAGCTTTGAAAGCACAACACAAATCATTTTTAATTTAATTTTAATACTCAAAACTGATTATGAAAAGGACCTTAGAAAGCAATTTACTTTCACCACACATGCACGTTAAACTGCAGACTGCAACATTTCGCATTGATTTTTGACAGATGACGGATCACTAATTTTTTTTTGGAACGATATTTATCCACGTTGAATTAATTTTTGATATAATTTACCGTTACATGTGACACATTCAAAGCAGTACAACCTCTCCAAAATGTAATAATATTCAGAAATATGTGTATAAGAAATAAAGAACTGAGATCTGTTATGTGAAAACGAACCTCAAAATATTGTCTTCAAAGTATGCAAAAACATTCAAAATAAAATCTTTACACCGTTTCGATAAAATATCTTTCGAAACATCAAATTCACCAATTTCATAATTTTCAACTATATAGAACGTTGATGTTTTGAAAATAAATAAATGTTGATAATAAACAGAACAATTAAACAACATCCTTAGCAACGCTAAAGCTTAAGCATTATTGTAATCAAAATTATTATAAATGAAAACTTATTTCACATAATCTAGCGAGACATAAAATCTTGTATGCACCACGAGCGTTACTAGATGATAATGCCCATCGGACGACATCTATCCCTCGGGCCTAGGGCCCTCGGGCTAAATCCTCGTCGCCCTCCTGGCATTATCATCATCGTAACGCCCTTGGTACATAAAATACTATTATGAATCAAAGCAATGAATTAGTATACTCAGAACAACTCAAATCAGTTGTGTCAGAAAGAACAACGATTTCCTGAATTTATCTGTGATGTTTATGTTTCCCTACTGTGAACGCGAAATTTTCCAAGGGAGACACGAAAAGAAATTATTGAATTATTTCTGGAGGGGGTTTAGAGAGGCGCATAGATTTGAAGGGAGTCGCGGAGATATAAAGTTTGGAAAATACAGCTTTAAACCTTAAAACGATACAAATATCGCTCAAAATAAATTCACCCAATTGTACCTATTTAGTAACTTGATTTTTAAGATTATCTTAATCATTAGCCAATAGAAATAAATTTACCCTACAAGAAATCAAGTTTTCTTTAAAGTCAACTATTCCAGTCGGACAACGTTTTTTTATATTAGTTGCAGAACACGAAAGAAAAGTCTCCTATATTGAGAGTAAAAAAATCTCACTATTTTTTCTCACCTCTTTTCGCCTTCAGAACTCACGCGTTTTCGTTAATCTTCGTGTTGAACTCCATGCGTGCAACACGCAAAAATTCACTTGTGTTCTACATGTTTAGGAATTTCTCTTGGTGTCGAGTGAACACCACTGTTGGTGCTGCGATTACAGTTTGGTTTCTTATTAAAACTAACATCAATAAAAGGATGTTGAAACCTGTGGTTTATTTCGTAATTCTTGTTCGTAATGTATGAACATGTGGTTGAACTTTTTCCTTAAGATTCAATCTAAATTTAAAGAAATGCGTACTAGATTTCTGAGAATATTGTATGTATAAAATAATAAAAACAATATTGTAATGTAACAAGTCTAAATTAAAATTGCCCACAAAATTCGAAAACCGATTTACAAAACATTGTATTCTTTCGAATTAGACTCTTAAAAATTGTATAGAACCATTATTGCACTTAACAGTATGATATGAAGAATTAAAGTATAAGGCACGTAGTTCATATTTTTTGGAATTTTATTTTAACTTAGGTCCAAAGAAGTTATCTTCAACCAGAATATACTTCACCATTCTGTCCTTTCACAACTAAAAGCTCCCAACCAATGACTTCAATATAATCATAAATTGCAGCATCAATTTCAGACGAAAATCATCTGCCTTGGAAATTTCGAAATTTCCAAAAGTCGCTCACTGCCAAATAAAACAGGTGTTCTATTCCTTTTTTTTGCGAAAAACTGTAAAACAGGTTAATTCCTTATTTTCATACTTTAAAAATTGATAGATAGGTAATGCCCGGTTTCTCCAGAGCAACTTAAGACTTAAGACGTGATTTATTTCTAAGTTCCATCGTAAACTGTTGCGCCACGTAAAAATATCAAAATGTGAGACGTAAGAAGCACCTTAATATAAGTCGAAAAAATCGGTAACTTATGTGTCATATATGTCAGTTGTCATATCTGTTCACGATAAATTTGTTTCGTTTTGTGGAGTTACGATGCAAGTATTCAGCGATATGGACAAGAAACGTACAAATTACAACAAAGAAAAAAAATGAAAACTGATGCCAGGAAGACATCGGCGAAGAAAATGGCTTTTGTTTATAGAACTGGTGGTGGTCCATCTATAAAAAATATTGACAGAAAATTTTTCTCGTCATATAATTGGTACAAATCAATTCTGTTATATATTTGTTGCGGGATTCTAACATTCTCGACAATGTCGACAAAATCAACTTCGTCCACATTATCCACGACGTTAACGTCGTCAAATTTAGGGAAATCCGGTAAATCCATATCGAATACTGTTGAAACGAATACAATAAACACTGACAAACACAATGACAGCTTTGACATATTTTACGCTGTTGCCAATGTAATTTGTGACATAAGTTAAGTTCGTATATAAATTTGCTGGTGCAATGCAATTGGGATATAAGACCTACTTACAATTAAGTAGCACTTCAATAATCAACAACTTAAGTTGCTGTGGAGAAACCGGGCATAAGTTTAAAATGATTTTGCAAATTTTGTTTTCCACGGCCACCTGATTTGCTGAATAATTCCAGCGTAGGTCTCCAGCGTGGGTCTTGTACACCAACGACAAAATATTTTTTTATAAAAATAAATTATATTTATATTATATTGAATATTTTCAGAAATGAATTGTGAGAATATTTTTTCTAATTTTATAAACAAAGAAACAGGAAACAATATTTTTTTATTCCAGTACCAGTTCTAATTCTACTAGTGCAATTTCGAAAAGGATATTTTTACCTTCCGCTACTCTTGGTATGACTATGTTTTAAGGTCCCTAGAATCCAATTTTAACATTTTCACGATGATGGCTGTGTGTATGTATCTGTATGTATGGATCCTCCGCTCCAACTTAAATACTATCTTTCAGAAAATTTTGAAACCTTGTATTTCTATCTTATTCTAATATGGAATTAAGCCATTAGATTTTGGTATAAATCAGATTACCTGAAATGGCACTTTACTTGAAGCTCAAAATGAGTTTTGTTCGAAAAATATTTTAAATATTATTTTTTCACGATTTATGTTAGTATAAAAATTAAAGATTATTATAGCTATTAACATACCTAGGAATGTTATGTATATCATAACTGCCGCAGATGTCATTTTGAAGACATCTAAGGCTTGTTATGATCCATAACATCCGTGGTTTGATCAATAGTTTATCGGTTTCAGAAAATGAAGTCTATGTTAATAAATATTATTTTTTGAAATTCTATCGTTAATGCTACTTTCATAATGCTATGGTTAACATATCAATTTTTCTGACATATGTCCATGTGACAAATATTCAAATTATTGCTTTATTCCTCATATTTATTATTTTAGAACAAAGTAAACTATATTTAGAACGATACACTAACGTTATCTGTATGTATTAATGAAGAGCATTATACTTTCATTTTAGTTTATTTTCATTTTGTAGACCGTTGTTGACAAATTAGTATGGTAATAATATTACCATACAGATACTTAGTTACGAGCCTACTTTTGTACATGTAAACAATGAATTAATATCCTGAAACCGGTAAAATTTTATACAGGTTTGAATTCATCCTTTTTTTTATATATTTTATGGATAAATTTATAAAATTATCTATAATTTAAATCCCGGGGCCTTCGTTTTAAACACAACTCCTTGGTTACACAGTTCAGATCTCGAATGTGTGTAACTGAGAGATAAATGTCACTGTCAAAAAACATCAATTTCAAATTAATAATAGTAACGTTTTAAAAAGAAAGTAATAAATAGAACAATAGTTATATGAAAAGGAATTTAATAGTTTCCAACATAAATATATGTAGGTACATATTAAAATTAATAAAAATTGAATGGCGGGAGGTATTATGTTGGCCACATCAGATTTATAAACAAATTGCAGATTTAAAGCATTTCTTTATAAACGATATACAAATTCCATACAATGCGAATTTTAATGAACAATACTATTGCGGAATTTAATTTAATCTATTTATAAATTGAAGAAAATATTAAATATATTTTCAAAATTCACTATAATGCACATATTAAAACCACTAGTTAGATATTTATAAAGCACACAACTATTGTTACTACAAACGTAAAATAAGCATGAAAAGAGTAAAATGAAATGAAAGCACTATCAAGAAACAAACAAACTGTTAAATACAATGTAGTTCTTTTCAAAATCAACTAAACACTAAACCATTCTAAGATTCGTTTCAAAATTATTCATTTATATTATTCTCATTTTTTATACATCTTGCTAATTAATAATTCATGTGTTCTCCGAACTATTTCCGTAAATGATAACAAATTGAAAATGCATATGCAAATATAAATTTATTTTATTAGCTCCTCAATAGGCACATGACAAAAAAGTAGATATGTCACTTTTGGAAATTTTTGAAATTTATTTTGTAAAATTTGACAACAGACCTTTTCAATTGGCGGGAGCCTTGGTTACTTGCTTCCTCGCTGAGAGCCATGGCGTTTGTATTTCCAAATTTAGACGTAAAATATGAGAAAAATCTTTGACAACTTTAAAAAACTTCTCGAAAGAAGTTACAAAAGATTTTATTGAAGCTACAATATCTAACAACGCAAATTTTCACCGAGAATACAGGTATTTTAGCGACTGCAATATTTTTGACGTTTCGTTTGACAGCCCAACTTTTAATTGTTGGGACCGCATTTTACTTACTATTTACAGCGAAAGTAACAGATAGCTGTTAAATTGAAAAGTTCTATTGGCAAAAGTAGGAATTAAAATACGATTAGTACCTAATGATAATTCGGTACTTTAATTGGTTAATTAAATTAATTCAAATTAATAAGAATAAATTAAATGCCATTAAAAAATATTAATGCTATATAGGCATTCTATTTAAATAAATAGATTTGCTATATAGAAGAAAAAATAACGCTGTACTTATAGAAACAGATACCGCTCTATGGGGCCTCGTGGCCGCGTATCTGAGTGTCTGGTCGCGAATCTGGGGAACCGGGTTCGATCCCGACCGACGCCAAATATTTCGAATTTTAAATGGCACAAAATTGACCCCTGTGGTTCACTCTCCATACCAGCAATGAGTGCCTGTGAGGTGACGCCTGGTAAACGACCGCACGGTACAAATATGTCATCATCATTACCGATATCTGCGTACAGAGCAGATTGGCACACCCAGCAATGGGTAATATGCCATGATGATATATTTATATTTATTTTATATAAACGCTTTCCAGAATATGTAAACGCTATATAGAAAAAAAAGCTTTATGGAAAGGATAAACGCTATCATCATTTTGGTGTTCAATCATTTTTACCATCTTCATCTAGTGTCAATTATGAAAAAAAAAGTGTTACGTCTTGAGTTTCATGAATTTGAGTTTCACAAACAGTGTTTGTTTAAAAAAATACAAACTTAATTACTAAAAATGAGTTCAGAAAAGTTACTATCGAAAAATGTTCAAATACTGATGGAAACAAACCACAATTTTTCAATTAGGCTTAAATTATTAAATGTGAAGGTGGTGTAGTATGTATTAATTTAGCCAAAATTGTGCGACACGAACTTATGCTCCCAAATCGAATCAGCAGACTCATTCAAAATGGTGAAGACAAAGTTAGAACGTCATCGAGAAAATTAACTCGACAATTCAAATTTTTAAGTATGATTGTTAGCAGAACTTTGGTCAGAATGGCACAAATGATTTAAAATTTCGTGGAAAAATAATAAAAATGAGACAAGTTATTAAAAACTGAGCCGCATTCAAGATAGTGTTGTAAAACTAGATTTCTTATCCTCTTAGCTTGAGGAACAACCCATTATGTCAATGTTTCAATAAAAAAATTGTTTAATGTGAAGTCTAACATTTCCCGAAAATACATACGTTAGGTAGTATAACTTCACTACAAAATACAAGCAAAATTAATATTAATACAAAATAAGTTAAATTCTGTTCAATTCTTGAATAAAGTTAAAAACATGCTCGTAATGTTTTGTGTAGGGAATGTGTTAATTAATTAGCACCAAGTGTTAATTAGAAAATTCACCGATGTCTGCATCATGCTTTAGGTTCCTCGTCGACAAACACCAATTTGATATTTTTATAGAAAAATCTCATCTGACCGTGAAATGTACTTCAACAGAATGTGATGATGGACACTCACTTGGAGTTATTTCACGATTTTACATATAAATAACGTCGTTCGGGTCGTCAGTAGTGCTGCGTTTCCATGATGAAGTAATGGCTATTTCTGCATAAATGAATATCATTTATACAAGACGCTGTTTTCAATTCGCTAACTTAGCTCTGTCGTACAGTGGACTCTCTATAAATTGAATTCGCAAGGTGTATTTGATTTTGTTCGAATTAGAGAGACTTCGAATTAGAGAAAATAAAAGAAAATTTGATGAAATTTTTTTGTATAAATTACAAAGAGTAGGTACGAGTACATACAAAAGAAAAAATAATGTTTATTCAGTTACATAACGAAAACGTAATAATTTGTTAGAAAAATGAGATGTAAGTACCTACATTCGGGTAGAGTAATATTACGAAAGTTAGTATTTATAGTTGGCTTGGTAGGGAATTGGTGTTCCATGGTGACTTGTTAATATTTGTAGTACGCAGTACTCAGAAACACATTTTAAACATATTTAAATAAAAAAATCTGATGTGGCTAACACCAAACCTCCCGCTATTTAATTTTTATTAATTTAAATATACATACTTACATATTTAGTTATTGCGGAAACTGTATTAAGATCCATTCCATATAACTATGGTTCTATTTACTATTTTCTTTTTAAAACGTTGCTATTATTAATTTAAAATGATTAGATTTTGGACAGTGACATTTATCTGTCAGTTACATATATTTGAATAACTGCGCAACCAAGGAGTTTTGTTTGTGTAAAGCGGAGGCTCCGGGATTTAAATTATAGATAATTTTATAAATTTACCCAAAAATATATAGAAAAAGTATTAATCCAAATCTGCAGAAAATTTAATAATCTTTAATTTTTATAATAACATTATTGTCGAAAAAATAACATTTAAAGGTATTTTTCGATGAAAAACTGTTTTGAGCTTCTAGTAAAGTGTCATTTCCGGTTATGCGATTTACACCAAAATTTTCACGATGATGTCTGCATGTGTGTGTATGTATGTGTGACTCCTCCGCTCTAACTCAATTACTATGATTCAGGAAAGTTTGAAACCTTGTATTTAAAACTTTTTCTAATATGCAAAGAGCCCAATAGATTTTGGTGTAAATCGGATAACCGGAAATGGCAGTTTACTTGGAGCTCAAGTAAACGAAGAAAAACTTTCTTCGAAAAATAAGTACATTTAAATGTTATTTTTTCGAGATTTATGTCATTATAAAAATTAAAGATTATTAAATTTTCTACAGATTTGCATTAATACTTTTTATACATATTTTATGGATAAATTTATAAAATTATCTGTAATTTAAATCCTGGAGCCTACGCTTTAAAACAAACAACACTCCTTGGTTACGTAGTTATTCAAATGTATGTAACTGACAGATAAATATCACCGTCAAAGAACTAATCATTTCAAATTAATGATAGTAACGTCTTAAAAAGATAAAAATAAATAGAACAATAGGAAAGCAATTCAATACAGTTTCCAGCATAAGTAATATGTAGCTATGTATTTAGATGAATAAAAATTAACGATCACAAAAAAATTTAAGCTAATCCTCATTTTTGGATAAGTGAATTCTATTTTATCCTGGTATTTAAATTTAATCTTCATTTTATTATCAAAAAGGTAGTTATTTGGATTAGATTAGACTGTATTTTAAGAAATAAACTGACAAAACAGTAAATACATTAATCCAAAAATAAGGATTAGCTTAATTTTTTTTGTAACTCAGGCTGTAAATGGCAGGAGGTTTATTTTTTCATATAAATTTAAATTTAGATAAAAATTCAAATAATAGAGAGGTCGATTTAAAAAGAGTCGACTATATTTGTATGTGTATGTGTAAGTTTGATAGAAAGACATGGAAATTAAATAAATATGTACATACATATCTAAGTTGTCGTCTGTTTTTGAAAGTCTTGGTTGTGATTTTATTACATAATAAATTGCATGAAGACAAGTACCTGCATGTTTAGTTAAATGTTTATGGTTTTTGTGACTGTTTTAATGTGTCTGACAATAAATTAAATCTTATATTTCATTGAAATCGGAAGGTTAAAGCAAAGGATTACTATTTGCATTTAATTACCACACACAGATAATCAATCTTCTTATCCGTACTGATAAATCGTGAATAGGAAATTTATTAACTAGATTTCTACTTATACTTTCAGGCGGCACAACACACAAAATTTCATATCGGCTAAAATTTCAATCATTCCAATCATTTCACCATTATATACAAAATAAAATACGCTGAATTTATTGTTGATAAGCAACTACAACCATAAACATTTAACAAAAAAGTACCGCGGCCGCACTATAAAAAGGTAGGTATCTTTTAATTAAATTATAAAATACGGAAATTTATAAAACTATATATTTTATTTATTTATTGAAAAATCAATCCTACAGGATAAAAATACCAATTACATGACGATTATAAAAAGGTATATAATATGATATGATGCGTTAGCATAAATATAAATACATATTAGAATACAATAAAAAAATACGATGATGAACATAGCAAACAGATACTAAACAATCAATTTAAATATGGAAAAATTGCAGAATGATATTTTAAATTTACGTAATGAATCGGCATAAATATAGGACTGAAGGTTGACAATAAATAAATTGCAAATTTGTCAAATAGGACATTTTAATTCATAATTTGCCCGCACTGTTCTTAAACTGAAAGTCAACTTGGTTCGTGAATAATCTAGGTACGTTGAAAGAGATACGAGATAAAATAGCACTATCGTTAACTTGACCATTTAACAATTTTATAAAAATGTAATGGAATGTATTTTCCTCCTTATCGATAAAGAATTCATATTAAAATAATGAAGTAACATATTATAATCGCAATCGAAACTAGGATACTGGCCGGGAACTTTATAATGACAAAATTTTAGAAACTTTTTGTTCAATGACACAATAGCATTGGAATATTTGTCATAGGTAGGGTTTCATACAGGGGAACAATATCTAACGAACGCAAAATACAACATTTTTAACGACAATACATTTCTCAAAGATTGAGCATTTCTAATGATAAAACCAAGTTTTCTATATGATGCTTTGATAATAGTTTCAATTGAGTGTTAAATGTGAATTTTTCATCAGATAGTACTCCAAGATCCTTATATAAATTGATTCTGTGGAGAATAGTATTACCCATAATGTAGGTATGAAAGTAAACGGTTTTTTTTACAAAATAGCTCATAATTTTACATTTACTAAAATTAAAGAATAAATTGGAGGAATGAGACCAAGCTAGAATACGTTTAACATCGGATTGAAAATCTATAGCGTCCTGAGTGGTATTAATTGTTTTAAATAACTTGACATCATAGGCGTACAATAATATTTCACAGAATTTAATCGAATCGACAATGTCATTTATAACTAAAACTTAACGAATATGTAGGTATAGTTTAGTTCAAGATCATTTCTTTGACTTCTATAAACCCTGCAATTTCGACTACAATAGCGAAAACCGCAAATGATGAACTTATAGCAATAGCAAATCGGTTTTACTTACACGCTCTTTCGGTTCATAATCGCTTACACGACGATTATATAGAGAATTGACCTGGAAAATTTACAATTCGTACCGATTTTTCTAGGTATACTTACAAGAGCCGTACTTGTTAATATTGTCTTTAGTCAAAAAATTCGTGATGAGTTTTTAATCAATAAGCACGTTTTAGGGTCCCTAGAATACGATTTTACTATTTTTACGATGATGTCTATGTGTGTGTGTGTAACAAATATATCGTCTGCGATAACTCTAATACTACAATTTCAAAAATTGTAATCTTTCGTATTATCCTTCGTTACATCTATATGAAGAGCTGATTAGATTTTGGTTATAATTGGTCGACCGGAAGTACCCTAATGTGAAGATTTTAACAGTTTTGCTTGAAAAAATTATTTTAAATATCATTTTTCACATTTAATGTTATTATAAATATTAAAGAATATTTTATTCTCTATACGATTTGATTGTATTTTATAGTTCATATTAAATGGATATAGAGTTAAAAAAATATAAAGAAATTAAATTTCATGAAGTAGCCAGCTATGGAAGCAGCTACTATATTAAGAAAATTCTGATTGGAATATGTTAGTGTCAAGTGCAATTGACAATATGTTTGTATTATAATTTCCTGGAAATATAAGATCTTTAGCTAGAAACTCTCGGTATGGAATTTGTATAAAATATATATAACTACGGGAAGGTAAGATACAAGAAATATAATTTTTTGCAAGGAACTTTCTGTATGAAATTTGTACAAAGTACATAGAACTGACGGAAGATAATGTGCTGGCCACATCAGATTTTTTTATTAATTATTTATTTATAAGTTTTGAAATAAATCAACTTGTGTGAGTCCAATCATTTTTAAGAACTCCACAGTTTGAGAACAAAATAAGCTTACCACCTACGTCATAGAATATGAAAAAAATTGTTCAAAAAAAAAAACAGTGAATCCCATTTATTTAAATAAATACCAAAGTAATTTTAAGTATTGATTACCAAAGATTACTTGAGCGCCAAAAATAATAACTGATAATTGCTGTAATAAGAAATTTAATTTAGTTAAAAAATGTGCACAGTTATAAAAAATATAGAGGAAACTATAGTCTCAAATAACATTTTTGATAGCAAAATTAAATATCTAGTGCTCAAATTGATAAAATCAACATGACTTGGTGCTTGCTTAAATACAATCAATAAATTATAAATTCATGTGTTATTAAGTCATCTTCTCGTCACCAGTAAATTAAAATTTAGAATGAAAAATAAAAGTCTGAAATCTTCTGCTCCACTTTCAATTGTCTCTACCGTTTACATGGCATACATGCAGAAAGCAAACAACCTGAACAATTAGAATAAAAAAAAAATGTCACTCAAACATGAAATTCCGTAAATTTCCATATACCACACAAGAGAAAATAAATAGTATTAATTAATAAAATTGTCAACTTGTGGTTACTGAATAATTATGTTAATGCATGAGAAAAATCGCAAAAATTAATTCATATAACTGTAAGCAATTATAGTAAAAGGTATAAACATCTTATTAATGGAACTGTCCCCTGTTTTTGTGGACAAGAAACGTGCCGCAACACGTTAGAAGCAGATTCCTGCAAGTCATCTACTTCAACATGATTCACAATTTTTTCTTAATCGATTGGGTCTCGACACAAACGGTTTTTACACGGCTCAATTTTGTCATGATTAATTTAATTTTAAACGTGATTACGGTAATTGGCTTTCAAGTTTTCAATGTAAATACTATTAATAGACAGGGCGATAAAGATCTACACTCGGTTATAAATTCCACTACATGATTTTATAATAGGGATAAAAATTGTCTCCGAACTGTCATGCAATCATAATAAAAGTAGAAAGACATTATTAGTATGAAAACTATCGCTGAGAAACTGTTACTAACATATTTCTCATTTTGCAAATGCAATTATCTATGACGATGACTTTTAACTTAAAAGATTTTTACGTTAATTGTAAAGAAATGTTTTTAAATATAACACCTTTCAAAACATAAGAAACAGTTCTATATAATTAACACAGTAAATGACAAGTCCATTTTACTCCATTAGTAAAAAAAAGTAGAAGATATTAGTGAATATCATTTTTAATTCAACGATAGAGGAAATAAGTTACTTTTCATGTAATAAATTAATTAATGTGACTAATTTTACATAAGTATTAAGGTGGACCTTAAAGGTACATTCACAAATGAAAATTAGGTTTATGGTTTTTGTTTAGGTTTAAGTAAGTCATTCAAAAATGTAAGTTTAAATTAACAGTAATTTAGTTTTGATATATACAGACATCTATGTAAATGTTTCAAGAATAATATTAAAATATCGGTAGAGCGGTACTTAACCGATATTCGTGCGCCGTGAAACTGTCATTTGCTTGGCATTATTGGTTAAATATCAGCAATTAAGTTTTGATAGTCTCCTTGTTCTTCTCGCATTTGTTTATAAACCCGAATCCACCAAGTGAATAGTAAATAAAGATGGATGTACATATCTGTATCATTTCAGACTCGTTCTCATTGGTGGAGTTTGTGACGTCAAACTAAATCATAAACCTAAAGTTTGGACCATGCAATGTTTAGCTTTATGATTTGGATTTTGAGACACTAAACTCTGAAGTGTGAATGGAATCATTACCTAATATGCGGCCAAAGTCTTTAAATCTAAAATATAAACCATAAATCTAAACCTAATTTTGATTTGTGAATGTACCTTAAAAAAGGTTAACTCGAATTTCATCCGAACCACCCCCTAAAGTGGTTCCAAATAAATAAAAAATTATTTTTCTTGTAGTACCTTCATTAAATTCTTTGGACTTTTGACAACACTTGTGCAAAATATAGTAAGTTGATACTGATTATTTTGGATTTTATTGAAAAATAAAAGTAAGTCTACATTCTTCTAAATCTACTGTTGTCAGTGGCCTCCTGTGTCGGTCTTTATCCATTTAAAATTACTTAAACTTAATTTTATTGGGGTTATGTTATGTTATTTTGTCGATTTGTTTCATTGAAACGCTGAATTTACCGAAAATAAGATACAGTAAAATGAAAAATGCTTGGGATCGTGGACAGTGCACCTATCTAAGCTTTAATAAAGTAAATAATAAGAATTTATACTTCAAGTTTTAATTGCCATTGGTACGATGTTGCTGACTGTTATTCAACATATCTTTCATTCTGTACAAACTCACGTGGTTTCTGCCTCGTGTGGCATCATTTATTTAAAAAGCGATTCCGAATTTCAAAAAGGCGATAGTAGAAGGCTTGAAAGTAGAAATTAGAGTTCAGTAGATATATGAATAAGAATGTGTGGCGATGGTCACTAGTTTTGAATTTAATTTTTCATGTTTCCGCAACTTTTGTGTGTGCCATTGTTGCCCGTTCACTGTTGACGTGTTGACAATTTTTTCTTTAACGAAATAATCCTGCAAGTATCGCTGATTCATTTGTATGATTATTCACCGATCATTTGCTAGCGATTGCTACTTTCATTTGTTTTGTTAATATTCTCGTTTTTAATATATTTAATAAAAAAAATTGATTTTATTTTGATTTCATTGTCCAAGGCCCAATTCTGTCTTCACTAAGCACCCGAGCCCTTTTTGGCATTCAAGCAATTCCATTCAGCGACGCTATAGGAGCGTCCTTTACTGGATCTACCACCTCTCCTGTGCCGACCGATTGGCGCCCGAGAAAACCGTTTTGACAGCAAGGAGAACTACAGGAAACGTCCAGTAAAGGTTATAGGCCCTTCTTGGCCATTACAAATGCTGTGACGTAGATGTTGATGACATTAAAAATTCTAGTATTTAAAAAAATAATAACTCTTATTAAATTTAATATAAATGATTGATTTTAGAATTTGTTACGATGGTGGACGAGCCCATTACAACCAAAAAACATCAATTTGTATATTTATAATTTAATAATCAATTGAAATAAATTTAGTTGTATTTTAAATATTATAATAGAACCTATATTTTTTTATACTGAAACAGTGAGATATAACCCATTTTTAAAATAATATATACCATAATTGAAATATTTGAATCAAGAATCATGAAGATTGTTAATGTAAATGAAATTTTATGTATCGAACATAAGTACATTTCTATTTTCATATGCTTGGCTTGTCATCAAGATAAACTATATTACGACTTGTATTTGCATAATAATGCAGAAGTTCATATCCTTGCATTGGGATAAAGTAATAACACCTTACTTTGAAATCCTTGGAATTTTAAATTTCCACATTTTTAAAATTGCCTTGCACGCCACTGGCATCCCTTTCAATTCCGCACCCACGTATTTTAGTCCTATATAAAATAATTCAATAAAAATCAAACACTTCAATTTGTCAACCAACATATAATTTACACATCAGTTAAAGTAAGTATTGCAAAAGCGAGGTCTCAAATACGATTCGCATTCGTAGCGTAGGTATATTACATAATTACACAGTGAGTAGGAAATTTCCATTCACCGTCTTGTTGCATTTTTGTCCAGGGTTGGACTGGCCCTAAGGGCGGCTGCAGGGCCGGCGTCACAAGCGGAAAATTGCGCTGCAGCTGGACCGAGATTTCTGCACGCATAATTAATTTAACCTAGATAGAGGTTGCGCACTATTTCTTGACGGGGAACGGTTCTCAACGCTTCAAAGACGCCGCGGAGATACACAATGTTTTACTGCATCAACCAGCAATATTTTATTTTATATATTTTCATACGTGTTTCTTTTGTTGAAGAACTGTATATCTACATCTAATAAATTATAACAAGTTCAAAATATAAATAATATCTGATGTAATATTCACACTTTTCTGAACTTGTTAAAAAGTACTCTCTATTATTCCATTATGAATATCGTTGATCAATATTGTTTTAAAATAATAACGTTCAAAAATAATTATAAGTATATCTTCTTCTTCTTTCTATAGCACTACAATCCTTTGTTGATTTTGACTTGCTCTGCTACTTCCTTCCATTCTTTCTTCTTTTCCATCTTCGTAGACCAATTTTTTATCTTCATTTTTTCCAGATAGTGCACAACGTCGTCCTTCCATCTTTTCTTTGGTCTTCCTCTAGCTCTGTTTTCCCATGGCTCCCATACGGTTAGCTTTTTTGCTGTTCTATCATTATTCATTATCATAATATGCCCTAGCCACTTAATAATTAAGTATATCATCACGGCTTATTACTCATTTTCGGTGTCTGGTCGCGAATCTGGGAAACCGGGATCGATCCCGACCGACGCCAAATATTTCAAAATAGACCCCTGTGGTGCACTCTTGACGCCAGCAATGTGTACCACACTGTACAAATATGTCAGATTGGCACACCCATCAATGGGTAATATACCGTGATATTTATTTTATTTACGAGTAAGTTTGAATGATATGTTTATCGCAAACGGCAGGTGAATGTGAGAAAAAACTCTTATTCGAGCTTTTTACCTTCCATCATACCTTCAGGTAAGGGGGATATTGTTTTCAGTCAAAAATTCGATGGTTTTTGATGAATAAGCACGTTTTGGAGTCCCTAGATTACGATTTTACTATTTTTGCGATGATGTCTGTATGTCTGTGTGTATGTGGGCATGTGTGTGTGTGTGTGTGTGTGTGTGTGTGTGTGTGTGTGTGTGTGTGTGTGTGTGTGTGTGTGGGTGGGTGGGTGCGTGTGTGTGTGGGTGCGTGTGTGTGTGGGTGTGTGTGTGTGTATGTATGTGTATGTATGACGATTTTTTCTCTGTCGATAACTGTAACACTACATTTCTAAAAAATTTAATTCGACCGGAAGTATCCTCATTTGAAGATTTTAACAGTTTTTCTTGAAAAAACGCTGTTATATATTATTTTTTCATATTTAATGTTATAAACATTAAAGAACATTGTATTCTCTATACGATTTGTCTAAATTTTATACTTCATATTAAATGGATATAGAATTATAAAGAAATTAAATTTCATAAATTAGCCAGCTATGCTAGAACAGCTGCTAAATTAAGAAAATTCTGATTGAAAGATGTCAGTGTCATGTGTAATTGACATATTCGTAGTATACTTGTGTTATAATTTTACTCGAAATATAGGATCTTTTTGCTCGAAACTTTCTGTATGGAATTTGTATAAAATACATACAACTGTCGAAAGGTAATGTACATACAAGAAATTTAGAATCTTTTGCAAGGAACTTTCTGTATGGATTTTATAGAAAATACATACGCATTTACGAAAATTCTGCCGGTAGATACCGCATCTACCGACTGTGTTCGAAAACACGAGCGGTAAAAAAATATCGTGTTCGAAAATTGTTCAATATCTACCAGATCCATCCACCGGATTCATGAAGAATCTAATCTCAAAAAAAGGTACTGATGCAAAGCGAAGCGCACGCATTAAAAGTGGAAATGTGTTCAAAGTTGGACTCTGCTCAGTTTGTTAATTACGTCAAATTTCTAACCTGTTTTAAATATTCAATTTTTTTCATAGGTTATGGATCTACCCTGTTTACCACTTGCGTTCTTAAAATATCGATTCCGGTAGCTATAACCTGATAAAAAACTGTTTACCGGTAACAGTTCACCTATAGAATTTTAGTAAATACCTCATATAACTGACGGAAGGTAATGTGCCGGCCGCATCAGATTTTTTATTACTACAATCTAGCTTCAATATTACATTTAGATAGTTACTGGCATTTCTTAACCGTTGGGAAAGAAATTATTGGAGATGCAGTCTTGGTAAAATGATTTTATTAGATTGTATTTATTTATTATTTAAATGTCGGATTGTTAAATAAATAACAATCTAATAAAATTATTTTACCAAGTCTGCATCTGTAATAATTTTTTTCCATAACATTAAATTTAGATTTTATCCAGAAATAGTGTAATGTAAAACAATCTTTTAACCTGTAATCCATGTTTTGTTATGATAATCTATATTTATGTGACTACTTGTGTATCTAACAAAGTTATAATAATTTAATTATAGTTACAATGTGTACTTCCAGCGTAAACTTTTTGCAATGTGGATATGAAAAACCAGCACAATTATTGTCTTATCAATTATCATCAAATCACATATATCAAAAACCACATTCTTAATCCTGTTGAACATAACATTTCCCTTGCAGCAAAAAATCTACTCCCACAAAATAGGTCAAGCAACAATGTCGTTGCATATTCCTCGCTGCTTGGTTTTTCTCTACTTCCGCTCTGCGCTTCCTCTGCAGCTAGATCACGTCAGATATGAGTCAGGTGCGTAGCCATGAGCCGGGCGACAGGGAGCACCAAGCCCCTGGCGTCAACGATGACGATACAGCAATAAATAAAATCGTGATCGGCTGTCATACAACAGAGGTGATCTATGTAGTAAGAATCAAAGATAAAAATAATGATGAAGAGTTCAAATAAGGTGATGTCTCAATGGTTTCATCATATGTTTTATATCATCACTATATAAATTATTTTGAAGCTATAAATTTATTTGTTGATGACAATTTTCTTGTATAATTTTACTTAAACTGGCACTGTAACTAGTATCGAATTATGAATAAGAGATCTCTCTCTCTCTCTCTCTCGTCATATTCTTTTTTGACTGCTCGTGATCTCGAGAGATTTGAATTTCTCTAATTTTTAATTACGGGTGGTATTACGATTTCATTTGTTTCAGTCAGTCACATTTTTTTGTTTTCTTCGTAGGGTATAGGAATTTAAAAAATCTGATGTGGCCAACACAATACCTCCCACCATTTAACTTTTATTAACTCAAATATACATATTTACATATGAACTGTCTAATCAAGGAGTTGTGTTTGCTTAAAGCGTAGGCTCTGTGATTTATATTATAGATAATTTTATTAATTTATCTATAAAATATATAGAAAAAGAATTAATGTAAAACCTATAGAAAATTTATTAATCTCGAAAAAATAACATTTAATAGTACATTAAAATACAAGTTTTAAAAGACATGATTTTAGCGCACACGTCTTTTTTAGAAACGAGCTGCTTGTCGCGAGTTTTCTAAGGGGACAAGGACAAGTACGCTGAAATGTCTTTGGTTCTTTTGTCAAAAAATATGTTATTTCGTGTTTAGTAATTTCTATTTTGGTTTTTTAATATGAACTTTATGAAACTTATTTGGATGCCATAAAGAAGTAATTTATGACATCCAAATAAGTTTCATAAAGTACATATTAGAGAACCAATATAGAAAAAGGTATTTTTCGGAGAAAAACTATTTTGAGCTTCAAGTAAAGTGCCATTTCCGGTTACCTGATTTACCCCAAAATCTAATGGCTTCTTTCCATATTAGAATAAGGTAGAAATACAAGGTTTCAAAATTTTCTTAATGATAGTATTTGAATTAAAGCGTTAACAGGAACCACACATACACACCTACTCACAGATATCATCGTGAAAATGTTAAAATTGGATTCTACGGACCTTAAAACGTGGTCATTTACCAAAATCTCGATTTGCGATTTTTAGCACGATCCCTATACCTCCTTACCAAGGGTAGCGGGAGATAAAAAGAACCCTTTTCAACGGTGTAATATTCCATTACAACTTGAAATCCAACAATCATAATTTTTGTATTCCTTATATTTCTCGGGATTATTCTAAGTGTGGTATGACTAGCGAATGAAAGTTGACGTTAAATTATTTTATAGATGTGGTTTCTTTTGAAAACATTTCCCTATATTTGATTTTAAAGGAAACTGACCCTTATGTATTCCGTTACAGAAGATTATATTTATTTATTTAATTTGCCATCGGGGCAATGCCCCATACAAATCGGTTGACAAACATAAATATGTATAAAAATAGAGCCTGCCAATTGAACATTAAATAATAGAATTGTACTCATTACCAGGAGGCATTTAAAATGACCTTAGCAACAGGATTCAGGGATGTATTTACAAAATTTGATACCGCAAATTCTAATTCGTTCGTCTCAGGTGTAAGCAACTCTCGAGTCGAAATTACTGTTAGAGGAAATTAAAAATAATCCTATTTCATAGAATTGCCAAACTAAATAGTTTAAAGATCAAAATATCTAGTTATAATCAACATAAACGAAAAATGTTTAAAATATTTTAAAAACACCCCTGTTTTGATGTATTTTGTGCTTTCCTAATCCAGTATTTAAATGGGTTCATACAAAAATTGCATGCCTGAATATTTCGTACAATTCTATTTTTCTCTAGGATTTAAAAGAAACCACATCTATAAAATAATTTAACGTCAACTTTCATTCGCTAGTCATACCATACTTAGAAGTCATATAAGAAAATTTGCAACAGCCCTATTTAATCGACCATGTTGAGTTGTGGCACATTTCTGATTATTTAATTTATTTACTACTACATTTTCTAGAATCGATATAATGAATATAGGAAGCAAATGCATGAAGGAATTAATGTAATTTGTAGGCTCCGTTTATACTTTTAAATGCAGCGCATGCATAAGTTCGCATTGATCTTCAGAAAATATTCATATATTTATCGTTGAGAGCCTTGCTAACAACGTTAACAACAAATAACTTATAGAGAAACAAGTTGCAGTATGTAAACTTTGTTAGTACAAGCAATTAAAAGAAATCGAGTGTGCTTGAAGCCATAACCAGTCGGTTGAACAGATCTCCAATAAAAAAATCTGGTGTGTCCAACACAATACCTCCTGCCATTTGCAGCCCGAGTCACAAAAAAGATTAAGTTAACCCTTGTTTTTACTACCTTTTTTTAAACCCCTCAACAGGATTAAATCCCAATTCACACACATCCATGTCTTAGTGGGATTCGAACCCACAGCCCCGAGGGCACTCATGGCATGAGCTCTAACCATTGAGCCACCGGTGCTATAATAAAATTAAGATTAAATTTTAAATACCGGGATATAATAGAATTCACTAATTCAAAAATGAGGATTTTTGTGAATCGTTAATTTTCATTAATCTAAATACATACCTACATATTTACTTATGCTGGAAACTGTATTGAATTCCTTTTCTATTGTTCTATTTACATTTTTCTTTTTAAAACGTTACTAATATTATTTTGAAATGATTAGTTCTTTGATAGTGACATTTATCTGTCAGTTACATACATTGGAATAACTGCGTTTTGTTTGTTTAAAGCGTAGGATCTGTTATTTAAATTATAGATAATTATATAAATTTACCCATAAAATATATAGAAGTAGTATTAATGCAAATCTATTTACCAATTTAATAATCTTTAATTTCTATAATAACATTAATTTTTACCAAAATCTAATGGGCTCTTTCCATTACAGAATAAGTTCAAAATACAAGGTTTCAAAATTTTCTAGCACGATCCCTACACCTCCCTTACCAAGGGTAGCGGGAGGTAAAAAGCATTACGATATTGTTCCCAAGTAATAAACCCGTGTCGCCGCCTATGAGTCTATGTAATAGAGATGAGTCCTCTATTAATCACTCTCTAATTTAGCATAATTGTTCGAGTGCGACGCGATTTAAATTGCTAAAATTTCTAATAAACTTTTGGACAGCATGTTGTCTTAATTTGACAAGATTTTTTTAACGCTCCTGATTTCTTGGTTCGTATCATGCCAACGGTATGTGAAGAATAATGTAATTAATGAGTTTACTACTGTTTTCTATGCAAATTAGATAGTTTTTGATGAACAGTTGAATGACGTTTAGATATACTCGTACTAGGTTTTCCCATTTGTTTTGTTTTTGATCAAGATAAGTTCTAAATAAATTTGTTCTTTTTGTATGCTGGAAGTAAACAGTTCTTGAAAAGTTACATAAGTTATTTTTAAAATATTTATGAACACATGCATTTAAAATCAACAGCTTTATTGAATGCAGCCGAGCGTTTATACTGCTGCGTGTCTTGTTAAAAATTTGATGAAAAAATTTCAATATTTTAATTAAGATGCCCAAAGTGTCAGAGTGAAAAATTACATTCAACGTACATGAATCTCATCAGAAAGTGAAATATAAATTTTTAAATTCATATTAATGCACTCACAAGAAGAAAAATTACTCTTACTCTTCTTAGAAGATAATTATAATTTATAATTAGTCCTAAACTAGATAATATAATTAAATAAATATATCATTAAGTTTTACACGTATTTTAAAATGTTACAACATTTTGTTTAGATAAATTTTTGTAAAGCAATATTTAATTATTCATAAAATAATAGTAACAGTGCAGAACTAATAGGTACTGTCATATTTTGTAATATTAGATTTTAACAAGCTTTTAATTTCAGCACAGTTCATCGTTTCACGCTCCTAAAACTAAAATTCGTATTAGTGTTAATAAATCATTTAAATGTAAATATATATATATATATATATATATATATATATATATATATATATATATATATATATATATATATATATATATATATATATATATATATATACCGTGTGTCCCAAGCAAACCTTGGCATAGGCGTTTAACATAGGAAAACTGATTTTTGTGAATAAAAAGTGTCCGGCATAAAATTAAGCCATGCTATTTAACATGATAATAGTGTACCTTATTTAATATTAATTACATTATTATCATTGCGTAAATCAGAGAAAATTGTAAATATCTGTCAATAAATATTTGTTTCAATATTTTATTACGTAATATCAAAATATTTGCAATTGTCATTGGAGGTGAATGGTTAGCGTAGTTGAATGTGGAATGAGAGGACGTTCAGAGGTTGGGGTTCAAATCCCCGTCAAGACAGTTTTTTTATTATTTTTTTTATTTATAAATTAATTACTAATTATATTATAGATATTATGTATTATATTAATATGGATGAATTGAATTTCATAGAATTGCCAAATAGTTTAAAGATCAAAACATTTTGTTATAATCAACATCAACATCAACGAAAAATGTTTAAAATATTTTAAAAGCACCACAGTCGGCCATCTATTTCCAATCAGACATAGTGATGTATTTCTGTGCTTTGCTAGACCAGCATTTAAATGGGTTCATGCAAAAATTTCATACCTGAATATTTCGTACAATTCTATTTTTCTCTAGGGTTTTAAAAGAAACCAAACAAATTAATTTAAACGTCAACTTTCATTCGCTAGTCATACCATACTAAAAGTAAAGTGTCTCAGTAGAAGCTAAGTCTCGACTAGAAGATGACACAGTTTTTTTTTTAATTTTTAAGGCTACATTTAAGGTACCTGAAAGAATTTTGTAGAATTTTCTAACCATTTGTGTAGATTTTATAATTTGTTACAAATGTAAACCTGCTGATGCTGAACTATATGAGTTTGGGGTTATAAGAATGTTTAAAACTTTAAATAAGTTTGTTAGTATCAACACTATTTTGATTCATTTCTGTTGCATATTTCATTCTTTCAGTACGAAAAATAAATAAAAATTTAAATTAGTTACCGTAACTATTGGAAAAATGAACTTCTCGAAACTAAAATCTTTTGTATGAAATGGTATTCAAGCTCTAGCAGACGGCCGGAAATTTATATGTTAGCAAGACACAACTGAATGGAATTTCTGTCATATATTTTTTGCTACAGGAAATATAACTTATAACAAGTGTCATTCTGTGTATTTTGAACAATTCAATTTTTATATGCAAGCATGCAACCTTTTGTGTTCGAGATAGTCATGTGAAGAGAAACACGAAATAAATAAAAATATTCAAATGCATTTCCTTGAAAACTAGAAAAAGGTATTAGAAGGAATATTACATAAAACAAACAAAAGTAAAAGCAGATATATATGCCTTCGCCAATTTTAGCCAATGGTAATTGTCACGAAGTATTAAATACATCATATTGAACGTAGATGTTAAGCTCATTTTTTCTAAAACTGAGGAGTTTGCGAATAATTGGAGTAGCGTCTAAGCGTCTAAGTATCACGCTAGTAGTTGGGCTACGTAACAAACAAGCCGCAACGTGTTTAATTACTTCCGGTCGCCTGAACCTTTTGTGTTCATTGCTATTATGGGCTCGAACATTCTAGAGCTCTCTGGAAGTTAATGGCAGCTGTATAAAAAGGACGCAGATATGCTCAGGACTTACTTAGTTACATGGAGTGTTAGAGAGTAAAGTGTTAGTGAGAAGCACATCAGTAACGTTGTGAGCGTATGTAGTTGGTGTCGAGTAGGTACTCGGGAAGTTACTGGTATATTAGAATAGCTGTGTATGAGAATACTCTGTAGTGTTGAAGAGTATTGGGAAGCTAGGTATACGGGGACAGTAACAGCAAGTGGAAGTGAATACTCGGCAGTGGTGTTGAAGAATTGTGGCATACGGACAATCGGTGATACTAAGGCTGTGGAAGTTAGACAGAGAGTTACGTAAATAGACAGATAGTGTGTTGAAAGAGGTGACTTCTGTCCGAGCAGTTGAATATACCGACGCTGTTGAGTCAGTTGAGTATATAAACGCTGTGGAGGTCGGTAGGTGGACAGTTGAACGTGATATAAGTATATAGTGACATAAATATAGTGATACAAATATCGCGTAAACAGTCTACAACAGTCTGCAACAGACCGGCAATCTAAGATTTGAACGCGTAGTGAAATAAATAATTTGTAATATTGTGGAAATAAATAGTAGTGTAATTGGTTAAATAAATAAAGTGTTAGTGTTAACTAGTTAATTATAGTTTTATTCTTAATTAGTTTTAATGAATAATAATTGCCTAATATTTACACTTCATCCAAATAAATAAAAACGTTACAATATATTAAAAATAACTTGTGATAAAGCTTGAAAGTTATTTTATTGTTATGGGCATTAATATAAAAGACCAAAGTTATAATTTGTTACTAAGGTGGAAAACTCCAATGAACTGAGATATCTGACGTAACGCTAATAAACGCTCCAATTCTGTAACCACCTTTGCTTTAAGTGACAGTTAGTGCTAACCAACGGTTATGTTGCAAAATTGTTATTACCAATTTTAATTGGATATAACTGGAAGTTAAAATTTTTGTTCGCATCGCTTCTAGCTTTCAGTCACTGTCACTTTAACTTGAAGCGGTAGGATCGAGCCTAAGTCCTACAAACATTGCTAAAAATTATAACCAATAGAAACAAATGTAATGCCTCTCATTTGAATGTTTTATTCAGTGTTTACAATTATTATTGGTTATTAGCAATTTTGCTATGAGATACTAACTTTGTTAAGAATTGGGGTGATTATGTAGTTAAAATATTACTCACAATTAAGGTGCATTCCCAAATGAAAATTAGGTTTATGGTTTTTGTTAAGGTTTAAGTAAGTCATTCATAAATGTAAGTTTAAATTACCTGAAAGTTAGTTTCGATATGTACAGACATCTATGTAAATGCTTCAAAACCAAGATTAAAATATCGGTAGAGCAGTACCCAACGAGACACCTGTGCGCCGTCAAACTGTCATTCGTTTGGCATTATTGGTTATATTTCAGCAATTAAGTTATGACAGTCTCCATGTTCTTCTCGCATGTGTTTAAAAAGCCGAATCCACCAAGTGGATACTAAATAAAGATGGGTGTATATATCTATATCATTTAAGACTCGTTCTGATTGGTGAAGTTTGTCACGTCAAACTAAATCATAAACCTAAAGTTTGGACCTGCAATATTTAGCTTTATGATTTGTATTTAGACACCCTAAAGTCTGAAGTGTGTATGGAGTCATTACATAATATGCGGCGAAAGTCTTTAAATCAAAAGTATAAACCACAATCTAAACCTAATTTTCATTTGTGAATGAACCTTTAATGCTAGGTTTGTCCTGCTCAGAAACAAATTATAAAAGTTTTGTGCTGGTTACTTGCATTAATAATTATTAACAATTGACAAATCTGGCGTGACTAGGAATTTGTGTTCAAAATAATGTTACATTTCTGTAGATTATAATAAATTACAGAATTTCATATTATTTGAGAATACAAATGAATCTAGGAAGTTGAAAAAATTGCGGTTTGATCCAGTATTGTACTCGTTTAATTGTAAAAATATTACCGCAGGTCTTTTGTTGAAAGTTACGGTAAAGCCTAATGAAATTTAAGCGAAGAGAGATTTAGATTTCTAAAATATACCTCTTGGCGCCAGAAAAAACTGTTTGCTCAACTTTTTCTCTTGCAACCACAGAAGGATGTTTGGTATAATTGGAAATAAAGTGAAAGGAACAATGATAGCGTACACGGATATAAAAAACACAAAAAATTGTAACAAAACATGAATATGAATGAATTAAGAGAAGTAACTGAGGCTGCGGAAATGATGTCAGAGCTGTTTATCTGCCGTAAGATATAAGATTGAATTTCAAAATTAATTCTGTTTCGTTAGACATGGAATCATTTCAAACATTCAGAATATTAATATATTTCAAGTTTTAATATGTATTGTATTTAAATAACCATACCTTGATGACTCATATATTTAAATGTAATGCATTGTAATATAAATATTTACAAGAACATATTTGTAGTAGTCAGATACTTGTATTATTACAACATTCAATGTAACCTAACCCAACTTCTAATAATTCATTGAACAAATAATTTATTGCATTTCAATATTGGAATTTAAAATATTACCAACATTTCTCCCGCTACCCTTGGTAAGGGAGGTATAGGGATCGTGCTAAAAATCGCATATGAGATTTTGGTATGGTATGACTAGCGAATGAAAGTTGACATTTAGATTATTTTAAAAACATTTCCCTACATTTGATTTGAAAGGAAACTGACCCTTACGTATTCCGTTACAGAAGATTATAATAATTGTCGGTACTCCGTACCAGGAGGCATTTAAAATGACCTTTGCAACAGGATTCAGTGATGTATTTAAAAAAAATAATACCGCAAAATCTAGTTCGTTCGTCTCAGGTCTAAGTAACCCTCGAGTCGGAATTACTGTAATAATAATAATCCTATTTTATAGAATTGCCAAACTAAATAGATCAAAATATTTAATATAATCAACATAAACGAAAAATGTTTAAAATAATTTAAACGCACCCCCTGTTTCGATATTCAATTACCCTAGTCGGCCATCTATTTTCAGCCAGATATAGTAATGTATTTCTGTGCTTTCCTAGTCCAGTATTTAAATGGGTTCATGCAAAAATTCCATACCTGATATTTTGTACAATTCAATTCTTCGCTAGGGCTTCAATAGAAACCACATCTATAAAATAATTTAAACATCAACTTTCATTCACTAGTCATACTTTAAATGAGTACGTTTTAAGGTCCCTAGAATACAATTTTAACATTTTCACGATGATGTCTGCGTGTATGTATGTATGTGTGTATGTATGTATGCGTGTATGTCTGTATTTGTGTATGTATGTGTGGATCCTCCGCTCTAACTCAAATACTATCATTCTGAAAATTTTGAAACCTTGTATTTCTATCTTATTCTAATATAGAAAGAAGCCATGATATAAAATATGTGCAAGAAGAACGAACTAAACAATTTTAATATAATATGTTACCATAACCTATAAAAATAAATATTCCTTTCATTTACAATTCTTCGATTTCAAATACCTGAAATTTATTATGCACCTCGGCACTGAAGTTCCTTTATATTACTTATATAGTTATTTTCCTCATTTGTAATAAAAGTAGAACTTCAGTGCCTTGATACATAAATACCTATTCTTTTTATCATTACTGCAGGATAGAGTATTTCATAGATATTTAATTTTTAGTTCTGGCTGAATTAATTAAAATTAGATATACTAGTAATAAAAAAATAATTTCGTAGGTAATGAAAATTAGGTTTGCGTGTAACAAATTTTAAATTACAATTAAAGTTTGCATGGTTTTAAAACGGTAGGAATGTGTAATGAGGCCTCAAAATGACGTCATTATTGGACATTACTCTGATGAAACGATACTAGATGGCGAAGCAGTAGTAGATGCACACGAAATGGTACAAAAAATATATTATACGAATTTTTTTCATGTTTTACTCGGATTCCATATATTGTTATTATCATTACTATTGCATATATCTACGTCATTATGAAGCGCTAGTTCATGGATCACTATTAAAAAAAATCTGCGAAATGGGTCATTATATGAACAAACAAAATATTTAATAACATGAAAAAATTAGTGAAATACCCTATTCAACAATCGACCCAAAAAATCTGTTATCCATTTGCATACCAAAGCAATTAGTCTACAGTTTATTTATATGTTAACCTAAAACTTTTTGCTTTATGCATATTGATAAAATAGGAAATAAAAATAAACCAATAAAATTGTAATATGAAATGACATTAGTTTTTGTGATTAATTTTATGATAGATTATAGCATTAGATAAAAACTAAAAACTACTGGAACTAGATAGAGTGGAAATGATCAAACGTCATCACAACTTTATCTGATCGTGTTAACTGTCTCAATCCGATTAACAGTCACATTATTTACAAACATCAAACACAGTTTTAATTAGATTATTAATAAATATTTACTATTACACAATTATGATACTTTTTGCAACTTTTCCCCACAAAAACAAACAGGTGTTCTCGATTAATTTGAAATATAAAAAGTTTTTTTCCAGTTTTTTACCGCCATACATAATGGATGAAAGTGTATGATGAGCCTAGTGAAGTGAAAAAGAAGTTTGTTGGTAACAAAAAGTAAGTCCGTCTGTATTTTTTCTGGAGTAATTACAGAATACTACTGGATAAATGAATGTGTACTATTCCGTAACTGTGACGAAAGTGTGTTGCGAATGTTTTGCGAGCATTATAAATTATTATTGTTTTTGTGCAGGAATAACTAATTGAAATTACGATATACATTCTTTTTTAATTAACTACACATCACTAATGTTCATCATTCTTTGTTAAGATGTTTTAATTATCACAGTTAATTTTACCGACTTTTTTTCGGAAGAGAAACGCACGATTTAGACAGAAATAAATCTTCTTATTGTTCTTTACAAGTTACTTCAAACATACATAAAAAAGTGTTACAGCATTGGCAGATCTTTTAACAAACGATCTAACAAAAAAATAATGAAGATAACTGTGTTGTATATTACTTTATGAATTTGAAAATATTGAATAAAAATGAATACTTGATGATATCATATTAACATATTTTTTTCTATGTCCTTTATGGATAATATCTTTTATTTCACTCATTTGTATGCATAATGTGGTTGGTTCTATTACACTTAAAAAAAAGTAAACAAGATTGCAAAAAAGTCTATTACATATTAATTTTTTCATTCTTTTACATTCGCTAAGATATTATTTGAATAACAGTGTCAAATGATAAAATACAAATTTTAGTGGGGTTATGTATTACAAATATGAAAAATTTCTTAACCTTTTATAACTAGGAGTATAAAAAAATATTGTACGAGTTCGTAACTCAGTCATGAAAATAGAATTTCTAGTTCTAATCCAACGAAGTATTTACTACCACTAAAAAGCTTCCCAAAAATTAGAAATAAAAAAGTTGCTCAAACAAGGATTCACAAATTAATCAATCATTAATGCCCATATTCATAAACACTCGTAAAATTTTTAAAGGTTCGTTATCATTTTTTTCCAGTAAAAACAGTCGACACTGACAGAAAAATCAAAATATTGCTTGTCAAGATTGATTCTATTGGTAGTTTAGTGGTTGGTCATCTCAGTCCACAGTCAGCTATGCTAACCATTGACCTACAATGACAATTGCAATTATTTTAATATTACGTAATAAAATATTGAAACAAATATTTATTGACAGATATTTATAATTTTCTCTAATTTACGAAATGATAATAATGTAATTATATTAAATAATGTACACTAGGTAATGTACTATTATCATATTAAATATCATGGCTTAATTTTATGCTGGATACTTTTTATTCGCAAAAATCAGTTTTCCCATGTTAAACGCCTATGTCAAGGTTTGCTTGGGACACACGGTATATATATATATATATATATATATATATATATATATATATATATATTAAAAAAATCTGATGTGGCCAATACAATACCTCCCGCAATTTAATTTTTATTAATTTAAATACGTAGGTATAGGTACTTACATATTTACTCATGCTGGAAACTATATTAAGTTCTTTTCCATATAAATATTGTTCAATTTACTATTTTCTTTTTAAAGCCTTTGAAATGATTAGTATTTTGACTGTGACAGTTATGACAGTTACATACATTCGAGATCTGGATACCGATTCTTGAAATATGAGAATTTTCTCACAAGGTGACATAAAATTTCATCTCATTTCATATTTTCTCACTTTTTAATTCCCGAAACAAAGTGAGATATATTTCACCTATCTAAATGGCCATGATTTAGCAAGTGAAAAATTTGACATAAAAGTGTGATTTTTGACATTGACAGTCCTACATTGCACTCTTCTTTCATTACCTTTACATATTTACCGTGATATTCTTATTTTCATTTTAGCTGGTATTGATAATGTTGCCATACGTAACTATGTTTCTAAATATATTGAATTTTGAGTCCATAGGTCTCCGTAGTCCGTGTCCGTAGTGTAGTGGTCTGTGTTAGGCAGCCCGCGGACTAAATTTTCTCCGCTCCTATGCTTACGAGTTACTAACGTATAGCTAAATTTTCTATATTAACTATTTATTATTATTGCCGTAATCGAACAACTACAAATAAAATGTGTCTTACTACGTATAATCGTATTTGTATTGTATAAGCATATGTAAAATATTTAAATCGGGCTGTAGTTATAATAGCTAAATGTATGTCATTTCGCACACCAAACTGAATTCCCACAAATCAAAAAACGTATAGTAGTTAAATTTATTGTTGGAATGCCTAATGTTGATCTATGACTTGGTTGGTTGGTTTAAATTGTCACCCAAGCGATCCACTAAATTTTATTCAGCCGAAATAATATTTCAAAAATTTGGTTCGTAAAGTAATCTGTATTTTCCAAATGCTTTAAAGCAGCAGCTATTTCTCTTTCGTCAACCATGATGTTTGAATTAATTTTATTTATAATATTAGTTAATATAATTTAGTATTAAGTAAATTTCTATTTAACATTAGCGTGTGACATTGATTCTCACAACCAAAAAGGTGGTGAGATAAGTTTCACGTAGTGAGATGAAATGTGAAGTAGTGAGACGACAAAATTATTTCAAGAATTAAAGAAAAAATCTCACTTTGTGACATATAAGTCACGTGACGTTTTTTCTCAATTCTGGCAAATCTCACTGACATCTCACTTTTCAAGAATTGCCCCCCTGAAGTATGTAACCAAGGAGTTTTGTTTGCAACGTAGGCTCTGGGATTTAAATTAAATATTATTTTATAAATTTATCCATAAAATATATAGAAAATATGTTAATGCAAACCTGTAGAAAATTTAATAATCCTTAATTTTCATAATAATATAAATTGCGAAAAAATAACATTTTAAGGTATTCTTCGAAGAAAAAATATTTTGAGCTTCAATTAAATTTCCATTTCCGGTTATCTGATTTACACCAAAATCTAATGGCTTCTTTACACAAATACAAGGTTTCAATGATAGTATTTGAGTTAGAGTGGAGGATTCATACGCACAGACACACACATACACACAGACACATACATACATACACACAGACATCATCGTGAAAATGTTAGTATTGGATTCTAAGGGCCTTAAAACATCGTCATTTACCAAAATCTCGATATGCGATTTTTAGTAAGATCCCTATATCTCCCTTACCAAGGGTAGCGGGAGTTAAAAGTGAAATATTTACGTTTATCTTTTTGTCTAGTTACCAATGCATTTATTTTGGATATTCAATTGTTCTATTTTTATTTCTTTGTACGACTAGATTTCAATTAAGGTTATTTATACTTTAAATGTAGTTATTATTAGAAGAAAAATTGTAACATTTAATAAATGGGTTTACTGTCCGTTGTGGTCGTGAGAGTAAGTGAATTTGCTTTTTCCGTAATACTTGATTCGTTCTGCTCAATTAATATTAATTCACGTCTGTTAAACAAAGTGACATTCACTTATTTCAAACCTTGTTTAGAGCAATAAAATTGTGAAATTAGATTTTGCGAGCAGTGCTATTTTCCATGTATGTAAATAAATTTAATGTCATTCCGCGATTTTATTACCCTGCTAACGATTAAAGTGCAACAAAAAATCCTACGATGCGTGTCACTTCGCTAGTTGTGTTATTTACAAATTTGAGCAGATTCAATGCATTCCGCACATAATTATTCATTTGGCGATAAGATCTTCCAATGATACGCAACACTACTCGACTATATAGCGCTGAATGCGACGGACAGTCGGTACGCCCTTTGGTAAACCTATAAACGGTTCGCACCATTCTGTCGATTCAGCCAACGAGAAAATTAATTCACTTCGTTTTACATAATTAAAAGTGCTTTGTGTCTGCATGATGTGCCGAACCGATGTGACGTGTGACTGCCCGGCACACATGCTCTGCTTCGCGGAAATGTTGGAGTTTTCATAGTGTGGCGCTAGGGTAACCGGGGAAAACACGTGAAATTTGACAATAAAATGCAAAAATATTTACGAATACATTAGGTTTATAGTAATGCGTTATCACATTTGCTAACGTAAAATGATCCGGGGTAACCTGACCAACATTGGAAGCTCGAAACTATAAGAGATACGAAGACGGTAAATGTAAATTTTGCAGGTTTTTTAGTTATTCTTCTTAACAATGCACACTGAAGTAGAGAGTTAACTTTGATATATAGTAACTGGAAATCCAATAGTAATGCAGAAAAAATGCATCGTCCTCCGAAAGCATAAAAATCTGATGTGGCCAACACAATATCTCCCGCCATTTACAGCCCGAGTCACAAAAAAGATTAAGTTAATCCTTAGTTTTGGATTTTACTCTAATTTTGACAATTTGTTTCTTAAAATATAGTCTAATCTAATCCAAGTAACTACCTTTTTTAAAAAAACCCCTCACACACATCCATGCCTTAGTGGGATTCGAACCCAGAGCCCCGAGAACCCTCACGACATGAGGCGTTGCTCTAACCATTGAGCCACCGGAGCTATAATAAAATGAAGATTAAATTTTAAATACGGGGATAGAATAGAATTAATCCAACTAATTCAAAAATGAGGATTAGCTTAAACATTTTTGTGAATCGTTAATTTTTATTAATCTAAATACATACCTACATATTGCTGGAAACTGTATTGAATTCCTTTTCTATTGTTCTATTTACTTTTTCTTTTTTAAAACGTTACTAATATTATTTTGAAATGATTAGTTCTTTGGTAGTGACATTTATCTGTCAGTTACATACATTTGAATTTTGAATAACTGCATTTTGTTTGTTTAAAGCGTAAGCTCCGGGATTTAAATTATAATTTTATAAATTTATCCATAAAAAATATTAATACGAATCTATAGAAAATTTAATAATTTTTTTGTGCAACCGGACGCGAAATAAGCATTTCGCAGCCGCAATACAGGCCGCGAAATTGGATTTCGCGACCGTTGTTATGGTAACGGCCGAGAAATTCATTTCGCGGTCGTTGTCATGGTAGCGGCCGCGAAATTGGGTAAACAATCACTTTGACACTTGAGAATTGCATGGTTTTGTTTATCAAATGTCAATCCCAAAGCCACCTTAAAAGCTAACTTTCTATTTGAAATGAAATTGTTTAAAATTAATAAAATTTGTAATTACATATTTTTTATGGTTCCACAAAAAATATTGTGTACACCTTGTCCGCGAAATCCTTTAGCGCCCTCGAGATTGTCTTGCCTCGGCCGCAAGCAGCCTCGGCGATAATTTTTCTCTCGGTACGCTAAAGAATGATTTCGCGGCTTTGATATACAAATAACTATTAATTTTTATAATAAAATTAATCTCGAAAAAATAACATTTAAAGGTATTTTTCGGAGCTTCTAGTAAAGTGCCATTTCTGGTTATCCGATTTTCACCAAAATCTAATGAGCTCTTTTCATTACAGAAAAAGTTCGAAATACAAGAATTCAAAATTTTCTGAATGATAGTATTTGAGTTAGAGAGGAGGATCCACATATACACACATACACACAGACATCATCGTGAAAATGTTAAAATTGGATTCTAGGGACCTTAACACGTGGTCATTTACCAAAATCTCGATATGCGATTTTTAGCACGATCCCTATACCTCCCTTGCCAAGGGTAGCGGGAGGTAAAAAGTGCTGTAAAGAAATGTTAACGAAAATCAAATATTATTTCATACTACTACTACAACAGTACAGTACATATATTACTGCCGTACAATTCATACAATCATTGCCAACTCTTCACTCATTGAATTTTGACTTTTTTAATAAATCTCTCAAGGTTACAACCAGACCTAAATTATCATATCTTTCATGTCACTATTTGTATTATAATTATTTAAACGTTATAAAAAAAATTGTTTCAAAACATAAATGGTATGAACTTCACTGATGAAGTTGTCGTACTAAAAGCATGGTTGATATTATTTTGCCTTAAAATAGCACCTTAGTTGTGTTTAATTTCTGAATTTTTAACATATCACTGTATTCGAAGTAATTAGTCAGTGACGGTGATAAAATATTAAATAAAAACTACCAACGGTTAGAAATTGATATCAATAAACTTTAATAGCAACAGTGTCAATAAAGTTCGATGAAGAAATAAAAATATCACTTCCCTGGTCAAATAAGCGGGCGAGGGCGAGCCAAATAGAAAAACAGTTGCCGCTAACAGTAAGCCAATCGCACACCCCGTTGAGTAAACAAAACATGAACAAATGTCCAGTGCCTAACGACCCGCAGTTCACGGGCGACCGACCACCATATTTACGACACTATTTCATAATTTATTTGGGTAAAACGAACTTTATATTTATTTTATTGAATACAAAATAGGTTCCTAGTATTTTACTTTATTGTTTTATAACAGTTACACGCTATATCGTGACCATCGTTTGCATAAAGCGGCATGGAATTCCTGTGAAGAAGACGGTCTCATCGCAAAGGGTTCCTTTGTGCCGCTTACTATTAACATGAATAAGAGTAGCATTTGTGATGTCATGTTCTACCATGTGTGATTCCGGAAACAGAATATAACCTAAGGCGTACCTTGTACAGTCCCGAGTAAAAATTATTTTTTCAATTGCATGTGCAACATTGCATGAAGTTTGGTTTACACTTGTATAACTCCTATATTCAAAAGGAGAGTCAACCAAACTGATTTTCCCATGCAAGATGTTGTAATTATATGGAATTTTTTAACATAAATGCAGAGATTTATGTCCTTGGATTTTTGTCTTTGAATCAATGCATGTGGATTCTAGAGTAAGGCTTTTTATTATAGTTATAATTTTGCAATTAAAACATATTTCATTAAGAATATAACTTAATGGTCTGTGACTAATACAAGTAGCTTGAGATATGTACTCGTATTCTTGTTCGCTACACTAGGAGAAATTCAATTTAACCTAAAAATTTTATTACAAATTACGAAATTTAGTTATAAAATTACTATTCATTAAGGAGATTGTGTCATTTTCTAAATAACCTAAATCAGTAATATTATAAAATAATAATTCAGTAGCATGGATGAATTCACTGAAGTATAGTAGGTTATTAATCCAGCAACCTCAGGCCTGTTCACACAATTGAGTAGTTGTCGTTTGTCATAAGACGTTTGTCGTTAGCAGCAGTGGCGACTCGTGACATTTGTCAGAGGGGTGGCTCACCTCGGGAAGGAAAGGCGGGGGGTGATGAAATTGTTCAAAAAAATACCCTTAAAAATAAAAATAACCTTGATTTACGTATCGTCTATGCATCACGAGTGTGGAGTATATATTTAAGAACTATACTTTTAAGGTATAGAGGAGCTTAGCCTCCATTGTATGCACAACAGTCTAATAAATAGACGTAGCATGATTAATACAGAAAAATTATGCATTAAGATCATTTTACACGTAACTAATACAAAATTAATGAAAATAGAAAAAAAATAAACATGAAAGAAAATCGACGACTGTTTCTCAACAGTGATTTTTTCTGTAACTTAGTTACTATGAACAGCGTTAACAATTCAAATTAAAGTGAATAAATAGCAAAGAGGAATTTGTGGAAAATTCATGGATCTTACCTTCTATACTAATGTTATGTACATTTTGCATATTAATAGAAATTTATTCCCAAACATCTTTGTTTCTTTTTGTATTTTTGTATATTTTGTTTCTTTTATCATATAAACTAGGATTTTGTTATACATAACATATAATTATTTCGTCCATTTTTACGTTATCGTCAACGTGTCGTTGTCGTTTCGACAGCGACATCCGACTAACGACAGCCCTCTCTATTGTTGTACATCCGACACCGCTCTACGAATATAGTAGAACAGGCCTAACAGAGAATACCGACGAGTTCTGTAAAAAATTCACTAGGGCTTGAACCTAGGATCATTCTATGTCTAGTTCTAGTAGAATTCTCTCCCAAATAAGCTACATAGTCGCACTGAAGTCAATGATTCCGTCTCCTGTCTTCTGCTCATCTCAAACGACAACGCTCTCCTATTTAGAATATTAAAAATACGTCTAAAATAAATAGAAAGTTTGTATTATTTGGACAGTTCTGTTGTTTAATATACTCGTTGGTAAAATATATTAGAGTGTAATGATAAAAATAAAAACTCAAGAACTGCAGAAGCTGCTACAAGAAACTTCAGGTTCTTCAAAAAGTTTTTCGCTGTATCTTTTGGTATTATATTTTTTGAAAAAAATATCTGGTGTGGCCAACACAATACCACCCGCCATTTACAGCGCGAGTCACAAAAAAAGATTAAGTTAATCCTTATTTTTGACAGTATATTTCTTAAAATTTAAAATATAGTCTAATCTAATCCATAAAATTTAAAGATTCAACTGTAGGCACTTGATGAAACATTATAATAATAGTAATAATAAATGAAAACACTTGATGTAAGTTTCACGTATACGTTTTATTTAACTCTTAATCAATTTCGGCTTCTTAGGCCTTCTTCAGAAGCCGAAATCGATTAAGAGTTAAATAAAACGTATACGTGAAACTTACATCAAGTGTTTTAATTTATTATTACTATTAATCTAATCCAAGTAACTACCTTTTTTTAAACTCCTCAACAGGATTAAATCCCAATTACAGAGTGGGTTCACATTCACACACATCCATGCTTTAGTGGGATTCGAACCCAGAACCCTGAGGGCACTCATGACATGAGGCGTTGCTGTGACATTGAGCCACCGGAGTGATAATAAAGTGAAGATTAAATTTTAAATACCGGGATAGAATAGAATTCACTAATCCAAAGGGATATATCCATAAGGATTAACTTAAACATTTTTGTGAATCGTTAGTTATTATTAATATAAGTATATACCAACATATTTATTTAAGCTGGAAACTGTATTGAATTCCTTTTCTATTGTTCTATTTACTTTTTTCTTTTTAAAACGTTACTAATATTTTGAAATGATTAGTTCTTTGATTGTGACATTTATCTGTCAGTTACATACTTTTGAATAACTGCGTTTTGTTTGTTTAAAGAGTAGGCACTGGGATTTAAATTATAGATAATTTTATAAATTTATCCGTAAAATATATAGAAAAAGTATTAATGCAAATCTATAGAAAATTTAATAATCTTTAATTTTTATAACATTAGTCTCGAAAAAATAACATTTAAAGGTATTTTTCGAAAAAAAACATTATGAGCTTCTTGTAAAGTGCAATTTCCGGTTATCCGATTTTCACCAAGATCTAATGGGCTCTTTCCATTACAGAAAAAGTTCGAAATACAAGGTTTCAAAATTTTCTGAATGATAGTATTTGAGTTAGATTGATCCACACACACATACACACAGACATCATCGTGAAAATGTTAAAATTGGATTCTAGGGACCTTAAAACGTGGTCATTTACCAAAATCCCGATATGCGATTTTTAGCACGATCCCTATACTTCCCTTACCAAGGGTAGCGGGAGTTAAAAAACGATGTAGAACTTAAATTTTCAAAACTAAATTTGAGAAAATTCAACTTTGTTTAGAACAAACGCTTATGTGTGAATCTCAAAGACAACGTTCTTATATTCATTAAATAATTGTAATAGGATAGATAATAGTCAAATTTGTCACATGCTTTTAATTCCTTTGATGTATATGTATTATTAAATAGACTAACGAAATATTTTTTTATTGTTTATCTTTTCAAACAAAACACATTTCCATTTTGTTTAAAACCGGATATTATAATTATGTTTTTCTTAGGTAATAAACATATACTTAACATATTAAAAATTCTTCCATGCAGTCACAAATAAAACATGTCGCTGTAGAATTATAGACTAATATTTTGCATAGCAAATCAACTGAAAATATTTTTATTCCAAATGTATGATTTCCAAACCCTGCGGCTGTTACTAACCAGCTCTGTGCTACTATCGTTTTGTACTTTTTGAATACATTAAACCTCTATACGTTCACTGCGCACGTTGCTAGCAGTAATCACTGTAAGAGCAATCTGTCTTGCGACAAGTTTTTCATACTTTCATACGTTGAAACGTCTTCATACAGCTGCCTTGGGAATAGAAACGGATTCTAACAGAGACGTATGTAAAATGGTGAAGGAATTGGCATTATTGTTTATCCTAAGTGTTGCGATGTTTTTATATAATAACAGCCTTAGGTGTTCTAGGAATTTTTAACAAGAATTTGCATTCCTATGAAAGTGGATTATTTTTATGGTGGTTTTGTTTTTGTTTTAATTACTTTTTGATTCGCTTACGTGAATTGTTTGCACACGGTAAAATGTATGCAGTTTTGTTGTGAAGGTTATACTGCAATTGTTTTACACAAATATCTCAACATCTTTGAAAAGAATTTCTAGTAAAGTAGGCATAGCTGATTCTTCTCCATAAAAAAACGGAAGAAAAAAACAACTGGCTGGATAAACCAGAAGGTATATTACCAAATGAATTTATCATAGTTTTATACTTATTTATAATTAATACTACAATATATATATATATATATATATATATATATATATATATATATATATGCGATTTTCAGCACGATGTATATATATATGTATATATATATATATATATATATATATATATATATATATATATATATATATATATATATATATATATATATATATATATATACATATATATATATATACATCGTGCTGAAAATCGCATATCGAGATTTTGGTAAACGACCACGTTTTAAGGTCCCTAGATTCCAATTTTAACAGTTTCACGATTATGTCTGTGTGTATGTGTGGATCCTCCACTCTAACTCAAATACTATCATTCAGAAAATTTTGAAACCTTCTATTTCGAACTTTTTCTGTAATGGAAATAGCCCATTAGATTTTGGTCAAATTCGGATAACCGGAAATGGTACTTTACTAGAAGCTCAAAATGGGTTTTCTTCGAAAAATACATTTAAATGTTATTTTTTCGAGATTAAAGTTATAATTATTAAATTTTCTATAGATTTACATTAATACTTTTTATATATTTTATGGATAAATTTATAAAATTATCTATAATTTAAATCCCAGAGCCTACGCTATATACAAACAAAACGCAGTTATTCAAATGTATGTAACTGACAGATAAATGTCACTATCGAAGATCTAATCATTTCAAAATAATATTAGTAACGTTTTAAAAAGAACAAAGTAAATAGAACAATAGAAAAGGAATTCAATACAGTTTCCAGCATAAGTAAATATGTAGGTATGTATTTCGATTAATAAAAATTGACGATTCACAAAATCCTCATTTTTTGATTAGTGAATTCTATTCTATGCCTGTATTTAAAATTTAATCTTCATTTTATTATAGCTCCGGTGGCTCAATGGCTAGAGAACGCCTCATGTCACGAGTGCCCTCGAGGTTCTGGGTTCGAATCCCACTAAGGCATGGATGTGTGTGAATGTGAACACACTCTGTAATCAGGATTCAATCCTGGTGAAGGGTTTAAAAAAAGGTAGTTACTTGGATTAGATTAGACTATATTTTAAGAAATAAACTGTCAAAATTTGCTAATCCAAAAATAAGGATTAACTTAACCTTTTTTGCGACTCGGGCTGTAAATGGCGGGAGGTATTGTGTTGGCCACGCCAGATTTTTTTGGTATTGGAATCATATGAATATGAAATTGTGTAATAGTGACATTTGTGACATATTGACAATAAAGTTGATATCGCTGCGTTTGGACAGGAAAATAGCCTCCTGGGCAACGATTTCTTATACCGGCTAATCTTTCCACAACCAGGAGCATGCGATAGATGATCCAAGATAGAACAATTACTACCCCAAAAAATATGCGAAAAATACAAGTGCCACGAACTAATTCCAAATTCAATTTTTATAAATGTTTTTTAATAATATACGAAATAAATAAATGAAAAAATACAGGTTTCAATTCTGCATAATTTCTTGTGATTTTTAGTATTTTATTAAAAACTTTTTTAGTTCTCCAACGATGTATAACTTATCTACGTTCATTTGTTTCAAACAAATGAAAGGCAACTATTAAAACATTTATAGTGTAGAAACTGATTTGGTATCCAATATCCATATACAACATAACTCGAAATCTAACAATTATTTTAAAAAATAAGCATATTTATTCGACATATAATAAAAAAGTGTCCTAAAGAAGTACAAACTTAAATTTCATATTATTTCATACTTAGTTATTTGTAGAAATAATTTACCTAATCCAGGAACATATTTACCTTTCGGTTTAAGATAATAAAAATCAGCAGAATTTATATTTTTGTATTTATCTAGTGATCTACTTATTTTACAGAAAACTAATAAACTTTGCCCTAATTTAGTTGACTTTGGATAACCGAGATCTCAATGGTAAAGGCTTGTACTATTGGTAAGCATTTTTTTTGATCCAGTAAATATTTCAAATACACATGAACCGCGTAATTAGAATATAGGACGAGCAAAAAAACGTGCATTACTGGAGGAAAGATTGTTAGGAATACGTGTAGTCCCCTTCTGTAGTACTAGATGTATTGGAAATGAGTTGGGAGTACATCACAGCATCATACATAATTTTGTTACGCAGTTTAATTTTTAATAAATTCAAATTATTTAAACAAAACTGTATTTTTTAACTTTATTTATTAGTCTAATATAATATTTCTCTTATTATCACAATTAACGATATTTTTCAAATTAAATTGTCAGAAACGTCAAATATACCTTACCACTTACGTTGTGACAGATAAAACGTCAATTATTTATTTTTTGTTTAATTCCATGGCTGTCGATATTTTCAACGTAATTTTCGATATTTTCATATTTAATTACTGTCGTTACAAAACATGTTAAGATAATTCTGTTTATTGAAATAGATGCAGAATTTTATGCCCTTAAACTTTTATTTGACGCGTTTTTGCCTAAAATAATTAGGCGAGCAGGAATTTACAGAAAACTGATTTCCCCTGTTAATCTCCTATGTACACCTTTAAGACAGACACACGGTATATTACTTTTGAAAAAATAATTAGTAAGTAAATATGCATTAAGTTTTCTTATAAGTATGTTTTGTGTTTTGTTATGATGTTATTTACAACTATGGTCACAAATGCAGGAGTAAAGCAAGAAATATTTATAGAGTTTCCGTAAAAAGGTAATTTATTCAATATTTCTTCATTTGAATCATGTTATGATGTATGACTTATCTAGCAACTATAAATATAAATATGCATGTACATATTTACATATAAATAAAATTAAACACACAACATACAAGTATTATCTACTATTCTACTGTATGACTATATTACTCTTTTAATCACGATCTCAAATTTCAGAGCTAATATTTCATGGATGAAATTCCTCTGGTATATATTTTCGTTTATTTTAAGGAAGTGTCTAGAGACACGTTAATGTGTACCTAATACCTAATATGAAATGTAAGTACATGTAGGCATCTAACGTGAAGCGACTTATTGCGCCCAAAGTAAAAAATTAGAATACCTACTGATGCACGGCGCGGCGAGAGTACTCTCGCATCTTGCCTCGTCTCGTTGCATTATGCGAGACGAGAACGAGAGCGAGATTGCAGTTTAAAAATCGAGGCGAGATCGATAGAACAACTGCGAGAAGCGAGAGTCTTGCAATAGAAAGTATTTGTAACATTACAGCGTTGATTTATAAATTCAATGAAATATGCATCGTTCAAGGAGTGGAGTCATGCATAGAACGCGTAAATATGAAAATTATATAAAATCACCATATTTTTTGAGGCTATCTAGAGTCAATTAGTATTTCAGCCCATATTTCACCCCAATTAAAACCACGGTTAATAAATTCTTGTCGCCTCTGAAAAGTAAAGGATGTTATATTAAGCGTCGATGGGAGCCAACAGGGAGTGAAGCGGAGTGTTTAGTTGCCGGCGAGTTACCAGTGTAGCGGTTTTTTATGACTTAATCTTACTTAAATAGTGGCATATATTTAATGGAAAAGTGTAGGTACTTTTAGTTACAAAAAATAATTTTTTAATGTTTAATTCGTTTTACTGATGACAGAATGTGTTAACAGATGTTCATATTGAAATAGTTCAGAGTCACAATTTCATGATAAATTGGATATTTTAGAGGCAAATTATATTATTTGCTAACATCACATTTTCTGTTGACCGTAAATGAATAAACATTATGTTCGTATTGAAATAATTTGGTGACCAGAGTATAGTTATACAACTGCAAATACATGGAAGACGGTGCTGGTGCTATTGGTGCGAACTTGTCTTTTGTAGTTAAACAGTTACGTAAATACGTAGTGCGCAAGCGCTTATTTTTATAGCGAGACTCTCGTGCGAGAACGAGATGAGACCCAAAAAATGTGCGGGAACGAGAGCGAGATCGAGATTACAAATCCGAAACCGAGACGACATCGATATTTTATATTTCTCGTCTCGTCTTGCCTCGCGTGCATCACTAAGAATACCCCATTATAAAAGTAGGTACACGTCAAATGCATACGTCATAAGCGGTTATGATGTTGTAGTGTACCTACAAATTTATATTGGGTACACTACACATTAGCGTGTCCTATAGACACAGTCTTATTTAAAACAGGTAGATGATTTGAAACAAACGGAAGAGCTGACCACTTCATGTACGTCATGAATTAATCATTAATTGCATAACCTCTTTAAATGATTCATCGCCATCGCACTGCTAGCAGCACAAAAGCGTTTCCTGGCGGAGTGAACAGCAAAAAGTTCGGAAATTCCAACAAAACACTAAACACTCTGCACAATGTGCAATTGTCATAAGATTCTTCAGGGATTCAGATTATGTATAATCATCATTTTCATTTTTTTCTGGTACTTAACACAAGTACTCATGGAAAATGAAACACTAGGTTTAATTACAACTATGAGTAAATTTTAATTTGTTTTGAAACTTGTGCTTGCCATTTTCTTATTTCCTTTTCGCACTTTTTCAACAATGGAACGGGAATAAAATATACAATTTCTAAGAAAGATACATGTTCTATAGAAGTGCGAAGTTATTTTATATACGAGTACATAAAATGAATCATTTTTTCGTACAGGTTAAAAAAACACAAACAATAACACACGTTTACCAATGAGATTTATTGTGTAGCTACTACAAGTGTGAAAAATAATTTGTTATAATAATTATTTAAACATCCGAAGTTAAAATTTACTTGCCGCAAATTACAATTTTATGAAAAATTAATAAACTTAGGTATATTGTTGTTTGTTCTCTTGACTACATTGCCATTATTGAGGTAGTGCTATAATAAACAAGTTTATTTTGAGTTTTTGTCTATTGAATAAGAATATTACAGGTATGTCTATCGAAATACATACAGAGTGGTGACCCGACCACCGGAACATAGGACTTTTAAATTATTTTATAGATGTGGTTTCTTTTGAAACCCTAGAGAAGAATAGAATTGTACGAAATATTCAGGTATGAAATTTTCACATGAACTCATTTAAATGCTAGTGTAGGAAAGCACAAAAATACCAAGTGGTTTATAAACCAAGTGGGGTAACCTTGTTTAAGACAATACTATCCCCCTTGCTCCTGAAGATGCCCCATACGACTGCGGGCGAAACGTTGAGCTCTGACTCAAAAAATGACACAGTCGATTACAGGAAAATGAATATTTCTCTATTAAAGTCAGTTCTAAATTCTACCTGGTTATTAACCTAGGATTAACAAAATCTATTTTGAATAGATGAATTATGTCAAAATTAGAAGCAGTATTTCATACAACTGTAAATACAATTAATACATAAAAATAATTTAAAAATTGCACTAGTTCCTTAACAAGCGTAAAAAGTTTATATGTATATCTTAATTTAACTAAATATTTCAAATTATACAAAAAAAATGCACTTTGTATGTATAACATTTGACCAAAGCAAATTACAGAAACTAACAAATTAAAAAAAAAATCTGTCACAAATATGTCAAATTGATAATTGCATGTTTCATTTCGTTTGCATATTAATTACATTTTAATTATTGTCCGGTTATGTATAATAAAGTGATATTCGAAAGTAAATATCAATAATAACAGGTTACAACCAAATTATGTCTAAAATTGTATCACAAAAAAGCATGAATTGTCTGAATAAAAAATGTAAATTATAGATATTCCTATATTTAATTTGAAATTAATTTTTAAAAATTCGACATCACAGTCACAAAACCTTACAAAAAAGCTTTCACAATTAACTATTGACCATTTGGTTGGTACATGAAATGATCAAAAAACATCCACAATTTTGATATCGGATCCTCATTGTTAGCTTTGCTTGATGTAAATTTTTTATGTAAAATTACAACCGGATGTTAGATTGTTATGAAATAATTACTATATTTATAATGGTGCAAGGAATAAGAGACGCGTTTTTGACATCGGGCTCATGGTCATAAAGTTTATCATTGTAAGATGACAAATGTAAAAAATGGTACTTAGACAATGAACAGTAAATGTAAAGTAACGCCCTTCACAAGCAAAGAAAACATTAAGCAAAATTATCCTTCAAAGTACACTAGACAGCTAATGTAATTTTCATATGAACAACTCCATATTAGATAGAAGTACAAATTATACAACAACGACAACGAGAATATCAAAGTTTTATTTGTAACATAATTATTGCGTGACTGTCGAAGAAAATAGTATTGTTACAATAATTAAGTATTTTACGTTAAAAAGTTTTTTAGGCGAGCCCAATGTTTTAGAAATGGTAACAGTATCAAAAAATTCCAGACATGGTTGAAATTTAACTACATCTTATCCACTTGTATTTAGAAATGGTCAATTTATTTCAGGGAACGTCACTTGTGATTCAGAATAATTTATTTATTTTCTGAACTCGTCAATTATTGTAATTCAGAATAGTCAATTTAATTTCAGAAAACGTCAAATGTAATTCAGATTCAGGATAATCAATTTAATTTCTGAAATTAAATTCATTATTCTGAATTACATTTGACGAGTTCTGAAATTAAATTGACTATTCTGAATTACGTTTGACGCATTCAAATATCAAAATCTTTTGACTCATATATCGACTGTAAGTATTAGTTCGCATTAAATAATATGAATAAAAATATTAGTAAAAGACGAATAAACATAGTTCTGTTACTTAGCATATTTGTTTCAATTGTTAAGTAATAATTGCCAATGTCAATTGGACAAAATGCGATTGATGATACTTTTTATTACATAAATTAGCAATACATTGAAGTAAGCAGTAATTTTATTTACAATTCATTGAATATTTTAATGTCTTTAATGTATTTGACGATTGGTCTAATATTTATTTGTGTAATCGATTAAAAATCTCTATTTTCTATATACAAGAACAATCAAAGTCTAACTGTAAAGGCACCTATAGGAATCGGCATAACCAATGTCATGTCATAAAACAAAAAATAAAAATATTTACTGCAATAATAACCAATACAGACATGTCAGCAAAGTGTTGAAGAGTTTCAGTGGTACAGAATTAGTGACATTTTTTGTAACTAACATTAATAGTGCACTATGTCAAATGTCACAAAAAAAATACTCTCGGCATAATAAATTAACAATGAAAGTTTTTCGTAGATTTTAAATCACTCACTCCCAAAATTATAAAATGTTAACGTATGTTTGTTCTGCGATATAAATTTGTGATTTTTCGGAAACGTAAACACAAAACTTTAGAAATAAAATAAATTAAATATATTTACCAATCCCTATTTTTATCAATTCTTAAAATTTTCAAAACAAAAGAAAATTTTGTTGTTTGTATAGCATTTTCAAAAAAGACAATAGACCAGGGGAAAGTTGGCGTTTAAATTATTTTATAGATGTGGTTTCTTTTGAAACCGTAGAGAAGAATAGAATTGGACGAAATATTCAGGTATGAAATTTTTGCATAAACCCATTGAAATACTGGACTAGGAAAGCACAGATATATGCATTACTATATCTGGCTGAAAATAGATGGCCGACTAGGGTAACTGAATATCAAAACAGGAGTGCGTTTAAAATATTTTAAACATTTTTCGTTTATGTTGATTAAAACAAAATATTTTGATCTTGAAACTATTTAGTTTGGCTATTCTACAAAATAGGATTATTTTTAATTTCCTCTAACAGTAATTCCGACTCGAGGGTTGTGTACACCTGAGACAAACAAACTAGAATTTGCAGTATTAAATTTTTTAAACACATCCCTGAATCCTGTTGGTAAGGTCATTTTAAATGCCTTTTGGTATTGCATACAATTCTAATCTTTTGTAACGGATTACATAAGGGTCAGTTTCCTTTCAAATCAAATATAGGAAAATGTTTTCAAAAGAAGCCACATCTATTAAATAATCTTAACGTCAACTTTCATTCGCTAGTCGTACTATACCAACGGCTAGTATTTGGAATACCATGATACATTTTTCACGTAGCACTAGCCCCCGGTCTTTAGTATTTTAAACAGCTCTTGAATTATAATTTGTGTGTAAAACATATCATATTTAATAAATAAACAACATTATATTATGGTAATATGGGCATTAGGCATATGAAATTAGAATTCAATTTAAATTTCAATAATATCCGTTAGATTTATTGTTATTATTTACATTTTTTATATAATTTGTGTTCATATTATGATTTTGTCTGTCTAAATATTGAATATGAACATCCTCTCTGCCTTTAAAGTTTATTAAATAAAAGAATAATTAATTTATGTTATAGATTGTTCCTCCTTAATAAATATTGATATTGATTCATAAAATACATATTGTATTTTAACAATTTTGTCGTTCTGAAATGTTTCTTCAGATAACCTAACCTAGCAGGAGCAAAATATTTAAAGAATCCAATCTTCCAATTTGGATATAATAAAGTAGGAAGGCATCTCATAATAATTAAAAGCATTCCACAATAAAAATAATAATTAGAGTTGTTGTGTATTAGTTTCACATAAAGATTGCAGGAAAATTTAGCAGGAATATCATCTCCCAGGTCGTAATTTGCAATTACCTGTAGACTAATAACACTGCTGTGCTCTTCCACTCGCATCAACTATTTATTTCAATCGTAATGATCATTTTTATTACGCTTCTTCCTCATAAGCCATCAGGCGGGATTGTTCTTCCTTGTTTTGTAAGAACAAGCACGTGAAGATACAAAAGAAAATTATCAAGACTGCTTCACACACGTATACCTACATACTTTATCAGATGATAAATTACGGGCCAGTTTCATAATGCGCGTAAAGTTACTTTAACTTTAAAGTTTGAAATAAAAGTGAAATATGTTTTCATTAATAAATTTTATATTAAAGTTATTTACTTTAAAACAACGTTAACAGTTCATACTAAAGAAAAATCATTTTGACAAATTGAATGATGAATTTTTAGTTTAATAAAAAACATTCCGGTTTTTTTAAACGGAACAGAAAATTTTATTTACCGGTTTCAGGATATTATTCCATTGTTTACATGTACAAAAGTAGGCTGGTAACTAAGTAATAACTGTATCTGTATGGTAATATTATTACCATACTGACTTGTCAACAACGGTCTACAAAATGAAAAAATAAATAAAATGAAAATATAATGCTCTACATTAATACATACAGATAACGTTAGCCTATCGTTCTAAATACGGTCTACTTTATTCTAAAGTAATAAACATGTGGAACAAAGCACATAATTTGAATATTTGTCATATTGACATATGTCAAAATAATTGTTCTGTTAACCATAGCAATCTGAAAGTAGCATTAATGAGTGAATTTCAAAAAATGGTATTTATCAATAATGTCTTAATTTTCTGAAACCGATAAACTATTGAACAAACCACAGATGTTATTAAACATAACAAGCTTTAGATGTTTTAAAATCCGAGCATCTTCGGCAGTTATGATATACATAACATTCCTATTAATAGCTATAAACTACCAACAAACAAGTAGGTAATATTAACTTTTTTGTTTGTTACATAAAATGCCAGGGGCGCAGTCATTATACACTGTATAGTTTTGAGGTACAAGCAGGGAAGATGAATCTCCAATTGTCGTTGGATCTTCCTTTGATTTGATTTAGGGTAGAAATGTCAAAAGACGGTAAGAAAAAGGAAGGAAATTTTGGTAGGGGAGGTTTAAGTCACTTGCAAGCATCTGGGTTGCAATGTAAGTAAATTAAGTAGGTGTTTCTACCTTTATAACATATTAGACCTTAAGGGTTGATTTGAGAAGTTTATTCTGCGTTCAATTTGAAGTACAGTACCTATCATCATAAAAATATGGATAATGTAATATGTATTAGGTCTGTTCGTTTCAATATTTTGCGTCTACGGTTTACTGCCGCCTCCATACAAAGTATATGGGCGCGACAGTAAACCGTAGACTCAAGGTAGCGAAACGAACAAAGCTATTATGTATGAAATTTCAAAGGAATCATAGGTAAACAGTTGAAAAAATAATATAAAACGTTCTGGTTTACTGTCTTTTGTAACTTATTGTACATTGTTAGTACAAAACAAATCCTTATATATAAATTATTATTTTTCCTGAATCCTGGTAGTAATTATATACTTTTGAAGGAATTTGTAATGTCCTCATATAGGGTTTCATATAAATCACTATAAAGAATTTTTAACAACCATATAGGAATTTACAGCTAACTTGAGTTACGGAAATGCCAAATCACTTTCAGATATTTGCATCCCACTATATGAAGGGTCATTTCGTGTCACTGAGAGTGAGGCAGGTTTTCCTACCCTAAACTGAGATTGATGCACCGACTTTTTAAAAAGGATGAATTGTTCAACCTTGGGGTTGCATATAGTTTCAACCCAAAAAGGTAGCTACGGCTACGTCAAAACTTTACAGTGTATCAGCACAAAATCAACTCAGATTTTATACCACTGCTGGTGGTTATATCTGCAGATTTTGTAAATGACTCAAAGAATCTGCATCCCAAATAATTAAACGCGTGTCAGCTACAATAGCATTTCTAGACTGCAATTTATAAAAAATCCAGAATCACCTGATGAAAGAAATGTAGTAATGAAAGAATTTTATAGTCACCCAGGTATGTGAGGTATGTGATAATCTGACAATTACACTTTCAATTTTATTTATTAATAAGGGAATTGACACTGATATCTACAGAAATCAATTTTATTTAACTTTATTAGTTTTCTTTGGCTCCAAAATCTCTTTATGTTCGTATATCAATTGTATAAGTGTATATTCCTCTTCTAATGTGAAATTTGTACCTCTTTTTCTTTTATCAGGCATATTTTTAAATATAAAGTCCCAAAAAAGACTGTACATACATACATAAAACTGACCTCCAAACGCGAAAAAAGACAGACAGTACCACCACATTAAATAAAAATAATAATAATAAAACGCTTGTTCTTAATTTAGAACAACTTTGCGTAAAGTTTAACAAAATTTTATTAAGAAACACAGTCACTTTAAAGTATTCTTAAAGCTGCTGTAAAATAAAATTTTACTATTAGTAAAGTTACTTTAACGGAATATTATGAAAAACAGGCCGTAAGACACACAAATTTCTTTCTTAAAAACTTTACTTATGTTTTATGGAACAGGTTATCAACTTGAACTTCATGCAAAAAAAAACTTACAGATTTTAATAAATTAGGACAGTTTTTTGCGATTTTTGTCCATTTTCAGTTATTTTGCTGTAAAAATTATATTGATTGCTCAAATATTTTAAAAACTGTATACTTATGTAAGTACGTTCGTGGAATTAAAAAGTAAAGTCGACAAGCACTAGCCCCACCCATTTTTGTGTCTTTACCCAGAGATTAAAGTTTCAAATCTATCTGAAGACAGGTTAAAAGATTTGTTTCACGACATTTCTCTGACATAACGGATATATTAATAATTTAACATGCTCCATTACTTTTTAGATAACATAACAAAAACGATATTGTGTGCCAATTGTAAAATAAAGAATTTATTTGTAATGAACACTTGGTCTTTTGCGAATGTAATGCAGCTACGTGAATAAATTGTATGTGAGTAAAATCCTAACCACGTGTTCGTTTCATTTGTGTGTGGCAACCTCAGGCTGCTTTGATTACAGCTTCTAATTAATGATTCCTTCGCATTACAGATTCATAAAACGCGCCGTTTTCTCAGAAATCCACGGCAAACTAGATTCCTTTACGGCCTCACATAAAAACCCATAAAACAATGGGAAAAAACACTTTTTCTTTTTTATGTCGGCATTTAAACGCAAATGCTGTTATCCGAATATGTTATCAAAGTTATTTTTTATGCATCTTCTTTCTCTCTCATGCAACGACCTTAATTGCTCGTCATGTAAAAACGAATGTAAAACAGATGAAATACATTTAAATATATTTAGATATATCGTCGGTAGATAATTAATCATTTTGGCTGAGTTATACTAGGTCGCTCAGTCACATATGTGCGGTTACCTTCGCGGCTTGTTAGATAAAAACTTTTCGATTTGTTTTGGATTTCTATTATCTTTTTTTAATACTTAATTAAGTTGAAACCGACTATTAGCATATTGCGTTAAAGTTTCGAAACGCACTACAACAATTTGTCAAATGTTCAAAGCAAATTCACCATGCTATTCCACAAGGAATTACCAATTACATATTGAATCTAATTGTTTGTTTAATTATTGTTATTGTGCTAATTAGTTTCATTCATATTTTCATTTAATATAATTAAATTCAATAAACATGAACCTATTTTATAAAAATATGATAATTATTGTAATTATTAATTAATGATCGTTTAATTTACTGCTAATATAATCAAATACTACTTTGATTAAAAGGCAGCAAAAATTAAATTAAGCTTGGTTTTCCCATTCTTTGATAAAATGAAAGAAAGTATTACAATGTAAGAAAAGATTTTATTGGTTCACAAATTCAAACTTTGGGTTATAAAAGTATCTAATTGATTTTACAACAATAACAGCCATTATAATTTTTAATGAAGCAATTAAGTACCTACTCATATTTCAGATAACATTCAGAAATGCATTATACCTAGCTACTTTGTAAACTGTAAGAAATCACCAAATTTTTTTTATAACTTAATTAACAATTTGTTGCTTGATTCAGTAATACACACAGCCAAAGGATACTAGAAGGAAAATAATGCATTTATGACTCACATTTCATAATTAAAGGAAATGTATTTGTAAATAAAAATAACTTATGCAAAAGTATAAATGTAGAAATATAGCGGATCAAGGTAGAATAATAGATAATAAGACAAATGGTGAATATTTTTTTAGAATTTTGTTGTAAATATGTTCAAAGTAGTTTCCTTCAATAATAATACACTTCACCATTATTTCCTTCCAACTCTCAACAAATCTTCAGGCAGACTTAAAACTATTAAAGTTGACAAATCTGGTTCTGGTAAGGTAACTTAATTTAAGAATTTGCAAAGCTGTTATATTACTGAGGGCCTTAAAACTGTCATATTAATTTCAGGCGAACTTAATTGCTGTTGAAAATGTTAATACAAAAACTAAATAGTCGGTGACAGTTGCTATACCTAAATTCACTGCGGCTGCAGGTATGAGGGCCGGCTTTTTTGTGCGTTAGGTTATTTTTTTTTTTTTTTTGAAGAAATAGCCATGTGCAAACACGTCGTTTTACAGTTTTATGCAAATAAATATAATAGGGTCCTCCACCATAACAGAAAATTGAGTAAAATATTAGTTATATTGAAAGTAAATAAGAAAAAATGATGATTGAGAGGAAATTTTTTTAAAAATTGTTAGTTTTTGAAATATATCTATACATCCAGTGGCGGATTTAACACTTGAGAGGTCCCAAGCGCAATTAAATTTTGAGGCCCCACTAAAGAGCCCCCCCCCACAAATATTTGCAATACCATTATAGTGAGCATTCTATGCATACGTTTTTACTGCAGCACGCATTCTAAATTATCAATAAAAAATAATAATACAGATACACATACGATTTATTTGAAAACAGGGTTTATTAATAAAAAATACAACAAAAACATATTTGAATTTTGACCTAGTATAGAACATATAGTTGCAAAACCATGAAAAATATTTAATTCTACAAAAATTAGAACGAAAAGCAAAATTTATAGCAATTTTTTAAAAAAAGTTAGGGTTAAATTTCTATGATGAACGAATGTAAACTATTATTCACGAAAGATGACTATTCAAGGACATTTGTGAGCCGTCTGATATAATATTACTTGTAGATAACTTCATTGCATTTCGTAAGCATAAGTGTGCAACATGAAATATTTATGGACATATTTTAACTGAAAAAATAAGAGTAATTCATTTGAAAATTCTGTTTCTTTCTAAATAATGCCTTCCTGAAAGATTAATGTTCTTCACTTATGTTTTTGCAAAATACAAAGACATAGACTTAACATGTAAACCAAGGAATAATAATTTTATTTACACATAATTAGGCATCTGTAATTCTACGACATATGTCATTATTATTTATAGTGTGTTAGAAAGTAATGCCCCTATTTACGTAAATCTGTCACACAACATAAATTAAATAGACATAGGTCAAATAATATTTCTTTTTCTAATACAAAATGTTGTCAAGCTACTGCTATAAAGTGATATGTATTCTTTCTTCGAACAAATGACCTTGAATAGTCATCTTTCGTGAATAACAGTGTACTTAACAGAAAAGTATTTTTGAAAATATGTAAGCGAAAATGTCACATTTTTCACAAATAGAGCCTACTAAACTAATAATCATTTTATCGCTAACTGCATGCAACCATCCGAACAGAGATAAAATATATATTTACATTACATTTTATACCCGAATTTCGTCAAATTCAGTTCTGTGCGTTAGCTTACCGTTAGATTAAAGTTTTTTTTTTTTTTTTTTGAAAATTTATAAGCGAAGAAGTTATAATTTCACAAATACAACGTTTAGAATAGACTCCGAAAGTGATGACGTCAAAATCGAGCGGGAATTATAAAAGTTGAAAGTAGGCTTCCTGTTCCCTTACTGTATTTTGAAAGAGTTGTGAAAGAACCGTATTAGCGCCAAATTGAAAGTAACTAGTAAGAATAGTATACCTAGTCAGTAGAGAGCAAACTTGCATATGGTTTGAGATAAGACCGCTAGGCTGCCACAAAACATATGACATAGATGGCGTTATTCATTTGTCAATTTAATTTAGAGAACACTATTAAATTGTTAAATAATAATGATGATGATAATACAATAAAACAATTTTTTATTTTAAGACCTGAAATTTGAGGCCCGCTCGATTTGAGAGGCCCAAAGCACGCGCTTCCTGCGCCTGTGCGGAAATTCGCCACTGTATACATCTACGTCACAACTATTGCTATCTTTCTCGCGCAGCGTACTACAGAAACTGGTGCGAGAAAGATAGCTATAGGTTTCTTTAAAAATCAAATGAAGTTGAACTAAAAACAATTATGACTTTTCAATACTACTAATTATTTCAAAATTAATAAATAATAAAAAAATTGTGACCCTATTGTGGTGTATGTAAACGCATAAAACAGTAATTATTGTCATTTAAATTATTTTAACATAGGGGAGATAATTTTATTTAGTTGGCGCTGGTTGCAGATATGGGAACCGGCGCCGACTGACTAAATGACGGTGACAGTAAATAACTGTTTAAAATAATTTAATTTTTGACGGCCTACCTAATTTTCTTATTCTCAATAGGTAATTCTAGATTCTAATGTGCCCTCGTATCAACGTAAATACTAAATTGAAAATAATTAAATTTGGACTTATAATTAATTCAAAAATCTCTTTAGTCTATTTTACATATTACTGACACAATAATAATAACATTATTTAAAAGAAAAAAATATCAATGTAAAAATCTGCCTGGAAGAACAAAAAAGTAAAGGAAACACATATTGATGTTAAAAATGATTAAATACCTTGTGAGTAAAATGCTTGTTACAAAAATATTACATGTAAGATAACTTGTTCCGGTCAAAGTCCTTATCACTATAAACACGAAGATTCGTACAAAAAAAGTCAAGTAACAATTGCCATGGTTAAAACTTGGAAGGGGGATTCTTCAATTTAAAAAGAGTATTGTAAAATTTATGGTAACACAGCTCTATTAATTTATGCATATAACAAAAACTCTACGGCAGAAGTAATTCCCAGAATCCCAGATTTTTTAAACGTCATAGATTGTAAAATTATCATCACTGCACGTCAATTGATAAAACATAGTAAGTATCTACATATATTTTAAGTATACGATAATTACTTATTTACATTGTATGTATTGTGGCTTCAAACACAAATATTTGTTAAATAAATAATTATATATCATCATGGCTTATTACCCTTTGCTGGGTGTGCCAATCTGTTTGTACACAGATATCGGTAATGACGATATATTTGCACCGTGTGGGCGCTTACCAGGCTTCACCTAACAGGCACTCATTGCTGGCGTGGAGAGTGCACCACAGGGGTCAATTTTGTGCCATTTAATATTCGAAATATTTGGCGTCGGTCGGGATCGAACCCGGTTCCCCAGATTCGCGACCTGACACTCAGGTTAAATATGGTTATAAGCCTCAAGATCGAAATACACCAATTTAAAAAAAAATAGTTTATAATTTCTAAATTACAAATTTTATACATTTATGACCATTCACAAAAGAAAATTAGGTTTACGGTTTTTGTTTACATTTAAGTAAATCATTCATATATGCAAGTTTAATGTAACTCTAATTTAGTTTTGATTGTGCTGACATCTATATAAATGCGTCAAAAACAACAATAAAATATCGGTAGTGCAATACTTAATAGATACCTGTGTGCCGTGTAACTGTCATTCGCTTGGCATTATTGGTTGTATTTCAGCAATTAAGTTTTGCCAGTCTCCTTGTTCTTCTCGTATTTGGTTTAAAGGCCGAATCTACCAAGTGAATACTAAATAAAGATGGATGAATATTTCTATATCGTTTTAGACTCGTTCTCATTGGTGAAGTTTGTGACGTCAAACTAAATCATAAAGCTAAAGTTTGGACCTTGCAATGTTTAGGTTTGTGATTTAGATTTAGAGACACTAAATTCTGAAGTGTGAATGAAGTCATAACATAATATGCGGCCAAGTTCTTTAAATCTAGACTAGTAAACATAAATCTAAACCTAATTTTCATTTGTGAATGTACCTTAAGATTCATTTGAATACGGTGATTCCAATTTTTTAACCGTAGGTAGATATCTGTTTTTATTCTCGACATATTTACATTTAAAACTTTACACATTTGGGTTGAGTCCGGTTGAGCCTGGCGACTTTGCCACTCGATTATATGGGCAAAATTACAAAAGTTAACCAATTTTCATAAAATTTGTCGTATTAGTTTAGTTTGGACTACAAAATTAAATATTTGCTGTAGAAATTGTATCGATTGCTCAAATATTTTAAAAACTTGTATACTTATGTAAGTTCGTTCGTGGAATCAAAAAGTGTAGTCGACAAGCACTATCCCCACTCATTTTTGGGTCATTGCCCAGAGATTTTTGAGATCCAAGTTTCAAATCTAGTGATGCACGCGAGGCGAGACGAGACGAGAAATATAAAATATTGATCTCGTCTTGTTTTCGGATCTGTAATCTCGATCTCGCTCTCGTTCTCACACATATTTTGGGTCTCGTCTCGTTCTCGCACAAGAGTCTCGCGAGAGTCTCGCTATAAAAATAAGCGCTTGCGCACTAAGTATTTACGTAACAGTTTAACTACAATAGACAAGTTTGCATCCATCGTACCGACTTTCGTGTATTTGCAGTCGAATAAGTATCTAATTATAATAAAGAGATGAAATACTAAATTCTGGTCACCAAATTATTTCAATACGAACATATTGTTTATTCATTTACGGTCATCAGAAAATGTGATGTTAGTAAATAATTTAATTTACCTCTAAAATATCTAATTTATCACCAAATTGTGATCTCTAAACTATTTCAATAAGGACATCTGTTAATACATTCTATAATCAGTAAAACTAATTAAGCATTAAAAAATTATTTTTTGTACCTAGAAGTACCTACACGTTATGCCACAATTTAAGTAAGATTTAGTCATAAAAGAACGCTACACTGGGAAACCGCTGGCAACCAATCACTCCGCTTCGCTGCGTTTTGCCTCCCATCGACGCTTAATATAACATCCTTTACTTTTTAGGGGCGGCAAGAATTTTTTAACCGTGGTTTTAACTGGGATGAATTAGGGGCAGAAATACTTGAGAAAACTAGTTCTATTGGAAGCAAAATCGATTTTGTCTTTATTTTGCAATTCGTCGCTCTGAGACCGATACCAATCGACTCTAGATAGATTTAAAAAATATAGTGATTTCAAATAATTGTTACATTCACGTATTCTATGCACAAATTAGCGTTTACTCCACTCCTTGTACGGTGCATATTTCATGAATTTATGAATCAAAGCTATAAAGTTACAAATACTTTTTAATGCGAAACTTATCGCAGTTGTTAATCGATCTCGCCTCGAATTTTAAACTACCAGCTCGTTCTCGTCTCACATACTGCAACGAGACGAGATGCGAGAGTACTCTCGCCTCATCGTGCATCACTATTCAAATCAAATATGTAAAGAACTTAATAGAGATATTTATTTGTTTAACAAGTAGATTTTTGAAAAATTTTAAAATTTTACCCTCAGGTGGTTTTAAATGAGTTTTGGGGATATAATTCAAAAATAGGTAGAGATACAGACTTGTGGGTGTCACAAATTCTTTCTTATCGCCCTGGGGCCTTCGTTACTATAAAGCCGGCCCTGTATATCAGATTAATGTAATCGCTTTATTATAATAGATGAAACTGATAAAACATTTTTGATAGGTATGTATGTTAGTACCGAAGTAATTTACTAAATTTAAAAACAATGTACTAATTAACCAATAAACCAATGCAACTTTGCATCTGTTCCATTTCATTTACTATAGAAGTAAATTTAACTGGCTCAAAAAATACATCGATTTTTTTTTAATAACGAATGGTATATCCAACTAACAATCTCATGTTTGCCCGTTTAGCCCAGTTGATCTAATTTGCGTAACCGAGTAATGCAATAAGTATCTCGATTAGAATATTAGTGCATCAATTGTGACATTGCCCTAGCCGTCTCGTAACGCGTAACCCAACCCTACTTACATTACCAATTACCCAATTATATCTGGTATCGCAATGCCCGGCCACCCTTGATTACATGACACCGTGCATTAGCTCAGTGTGACGTCACGTGTCGTGGCTGGCGCCCCCCACAGGGAAAATCGGAGCTCATTATTAGGAGTGCAGCGCTCCTAGCAGGCTGTGAAAACAACTGCGGGACGCCGGCGAGACACGAGAAGCTAATAATGTTTTATTCAATCAGTCTGCCATTGATATGTCTTTATTTCTAGGGGCAACGCAGGCAATTGTTGCTCTTTTGCGTTGCAGTCCTATAAACGGTGTGGCCATGGTAACATCAATTATTTAACATTGAGAGTATATTAGGGTGCCAGAATATAAAAGGATGATCTATAATGTTATCTATTTAGCCATAAAAAGCAATTGCAGTTAAAGTAATATTTAATTCTGAATAATTTTTGTTCATTCATTTTCTTATACAGTACAGTTTAAAATTATTTCTTTTAAATATTTCTTATCCGTAATATTTAAATAACAATAGAAAACCACAAATAGAAAACTTACGAACAAAAGTCATTAGGTACCTACTTGTAAAATGTCTCAATTTTTCATTTTAATTCTCGCCAAATATACATTTTTACCTTCCGTCACCTTTAAATAAGGAAGGTAGTGTCTGCTCAAAAAATTCGGTGGCGAGTTTTTGATGAATAAGCACGTTTTAGGGTCCCTAGAATACGATTTTACTATTTTTACGATGATGTCTGCATGTGTGTGTGTGTGTGTGCGTGTGTGTATATGTATGTGTGTGTCTGTGTGACAAAATTTTCGCCTGCGATAACTCTAATACTACAATTCCAAAAATTATAATTCTTTCGTATTCTTCTTCGTTGCATCCATGTGAAGAGCTGATTAGATTTTGGTTATATTTGGTCAACCGGAAGTACCCCTAATTTGAAGATTTTAACAGTTTTTCTTGAAAAAACGATGTTAAATATCATTTTTCAGATTTAATGTTATTATAAATATTAATGAATATTTTATTCTCTATACGATTTGAATACATTTTATACTTCATATTAAATGGATATAGAGTTAAAAAATTATAAAGAAATTAAATATCATGTATTAGCCAGCTATGCTATAACACCTGCTATATTAAGAAAATTCTGATTTAAAGGTGTCAGTGTCAAGTGCAATTAACAGTATGTTTGTGTTATAATTTTACTGGAAATTTAGGATCTTTTGCTAGAAGCTTTCTGTATGTAATTTATGTAAAATACATAAAACTTCCTTAAGATAATAAACAAGAAATAGAATATTTTGCAAGGAACTTTCTGTATAACATTTATACAAAATACATAGAACTGACGGAAGGTAATGTGCTGACCACATCAGATTTTTTTCTGTTGATCTGTTACGAGTTCCAAGCTATAATTACTGAACATAAGAAAATCTAATAGATCGCGTTAATATAATTATTCGTTACTATTTGGAATAATGAAAAAAAAAAAATTAAAAAATATGAACCAAGTGTCTTATTCTTAATAGCTCTAGCGTAACCCATGTATTTATGTGTTTCATTAATGTATAATAGAAAACCCTTTATCAATAAATCCTATTAATGTAAGACTTATATTTTCTATTAGTAAACGATTTTAATAATAATAACTATAGATACCAACACTAAAATTAATTACTGTCAAAACTTTTTCATTGTAAAAAAATAAAATTAGATTTTCTCCAATTTCAAATATTATAATTAACGCGCATATTAATCAGCGATTAATAATCTCAACAATTACAATGTCCGGATTATTAATTGTCTTTATTAACACACTTGTTATTTATACGTATTAATACATCGTATCATTATTAAATACAATAAATAATAATAATAATAATAATAATGTAGCTATCATCACGTCATATTACCCATTGCTGGGTGTGCCAATCTGCTTTGTACATAGTTTTCGGTAATGATGATGACATATTTGTACCGTGTAGATGTTTACCAGGCGTCACCTCGCGGGCACTTATTGCTGGCGTGGAGAGTGCATCATAGGGTTCGCACCCGGTTCCCCAAATTCGCAACCAGACACTCAGTCATGCTGCTACGAGACCCCATTATTAATTATGACTAATTCCTTCTTAAATGTCTCATTTCCAAATCTTAACTTGTCATACCCCCCGGAAGCAATCTTGGTGTTTAAATGTTAAACATGACAGAAATGATGCTTAACATATCACCCTTGTTATCACCCATCAGCTCGCCATACATCACTGGCTGCGTTCTCCAACACATGTTTTGTCATATTGTGAGTGGGGTCGAATTAGCGCGTTTATCTCGATACAGTGTAGCAGCGTAGTAGAGAGACCTCAGAGGCTCGGACCCAGGTCTACCTGTACCAGATGAACATCTCACGGTCCTACATGCAGGTCGACGGGCGGCACTCGGCAATAAAAAAGCAATTTATACTTATCTCACCATCTATTCGTGTCGCGGGGGAAGGTAATATTGATATAGGAGTTTGACAATGAGGAAAACAACAGAATTTGAGGTTAGGAATTGAGACAATCATTCGTGGCTTATCAGAAGATACATAGGACACAGTTTGAAAAATCATTATTTTTAATTAGGGAGGTTTAAAAAACAATAATTTGTGTCAAATGCTGTCTGAAAAGAGGCTTTTGTTAATACAATTGTCTGTCAAATATATTCTGATTATTTATCAATGCTGAACAAGTGAATACATCTGTCTGCGCCTATTTAAGATAGTGGACGTCCAGATTTGCTCATTACAATGAAGGAGTAAGCAGTATGGTATGTATGACTAGAGAATGAAAGTTGACGTTTAAATTATTTTATAGATGTGGTTTCTTTTGAAACCCTAGAGAAGAATAGAATACTGAACTATATAGCAAAGCACAGAAATACATTAGTATGTCTGGCTGAAAATAGATGGCCGACTAGGGTAACTGGGGTAACTGAATATCAAAACAGGGGTGCGTTTAAAATATTTTAATATTTTTCGTTTATGTTGTTTATAACAAAATATTTTGATCTTTAAACTATTTAGTTTGGCAATTCTATAAAATAGGGTTATTTTTAATATCCTCTAACAGTAATTCCGACTCGAGGATAACTTACACCTGAGACGAACGAACTAGAATTTGCGGTATCAAATTTTTTAAATACATCCCTGAATCCTGTTGCTAAGGTCATTTTAAATGTCTCCTGATATTGAGTACAATTCGAATCTTCTGTAACGGAATACATAAGGGTCAGTTTCCTTTAAATCAAATATAAGGAATGTTTTTAAAAGAAACTACATCTATTAAATAATCTAAACGTCAACTTTCATTCGCTAGTCATACTATACCAATTTCTTATTCTTATATACTCGTACAACTGACGTTTTAGTAAACAATTATACATTCATTTGGGTAAGAAATTCACATATTCTCGTACACCAAATAATGCGTTTCTTATTTTCAGTTTTCAACATCGACAAAAATTCATAAAAAGCACATACACATCAATTTGCTCCCAAATTCGACAATAGAATCTAAACCACTATCATTTATTATTCTTCTTCTCTATATCCCTGATATCTGTAAACGAGTGTGGTATTTCCTTCTCTAAAGGTTAATTTTTAATCCATTCCTTCCACTTCTTACTGTCTTTTGCCATCGTTTTCATTTCTTCCAGTTTTTTAGCTCTTTTATTTTCGAGTTCTGCTTCCTTCCCATATATTCCTCGGTCTACATCTTCTTCTTTTTTGATCATACTTCCAGCTTCTACTACTTTTCTTACTGGGTTGTTCTGATTCATTTTCATTGTGTCCGTATTACACGTTGTTTCGTTCTATTTTTCATTTTTTTCCCTGTCACATTTTGTTTTTTCTGCGATCTTCCTGAAGAATTTCATTTCCGTTGAGTTTATTTTTCCCGCATGTTTCTACTGCATATACTATACTCGTACATACCAGAATTCGCTAGAATACATGATTGTTGATGTTATTGTATTGTATTCATACCTTTAGTTTTGTTTTCTAATTTATTTATTTTTTACCCAATACAGTATAATAAATATTTGCTTTCTTTAGTCTGTTGATTATTTCCAGATCTATTTTCCATCTTGCACTACGCACTAATCTACAGGATATCTTGGAAGTATGGGGACATGGCTTAACCACAGATTCCTGGGACTAAAATAAGACGATTTAACTAAACTTATCTATATCCGACTGTGCACCGTTTACCCAGTATTCTGCTTTAGCCTTTCTTAAAAAAAATAATATTGCTTATAATAACGAAAAGCTTTGTCCGATTTGAATGAAATTTGGTATGACAATCCATATGGATATAATTCTTCTTTTAAAATGGTACCTATTTGTTATTGTTAGTGAACCACTAGTGTATGAAACTTGGGTGTCGCGACCATGATTAAACCATAACTTTTTAATGGCAACGCCAATAATGTAAATTTACTGTTTTTCAGAAAGATACATTCAATAGTAAACTTTCGCGTCTCTGCGTAAGTTATAATATCTGTAACGATTTATAGATCGATTCTGTACAAAACTGTAAGTCTTACAGATCTGTAAATCTGGAAAAAGTAGACAAATACACATCTACTCTTGTTGATTAATACAAAATTATACATAAGAGTGGCAACTTACGTTGCGATTTTGTTCATTATTTACAGATTTACAGTTCTGTAAGATTTACACATGTGTAGAATCGACCAGTTAGTCAGAAAAAAATAAAATGTAAGTGCCTGCGCAGTGTAATTTTTAAAATAAATTTTATCTAGCAGTCTATCCAAATGTCAAACTATTAATTTTTAATGACAAACAATTTTTTAAGAATTGTCAATCTTCTAAAGTTATTTAGGAGTGAGTGTTATTATAATAATACCAGTAAAATATTATAAGGCCGAACAAATGGATTTGTTACTAGTTTTAAAATATGGCAAAGGTAATTTTTGACAACCCATAAACAATTGTTACTGTCATTAAAAATTAGTTATTCGACATTTGGAAAGACTGCTAGATAAAATTTATTTTAAAAATTACACGGCGCAATCACTTACATTATATTTTTTTCTGACTAAATGGTTACAAATATCATAACTTCCACACAGACATGAAAGTTTACTATTGAATGTATCTTTCCGAAAAACAATAAATTTACATTGTTGGCGTTGCCATTAAAAAGTTATGGTCTACTTATTGTCGCGACACCCAAGTTTACACTAGTGGTTCACTAACAACAACAAATACCATCTTAAAAAATGAATTAGATCCATATGGATTGTTATACCAAATTTCATTCAAATCAAACAAAGCGTTTCGTTACTTTAAGCAAAATTAATTTTCTTTGGAAGGACTTTGAAGCAGAATACTAGCTAAATGGTGCACTGTCGGATATATGTAGGTTTAGTTAAATCGTCTTATTTTGGACCAGGAATTTGTGGTTAAGCCATGTCCCCCTATTTCCAAGACACCTGTATATCACCAAATTTTTGATAAAAAGAAAATGTTAAACCAACCAAATGTTGAAAAATATATTATTGAAGCCTTTCTTCATATGAATTTTATTATAATGCAATTATTCTAGAGAAAGGTTGTTTCTTACAAAAAAAAAATCTGTAATCTTTTTTTGATAGATGATGTTCACTCTGAAGTTTGGTAATTAAACGTAGGCTGTTCTATTGTTCATTAAGGTCACATCTGTCATGTATCTGAAAATTGTTATTTCGGATGAATCAATAGTGCTGGTGTAAAGCTTTGATAGAAGGTTATTAGTTAAGGAGGATATTTTTCGGTTCAAGTTTTTAGTCCATTAATTCATTTAAAGTTATTCGGTATTCTAAGAAATACACGCCCTTAATTCTTTGTAGTCAAGAATTATTAATTGGTTTATACATACACCCACACACTGTAGTCTTAGGCAGTGACGTCTAACTGGATTTTTATTCTTTGTCTTGCAGCAATAAATAAACATATTGATTAATATTACCACTGTCACTTCACTGGAAAAAGATTTCGAAAATGATATTTTTTTTATTCTTCATAAAATCTTTTCCTCTAAAATCGAATTTGAAGTGTTACAAATGTTACTCATTTGTAGTAATAGTCATCATGGAATTGAAACAAAATTACAAATAAGTACGATTGAACAAAATAAAGTGTTGAAAATTCAGTAATGACGAGGCAACACTGCATGACAAGAGACATGGTGTTTAGAAGGGAAAAAGTTGAACATCAGTCAATGAGGTACAAAAAAAATTGATCCTTTTTTTATTTAAATCAAACAAGCATAGTCTAATTTACCGATCTGTATGAACAAATTATTTTTTATTTACATTTTTTAATGTATAAAATCGTTTTAAAGTAAGACATTTTTAAAAAGTTGCAAAAAACCAGCCATGTTGTGATGTCAGCGTTTCATATTGCAAGTTCAGACTCGTTTCATACAGCCTTATTATTTGGACACAGAATTTCTAAAAGAAAAAAATATATAGACTATAAATTGAGAATTACATATCTAAATATTTGAAATGCTATAATATGTTAATATAACATCATTCTATTCATTTTTATAAATATAATTTTCATTTGACCTGAAATTATCTACGTATCACTCAGCTATTGGTCATTAGTCATTCGTCATTCGTTTTTACTTTTTCGTCTGATTAACATTTGTCTACGTTGTTCATTGAGTTTTCTTAGAATTTCATTAATGTTGCTTTGTTGCGTATCATATCTGTGTTTTCAATACAAACAGTAATTGTTTTTCAAGTTGTGTTTTTTTGTATCACGCGGTACTATTAAAAATATTTTCTCGCTATTTTCGCTAGTATTTTGGCACGATGGCACAAAACAGCGTTTCACCGACATGTATACTTTCGTAAATTTCAGGTTATCTTTTAATGACACTTTGACGTTTAACCTAATGTGACAATCAAAATGGCCGCGTTAATGATACGCTGACGTCACTAGGCAAGGAAGCAGTCGGGGAAAATCTGCTGCGTTTTGAACAATGTCATTTTTAATTGCAATTTTTTCAGTATTCAAGATTAGTTTGAGGAAAAATATAAAATACGTGTCTATTATTTAAATAGAGAGGTTACACTTATTGCATCTCAAAATATATGAATTTAAAAAATCAGCTAGTGCACTATGCTCTGTTCCATTTAAGCCATTCAGTAGATAGCACTGGCAACAGCGCAAATCTGAAGTAGCCGAAATTACATTGGGTAAACTTGTCTCTAATTTCACCCAATCAGAGAGGTCAGAACTATTCCCTATGCTCCGCAATACTGAATGGCTTAAATGGAACAAGGTATAGTTTTATAAATGGAAAACGAGTTTTCACTCATGGGGTCTCGTGGCTGCGTACATGAGGGTCAGGTCGCGAATCTGGGGAACCTGGTTCGATCCCGACCGACGTCAAATATTTCGAATTTTAAATGGCACAAAACTGATCCCTGTGGTGCACTCTCCACGCCAGCAATGAGTGCCCGTGAGGTGACGCCTGGTAAGCGCCCGCACGATGCAAATATTTCATCATTACCGATATCTGTACAAAGCAGATTGGCGCACCCAGCAATGGGTAACAAACCGTGATGATATATTTATTTATTATATTTAGTTATGCGCTCATTGCTAAAAAATTTGCACTAAAAATGGAAAACGCTATTAGAAAACAATAGTAACAAAGCTAATTATCAATTTTTTCTGACCGTTCAAAAATTGCATATATTTGTAATTTTGTTTCAATTCCATTGCTATTGCTGTTACTACAAATGTGAAATATTTGTAAAATTTGCGCAAGGAAAACTAACTGCATGCGAAAATAGCTACTCTCAGTACCTAGTTACTATGTCCAATAGTTTATAAAGAGGAGCTACACAAAGATGTGATTTCTTTAAATTTACTTACCTAAATGAAGTTAATGCATTAATATTCTAAGATTTTAATGGTATTTTCTTACGGATCTATGTATTTGAACCGGATTTTCTCATAAACCTTCTCCTCCTACGATTCTCGCTGGTTGATTACAACAAGCAACACTTATTTTTAGTAAACCCATGTTATCCTCCAGCAAAAAACAATAGGGAGATGCTAACATAATGATCCAAGGTTGCCGTGGAGTCTCCGGGACAATAAGAGCGAGTGAGAGAGCAGGCGAGTCTTTTTTTAATCAAAATTAACGTTCACCGGAATCAGCGAGTGTGACCAAGGCTGCAAACCGGAAGCCACCAGACATCCATCTTGAGATGTCACTCGTGTGAAAAATGATAAAAAACACATATAACATGAAGTCATCTCCAGTCAGGTGTGGTTAATGGTAAACCGACATGTACGTTTCATTATCATCTAGCGGAGTGTTATGTAAGTTCCAAGTTCTTGTCATGTTCTACTCAACGGCTTCGGTGACTATAGTTTACTCTTCTATTCTCTCCAAAGTCGAAATGTCCGAAATGCTTTTATTGTTATTACTTTACGGTTCTTAACTCCTGTTTCAGGAATGACGAGACACTTTTTAATTGGTGATGTGATGAATATACTTTTGGTTTAGAGACTTTATGAATTAGATTACAGATAACACATTTTATTAGTTTCGTTTGCATGCCACGATATTATTTTATATTATGATTAAAAGATACTTCATTTTATTACTAATAAAACTCCACGCACTATCATTCATCTATCTGTTTTTCAAATTACAAAAACGCTTCACTTTAATACTTCCTTTTACTAATGTATACAGTGTGGGATTAAAGTATGGAATATTAAAAAAAAAAACAAAAAAAAACAACGAAATCAATCGGTTTTTTAGAAACGCTAAAACATGTCGATTTTAGTTTTTAAAAATACACATTAAGATGTGCGATTCACCTTCCGACTTTCATTTGTTTTTAAATTATGACGTCATCACACAAAAATTAGTTAGTGATTTTTCTTCCCTTTATGATCATGCAAATAAATCAAATGGTTGCATAACAAAAATTCTGAGAAAAATCGAGCTGAATTTTTAATAATAATGAATAATCAAGATACCTAGATTTCATTTTTCAGTTTAGAATTTTTCGTTGACTATTAACTCAAAAATTTATAAGCCACAAAAAAATTTCGCACCCTTTAAGCCAATAAGATGTCGTATTTTTACAAGTGAGTTATGATAAGCGAATTTTTTTGACGTTTTAGTGTGTATATTTTCAGTGTTATCAGTTTTATTAAAAACGAGTTGATTCGGACAGAAATTTATTTAGAACGTTGAAAAAGCAAACGTAAATATAACACTTCAAGAAAAAAAAATATAAATGATTACCTGATTTTTATTTTGGAAATAGTCATCCGAATACCATTCGTGGATAAATTTTATCCTGGAAAATTTTCCCGATTGCTTTACTCAAGCCTCTTGTTAATTTATCCAACTGAAACTCAGCTTAGTACATAACTGAGCTGAGATTAAGTGAGTTGTGATGTGTGCAAAAAGAACAAGTTTAATTTTATTTTATCACTTCCTTCTTTACCGATAGTATTTGCTGTAACAGCTGTCAAAATTATTTACTTATTTTCTGATCTATGATACTGTTTATAAACGAAAAATGGATAATGTTGAAAATATATTACTGTAAGTATATCTGTACATGTGAATATAAAATATATAACCTTAAAATGCAATGTGTGTATGTATGTATGTATGTATGTATGTATGTGTGGATCCTCCACTCTAACTCAAATACTATCAATCAGAAATTTTTGAAATCTTGTATTTCGAACTTTTTCTGTAATGGAAAGAGCCCGTTAGATTTTGCTGTAAATCGGATAACTGGAAATGACACATTATTACAAGCTCAAAAAAGTACCTTTAAATGTAATTTTTTCGACAATAATGTTATTATAAAAATTAAAGATTATTAAATTACAGACTTGCATTAATACTTTTTCTATAAATAAATTATAGATAAATTTATAAAATTTATAAAATTATGTATAATTTAAATCCCGGAGCCTACGCTTTAAACAAACAAAACTCCTTGGTTGCGCAGTTATTCAAATGTATGTAACTGACAGATAAATGTCACTGTCAAAGATCTAATCATTTCAAATTAATAATAGTAACGTTTTAAAAAGAAAAGAGTAAATAGAACAATATAGGAAAGGAAATCAATACAGTTTCCAGCATATGTAAATATGTAGGTATGTATTTAGATTAATAAAAATAATGATTCGCAATAAAGTTTTAGCTAATTTTCATTTTTGGATTAGTGAATTCTATCCCGGTATTCAAATTTAGTCTTCATTTTATTATCAAAAAAAAGGTGCTTGGATTAGATTAGACTATATTTTAAGAAATAAACTACCAAAATTAGAGTAAAATTCGCTAATCCAAAAGTAAGGATTAACTTAATCTTTTTTGTGACTCGAGCGTTACATGGAGGGAGGTATTGTATTGGCTACTTCGATATGAAAAGAATTAGAGCAGATTTGGATTTCAGGCAGTCAACATTATATTAAGCTAAGTACATTTACTTGTATAACAGCCTGTATTTGTCAAAATGGTCTAAAATAAATGGGCTTAATTTATGTTGACACGCCGTTAACTCTTCTTTAAACAGGTATATATTATGCTGACTATATCTTCATATAAATCTCCCAGTTTTCAAGGGGGTAAACACCGGGCATAAAATAAATAGACAATTAATAAAATATGACATAATACAGCAATTACGCGCATACATCTGACCTAAAATGAAGTAATTTATGTCTAAACCGGATCTACACTTCCTTCATTAGCAACAAGTACAAGTTCATTCGTCGCCCGCTTGGCGGTGTGGGGTTGATTAACCCCCAACCAATGAGCTTCGTTGGCGGGCTTCGTTCGTTCATCCGTGGATATTAATTAGCCGGTTTTTTCTAGCGCCCATATGACGATAGATAAAGGTACCCGGAGGTCTACCGTGTCTGTAGGGCGCAGGCGTCAAGACATGCGCGCGAGGTGACCGTTTGCGAAACGCAGGAAAAAATAATGGCAAACATGAGGGCAGGGAAAGAATGAAGAATATTTGATCTAGTGGTCTACTATCTATAGCGGCATTTTGAACTTGATGTATGGGTTTGCTACAAGTATGTACGTACATGTTTCCGGATCGATTGTTCCTAATGTTATCACAATTTACCGTGTAACTAAGGTGGTATTACAAAAAGGCTATGCTAACAAAATTATTACATATCTACAAAAATCTTTGTCTTATTCTAAATTGTGGACCAAAGTACGGGTGATAATAGTTCGACCGGCTTTTTAAAGGTCATCTTCTGGTCCAGACTTCTTCTACCCAGCCCCTTTCATTTTGGAACAATAATTAACAACTTCGTAAAAATACTTTTGTGCGCACTTTTTTTGATTTTTGGGCTGTGTTCGGAGATGAATATACCAAAAGTCGTGGGGTCTCCGAGGTGAGCTAACTTCAGGGCATAGAAAAATGTGTCTATTTTTACTTCCTTGTACATAGTAAAGGAAGTATTTCGGTTTTTGAGATTTCAACGGAAATATCCATTTTGACCATCCCTGAATCTACTTTGAATAATTTTGTCGTGACGTCTGTACGTATGTAATCTCGCATAACTCAAAAACGTTAAACCGTAGAAAGTTGAAATTTTGTATTAAGACTATTATGACATCTACTTGTGCACCTCCTTTTTTGGTCATTACATAATTTCCAGAAGTGGTACTTTACTTGAAGCCTGTAATAGATTTTAATGATAAACTATTTTAAACAAAAATTCAAAACTTCAAATTTGGTATATAAGACTTTTATGTCAATGGGAATAACATAGTAGACTTTGGTTAAAATAGGCTAACCGGAAGTGACATATTACCTGAAGTTATTAACAGTATTTCTTGAAAAAATGGTTTTATTTTGATTTTAGAAATAAATGCTTCAAATATTAGTTTTAGAGCCCTTTGTATAAGCGAGATATGTAAATTTAAAAATTATATACTTTTTGGTGTTTGCAATAAAGCTTGCTATGGCTTAGGACAAAAAAGTACAAAAAAAATAATGTTAGTAATGTATGTCAAATTACATTACAAGGAAGTCGTGTGGTGTCCACATCAGATTTTTTTGGTTTTACGCTTATATCTCGATAATGATTGATCCTAACGAAAACGGCTTTATACACAAAAGTAAAGCTGACAAAATTTGGCATAAAATACTAATTATTTTTTTCTTGTCCCTTACCGTTTTCTAGTTTTAAGCTGTTGAAAATCGTTATTTTTTCCAAAAATGCCCTATATACACTTCTATGTTGTGTTAGACAGTTATAATCAGAAATTAGTAAATAGATCTCTTAAAGTACAACGCATTATAATTGGTTGTACCATATTTAGACATCTATTACTAGCCTAACATAACCTATATTTTAAAATATTGAAGTTTGACAGTTAAATTTGTATTTTGATGAATTTCAATTATTAAACATGACCATGATGACCTTATATTACATGGAAGTGGTAATAGATGAAGAATGAAACAATTATTCGATTTTCCTTAACTGTTATACATCTAGTAGGTATCTTGTTAATGGGTAACATTTATACTCATACTAAGTAATAAATAGATCTTGATAAAAGGCACATTTAATGTTTCACACAAAAAATTGTCTAGAATCTTGATTATTTTAATTATCCTTTGGTTTTGCTTTATTTTTTGAAGAATTATTAGTGTATGTATAGCAACAAGTTCGATTTCTGCTCGCAATTAGTTAATTAGTTCTCAACCCGCTTTCCTTGATAAAAAGAAATCAGCTTTCGGAATGTGCCTCAATACAAACCTCTTAATTAGCTCAGCTCATTCGCTGGAGAGTAGTCCAAGTATAAAGTTATTATCAAATTGTGTTCATTCCTTCCCTGCCTGCATTTGCGCGATAGTATTTTTCGCAAAACGACGACAGAAGTGGTTTAATAATAATTATTAATGCTATATGTCCCAGAGAGACCTGACCTATGTAGTACTTTGATTTGCAGTATATAAACAGAAATAGAATTCATTTACATAAACATAAATTTAGGAGTTCCTACATACATTTTCCAATAATTCCAGTATTTCGATAATCCAAGCAGGTTTCTATGCTCCTTCCAATAAACACTTACAGAAATAACGACACACGCAAGAGAGATAGAAGATTATTGCTTCCAAAAATGCCCCCCCCCTAGTCATCTTACGTCCCTCTCCCTAGTACTATACCTGTCATTCTGTTTGCATCTGCCTTTCTGTGTTGTAACCTAATTCTCTATTCTGATTTGTTTTGTTCGTTGTGTTTTTTTAAAAAAGAGTTTAAAGCCAGAAGATGTGCCTGACGAAACTTTTTTGTTTAATGATATTGAAGATCATACGATGGCTGGAGTGGAGGTGACAATTCTTTGTTTGGAAGTCGTAACCATAGCAACCATAGTTCTATGCATTATCCCTAGAGGCGCTCGTGCAAATTGTATTTGTGTATCTATTCGGTTAATCGAGACTCTACAGTACAGTATCAGTATCGATGAAACGAAGATCCGGTTTTAATAATGAATTCGGCCAAACCTGCGATACAACCAGAATTTTTCAGGAAATTCTGCCGGATTATTAAATATATTAAAATGGCTATAATTTATTGGAATAATACGATAGTATCAACCTAGACGTTGTACGCTCATAAAAAATTGTTAAAACTTTTAAATAAACGAAATACAATAATTGAAATCAGAAAAATGTTATAGTTCTAATCATATTTATATAATAAAGGATTAAGCCCGCTCCTAACTCCTCTAGTTAAAGTAACAGTTAGTGAAACCAACGGTTATGTTGCTAAATTGTTCTTAACACCTTTGGTTAGTAGAGTTGACTGGAAGTTAAAACTATTGTTCGCTTCACTTCTACTTTCGGTTTAACTAAGGGTTAATAAATTGTCACTTTAACTAAAGGTGGTAGGATCAGGCCTAAGGAAGGCCGACCACTTCACAGTAGAAATGGAGGCTGAACAAGATCATTTTTTTTTAATTATCAAATTTTATTAAGTGAGCTAGCTTTTGTTTTTTTAATTCTATCTATTGTTTTGGTTAAATGTTGACTAATGATTAATAAATTGTCACTTTAACTGAAGGTAGTAGGATCGGGCCTAAGGAGGGCCGACCACTTCACATTAGAAATAGAGACTGAACAAGATGGTATTTTTTTTAAATTATCAATACTCCTTTTATGGCTTTCCTAATTTTGTTAAAAACCAGAAATTTTATTAAGTGAGCTAGCTTTTGTTTTGTTAATTCTATCTATTGAAAAATAAGACGAGGCTTTGCTATGCACTCGTCTTTACTTTAATTCTGCTTACAACGAAACAAACCTTTACAACACGTTGTACTTGCAAAAGTAACATACAGATAAAAAGATTTTAACGAAAATAACCGACGATTCGGCGGTCAGCATTCCGGCAATTTGTCAAATTTTAAGCCAGAATTCTAGAATTCGTAAGTCCTGTCTTTCGGCGCTCCGTTCCACCACTACAACAAAACTAAAAAAATATTCATCTTAAAAGTATCAAAACTAGTCTTTGTTCCTTCTTCCTATGCTTATCAGTTCATGTAACATACTCTTATAAGCAGTTAAATTTTGCCTCTATTTGAAATGTCCTGACTCCCCCTCTGTAGGGCATTTGCATCTTATGCTTCCCTGTTATCTATCTTGTCATGTGTCTGCACCTTTGGTCGGTTCGCTAGCCCGCACTAGTGCACACATACACCGTTGGTTTCTCTCTGTGAATACGAATACGGGCCTACGCTAAAACTACAGAGTCATCCCAATCCCAAGACAACTCAATAACACAGGTAGAAAGTAATGGATAGAGAATGATATGAACAAAAATTTAAGTAAGCGATGAAGTTGTAAAGATGACAAATTAGAGGCTACCGAGAAGACTGAAAGGAGAAATCATTCATGTTTGTCTATGTCAGACGTGGAAATATCTATTTTATTTTTTAGGATAGTAATACTCGAAAATATAGCAATTACCTTTGTAAGATAACAAGAAGTATGTTGACAAACTTAGTTAATACTTATTTGGTAATAATTATTTAAAACTTCTTTTAATTAAATTATATTGTAGTTGTAATTGGTAGTAACAATAATTTTCTCTGAATGTCATCAATTACTGAGTTTACATGCAGTTTTCAAACCGTTTTCAAAACATGTTTAATTTTGAAAACGCCATATATACAGTATCAAAACGGTTTTGAGATCTCAAACCAAAACTATAATTCATGGGTTTGACTAATTTCAAAACTACTTATGTAAACACTTAAAATTCAGTTTAGATATTGCGCATGCGTACATAACATAACGTTTCTGTCGCTTTGTGTTACTAACCTACAAATAAATTGATAGTTGTATAGTTTTAGTGTGTACGGGTACAAAATAGAAAAAATAATTGGAATAACGGCAAAACGAATAATTTAGAGTGAAGAGGATCTGTCACTTACATCAGCCAAATGTGCATGCGCCGAAACTGTTTTCAAATCAATCTGGGCCTCGATATTGTATCTTTAAATTCTATCTGATTTCAAATTCTGTCGGAATTGGATTTTCCCCACTACGAATTCTACTGTTCCAGACCATTAAAATTTGAAATCTAATAGAATTGAGATTTCCGCAATTCTTTCTCCGGATAGATTTCAACTTTTGGTCTGGAGCAGTAGAATTCGTAGCGAGAAAACCCAATTCTGAGAGAATTTGAAATTATACAGAATTTAAAGTTACAAAATCGAGGCCCTGTAAACCTGTTTTAAAAACTGAATGTAAACAGTTTCGCGTAATTTTGACTGAAAACTGAAACCATTTTCAAAACTGCATGTAAACGTAGTAAATACCCAGTAAACAAATTTTGATCTCTGTAATGTTACATAGAAGTTATTATCACACATGCAATGTTCATTATATTGTCCCAAATACATCTCTGAGTGATCTCAGCGACTGCTAATGTCCGCCCCTTGTTACTTTTTTTTGTGATGTGACATAGATGTTTTCAAGTGACGTCTATCTAATATTATCGTACAACCATTCAGAGATGTTTTATTGTGATGTGATATAGATGTTTTCAAGTGACCTCTATCTCATATTATCATACAACCACTCAAAGATGTTTTCTTGTGACGTGATATAGATGTTTTCAAGAGACCTCTATCTCATATTACCGTACAACCAATCAGAGATGTTTAGAAGTTACAATATTTACACCCCTCTCCCTACCTACCGTAATTAACCCCTCCACTCCTAATATAAAAGTAAATATAAATAGGAGTAAGTATCAGAATGTTAAATTTATTGGAATATAATATATGTGTTACAACAAATATAATAATTCTGGGTGGATGATGTAACAAAACCAAAAACAAATTAAATGCAGAATAATACAAAATATGTAACTATATAATATTTAAGTTTTTTCTCGGGCAAATCGTTGCGCCGCATGCCGAAACCAAGCCTTCACCAACTCTTCAAATTCTGCGTCTTTTGTTGATTGAAAATTAGATTTAATGCTCTCTGCAATAATAATAATAATGACAGCTATAATTTAAATAAAATATATTACAAGTTTCAGTACCTTTAAGTATGCTCATAACTTTTAAATTTCTTAGGGGAAAGTTTTGTTTTGCCCCTGTCCAGGAGCATTTTCGGGCTAGATCATTGGTAAACACTTTTTGTAGCGCCCGGTGAATTCCATTTTTTGAGGTGGTACCGCCTAGCATGCTGATCAATGATCGCTGAAAATTTTTATAGTACATTAATTGGTTTATGTAGTGTTTGGTTATTACAAATAAAATAACAAGATATACAGTACATTTATGCAATTTAACCTGTAGTTAATAACTTCATTATTTTATTTTTGAGTAACTGATTACTTACATATTGTGAACAAGCAGCTTCATTTTCTTCCAACAGTAAATCAAAATGTTGCAATTCTTCGATGCTTTGGACAGGTAGCTGGGGTAACAAATCAGTTGCAATATTATTAATATTTCTATTTTTATCCTCTAGAAGTTGTAGTCTAGATTCGAACTTCGTAACTATATTTTTAATAGAAATAACATTGTGTAGTATGTCTATTAAAATAGGGTTTTCTGCAATAAAAATTTAAATAAAAATATAATTCCAATTGGCACGTCTTTAGATGTTCAGTGATTTAGTTTGTTTCGTTTAATAAATAACAAATGTTTACTTTAACTTTGAATTTATAAGATAATGTCTCGTTATTAAATAAAACTGATTTTTGGACTTCCATTATCTTTATTTAAAATTAAAGAAAATTTGTGTTTTTAAATAAAGATAATGGAAGTCCAAAAATCAGTTTTATTTAATAACAAATGTTTAATTCAAAATTGCATTGAACCTAATTGAATACTTTTACTCAGCATCAATAATTATATTAAGCATTTATTAAAAATATTTAACAATTAAATTTGAGTTTTGTATCGATTTCTTACCATTTAATACGATGTTGTCTAAAATTATTGGTGTGTTGTCAATAGCTGGTAGGGCAGCAGTTTGTGATGGTGTGGACATCAATAATGAACCAGTTTGTGACGGTGTGGACATCAATATTTGACCTGTTGGCGAAGAGGTAGCTTTCGGTGGTTCAGGAGGAATTGATCCTATTGATGAAATGTCATCTGAATCTATAAACAAATGTAATTAAAGACGGTACCAAAATAAAAAAAATCATCTATATCCATACCACTAACATGGCCAATATATCGTTCTGGATCATTGGGATCGAAAAATTCTGAAAAAAACATATAATTAATATATTTACTAGTTGCATGATTGCATCATAAAAATATACATACTTTTTACTAATTTGTCCCGTTTCTTCTTTTTAGTTTTTGTTGTTGTTTTAAAGTATTTAGCTTTTCCTAACATATTGATATTATCATATTTTAATAATTTTGTAACGGTGGATGTGTCACTATCTGTGTCTAAATTAAATAAATTAAAATAACTAACTTATTGGAATGTTTTCTTCAATCATACCTGATGAATCTTGGTACCTTCTTTTCACTTTCGTATTTCTACTTTTTGTATCATCAGCATCAGTATCATTGGATGTGTATATTAACGACTTTTCCTTTGCAATTGCTTCTTCATATGAAGCTAAAATATAAAGAATAAATACATTAAATCTAAAAGTGTTACGAATTAGTATAATTACGTAAGAAAATTGTATAGTTCGGGATATAAGAAAACAGCTTTCTGTGGAATGTTAATTTTCATATAGATGAACGATCTAAAAACTTTATGAATCAGCTACAGGTACTATTTTCTTTACAAGCTTCACAGAAATTTGTGCACTATAGAAGTCACAGCTAAATTTTGCGAGGAGTATTACAATAAATAGATTTTTTTGGATCATGTTACTTCTAATTAAAGATTATAAAAATTTATTTTTTGCTAAAATTATAGAACTTTTTTTAAAACACTTATTTCTGCCTACATTTAAATGCACTCCTTTCCCGCAGTACATATTTAAATGTACAAATTATTTGTTTAAAAATTTGAGATAACACTTTAAGATATAAATCAAGGCAATGTAGAAGACATATTTATTTAAAAAAGTAAAGCTTTTTAAAATTTTACCGTATTTTTTATATAGTTTAATCGGATACTTCGTCCAGTTCTCTTCGGGTTGAACTAAATTTCTAATTAATTTTCTTACATTACTTCCCGCCCTTGGCCAATAACATTCTGTTTCCGTTTCATTCAGCCATTTTGTTGGGATGACTGATACAGCATTATCATCTTCTTTAAGGAATTTAACAACGGAAAATATCTAAAAAAAACAACATATAGATGTTAACTATATATTTGTGTCCCCATACTCGTAATTAGAACTGTTGAAATAAAATTACACTTACAACGGATATAATTTTACTGAAAGCTATTAGTGAATTAGTGGTATTATTACGAAATTATTTTCGCGTAAAGGGAATCTAAAGCACACACTTTTTATTTCATTCCATTTGAATTTATAACTATCACTCGATAGTGCATTCGCAATATAAATATTAATAATATCTGATGAGCATGGAATTTTAAAGAAAAGTTGTTTCTCTCCAAACAATTTGCCTTTCACATAAATTTCGTCACTCAAAATTATTTCATCTACTAGTAGAATACCTCCGTTTTTCAGCAAGCAACAATTATTTCTTCTAGATAAATTTATTTCCATATTTGGCAGCAATAACTTTTTAAAATTTCTTGGTATAGTACACGGTTGTATTGATGATGTATTTGTAATTTCATTTTCTACTCGTGGATAGTCAGGCTGCAATATATCGGTCTTGAAATAAATTCTTTCTTCATTTATTCTGTTTGCTGCCTGTTGTAATGGGTTTCTACTATTTTTAACACATCTTTTTAGTCTTTGCATGTAGTTTTCAAATGGGAAAGCACTAAATTTATCCAGAGGACCATATAACTTAACATCGTCTGGTAAATGGCACAGATTGTGCACATTATGAGATATAAATTCGGGACCGTATATATCTTTATACTTTTTAATAAAGTGATTTAACAATAATTGTGAATATTCAAGATATATTGTACATAATTCAGTCGAACATAGTATACGTATAGCAACACTTAGCATTAAAAAATGATAGTATTTTTTTCTTGATATATTATTTTTTAGCACAATTGGACCTAGAATTTAACAACACTATTATGGCGAAAAAGTCAAATTTATTTGATGATTATATTATGTGCTTACCACTGTATAATAGAAACTGTCTGAATTCAGTAGCTTTCCAGTAATCTACTTCTAAAATTGATCTTGGTTGACGAGAAAATTCAAAAGGAGTATAAGTTCTCATTTTAAGCAATAAAACGTCTATATTTTTTTTATTTTCGTCGGGCAAACGTACATTTTTCCTACCTTTTACCCAAAAAAGAAGCATTCTTTTCATGACGCCTAAACATACTAAATGCATATAGTCTAGTGGTATTTGTGAAACTAAACCCAAATTTATATTTTCCAATGGCGTAGCTAATTTATGATGATCTGCATGAATTTTTTGTCTAAAGCTTTCATCCGTACGTAATTCGCTATCCAATTCTGGATATGTAACTCTCCCAGCTACATATAGTCCTTCTTGGATACACTTTGTGCAACCGAAGTAAGCATTGTGTGACTTAATTCCCAAAATATATGATTTTGCTGGAGCATCACAAATTATACACATAATATTGATTAAGAAGTGTTTATTATTGATAGAGAAACCTTGCGTTGAAAGTAATTTGTATTCCTCAACAAATGGTAATAAAAATTCTTCAATATTATCTGGCTTCCTACTGCCATGATAAAGCCCTATAATAAATGGATTTTTTGAAATGCAGTCGCTATCCCCAATCAAGTAAGCTAATATAGGCCAAAACTGGCTGCTTGAACTTTTAGCCAGAGGTAAACCGTCGATATTACAATTTAATTTTAATATTTTGTTATTAGGTAGCCATGAATTATTATTGTGTAGCACGTATTTCAATCCATTTTCTATACCTAAATGTATGTAATTTCCCGGATACATGTTTATTACGTCGTTGGTTACTGAAGTTCGCAACAAAGTTCTGCCATCTAAAGGCAAATTTTTATAACCCTCACTTCTAAATATTTGTAAAATATCATTTACACAAGTTTGAGACAATTTGTGTTTTACTACGAGGGCTGCTAATTTTTCTTTTAAACCCATTTGTGGTTTAGCTAACGAAATTTCAGATTTAACGTAATTTACACTAATGTCATTTGTTATAACACTACTCGAGATATTAAAATCATTCATTTCAATTTCCACATTTTTCTTTTCTGTATTATTTTCAAATGATTCTATTATATCACATTCTTTCGTAGAAATGAAGTTATGTTTATGTTGCAATTTAATTCGCGTATTTCTGTATTGCAGATTAGTCAATCGTCTTAAATGACGTTTTGAAATAGTACCAATTACTTTTTTCCGTCGTTGGTTCTTTTGCGATTGAGATTCAAACTTTAAAAATTTGTTATTTTAAATTATAACTAGAAATATTTTTATTAAACTTACCAGACTAGATGTGTCCATGGTTTTCTCTGATTTGATGCTTTATAAACTACGCACTTAACACTCAACTTCAGTACGAACCACGTGCGGACGTTGGCTGTTGGTAAACGAAACGTAAACATCTGCTTGAACGTGGTGCGTATTTCGCATGCGCACTACATATTTGGGTTTCCCCTCAGACTAAATGAAGTACGTTTATATGTGTAGGCCATGTTTACATTTCACAAATTAATAAATATTCCACAAATTTTTTATATATTGTAATTATTTTCTTTTAGCTATATAGATTTACACAGAAATTATGGCAATATAAAATATTAAATTACAACGTAATTGCAATTTTTATTTTATACAGAACTTTTAGAAATGAAAAATTATCTATAAAAAAATACATATACATTAAAAAATCATTATAATTTGAATATTGTATTAAATTTTGTAAATGAAAGGAATAACGTATTTATTACAAAATTCAAGTGAAATTCTAAACACCAGAATCTTCATAATGTGCAAATAGAACAGAAAAGTGTAACGGGGCGCCAAATTCAAACTCAGTTCATAAGAATATAGTTTTAATTTCCGTGTATTTTTTAACAAGGAAATTTTTGCTTAACTTTAAAGGCCGAGAAATTTCATAGAAGTAAATCTTTTATCCAAAATATTGTATGTACCACCTAGACCGATCCTAGATTCGTACAATAATATTCACATAAACTGTGCACAATGCGCAGTTTATAATTATTATTTAAGTAATAATACAACACTACAAAATTCAATGAACATATCTCGATTGATCCTACAACTTCGGTATGCAGCCAATCGCAGCATAGTTTGTGTTGTACTTGATCTATTTACGGACGGGTGAGGGACTATCAAAAACATACGAAATTGTAACTTACGTAGCATTTTAATTTCTAATAATATTCTTACTACTTTTTAAGGGTTTTAAACTGTTGGACTCCATTACTGAATAAACAAACTATCGAATTATTAACAACAGGTGCTTAATTTATGTAACAAATTATCTTTTTTTGTCAGTAAAATCACACTTCCATAAGAAACCTATACTGGAGAATTCAAACTATGAACTCGCGCCAAATGCAAATCCTAACCTTACTTTTCTGGTCTATTTCTTACATACGAGAGATGTCTAAATTTTCATATCAAAGAGATATTACATTTAAGATATCTAAAAAGTGTATCATCGAGATGTCTATTATTGTATATTTTTAATATAACAGAGAGGTCGGAAATTGGATATCAGGAAGATGTTACATTTAAGTTATCTAAAAAAATATATCTCAGTGATGTCTAATATGCTACAAACATTTTTTCAATATTGCAGGGATATTGCATATATGTTTTTAGTTTACATTGCTACTGAGACAAGCATGAGACCTTCTGACACCTCGCACAGATGAAACGTGTTTACTGGGTATATAGCTAGTAGTGAGTTTCTCTCATGTTTCAGAATCAACAATAAAATATTAACATTATTTGGTTTTTTAAAATTTCCTCATATTTATGATATGTTTTAAAGCTGATACTCACCCCTATTTTTTAAGACCATCATTGCTATAGTAAATAACCAATAATAATTGCGAACACTGAATAAAACATGAAAATGACAGGCATTACATTTGTTTCTATTAGTAAAATTTTTTAGCAACGTTGCTAACAATTTCTTTACAAAATAGGGCTGACTATCAACTTATACATCGAAGCAAGCTAGCTCAGTTTGTATTCTTAAGCTACGTTCACAGTTCAAACAAAGTATTATCTTCTTTTTAATGGCTAGACATGCAAAAAAAAAAAATGTTAACAAATATTATATCTCAAAGGTGTCATTCATTTTCTGTGAGCTGTCAATCAACGAAAGAAAAATGTGTTTCTTTATTATATATTTATAATGAAAACAAATTCATCCATTATTTTAATACTTCATGTCTTTAAAGACAAGGAAATGCGTCGCCATAAAATATATGAATTTATTTCTCCTTTGCATATCATTGCTTGTATTTGTTGTTCTTCGTCACCTTGTCAAGAATAAAATAATGTTTCCTTATTTTATATATTATTATAGGAACAAAGAAACTACGCATTTATTTGCAATTTATAAAAATAATTGAAGTAGAATTCAATTTTTGTTAACTGCTTTCAAAGTTCCTAAAACTAGAACGAGGAGATGCATATGGCATTTTCATATTAGATGAGTACTCTTTAGATTTGAACTTTTAAAATAAGATGTATGCAATATACCGAAGCTTGAGCACGACGCCGTAGGCGGAGTGTTCAATCATCCGAAGGCGATATGGACATTTCATTCGAGTTGTACAGCATACTTTTTCTACGAAAGAAGGAAAATACGATTCATAGAAATTTGAAATTTTGTTGAACATTATTAATTAATGTCATTTTATGTACTTGTTTTCCTAGGCTCTCTTAATAACATTTGTTATTAAAATAATATTTTATTTTAAAAGTATACAATAATTTTTACTGCCAAATCTAAAGGATAACCTTGACTTGGCAATATGACATTTCATACCGTTCTGATTCTTATTTTCTATACGTTATTTTTTAATACTTACAACTAATTCATAATATAATTCAGTTAATTGTTATTAAATTATTCAAATCTCTTTTTATACCGAAAATATTTCCATATAAATAATAACATTGAAATGTCAAATGTGGCATTAGTATTGTTCTTCTTTTTAATCTTGTAATAAATGAATAGACAGTTGCCTAGGTTACACGACTTCGAGATTTGTGATTCGTGGATTTCATATCCATCCTAGAATGGATATGATATTATATCCGTTCAGTTAACTAGTATTGCTTACATATCCATTCTACAGATTGTGAAGAAATGCTAAGTTTTTCAAGTGGGAAAAAGTATAATTCACAATTATTGGATTATTTTTTTGGCAAATGATTGTGTTTTCACGTCAATGTCCAGGGTTGCTTGACTTAATTTTTATGGCTGACAATTCGCATAGTTTCTCTTGCAGTAGCGCCAAATACTGCGTTTTGCAGTAATAACAGTAGTGAAACAAACAAACCTATAAAATGATCTAAAAACCTGTCCTGACATATTTGACTAGGACTAAACAACCAGAGTCGGTATAGGTAAATATACAAGAACTATTAACAGTAAAGGTGCATTCACAAATGAAAATTAGGTTTAGATTTATGGTTTATACTTTAGATTTAAAGACTTTGGCCTTGACCGCATATTATGTAATGACTCCATTCACATTTCGGAATTTAAGGTCTCTAAATTCAAATCATAAAGCTAAACATTGCAAGGTCCAAACTTCAGGTTTATGATTTAGTTTGACGTCACAAACTTCACCAATGAGAACGAGTCTGAAATGATATGATGTATACACCCTTCTTTATTTAGTATCCCCTTGGTGGATTCGACTTTTTAAACAAATGCGAGAAGAACAAGGAGACTATCATAAATTAATTGCTGAAATATAACCAATAATGCCAAGCGTATGACAGTTTCACGGCGCACAGGTGTCTTGTTCAGTACTGCTATACCGATATTTTAATCTTGTTTTTGAAGCATGTACATAGATCTCTACACATATCAAAACTAATTTTAAATTTACATTTATGAATGACTTCCTTAAACCTAAACAAAAACCATAATTTGTGAATGCACCTTAAGGCACATTAATATTAAATTGCAAAAAATTTATGCAAAAATAAATTGGAATATTGTATTGCGGAGTTAAAGAACTTGGACATTGAGGAAGAAAAAGTAAAAGTACTGGAAAAGAAATGTAATGTGGTTGTGGCGCCGGATGAAGAAGATTGTGTGGAAAGAGAAGAATTTGAGAGAAATAAGAAAGAGGAAAGCTAACTGGATTGGACTTATTTTAAGGAAGGAATGTATTCAGTAAATTAAAATTGGTGGGAAGATACATGAGGAAAGGAGAAGAGGAAGAAGAAAATTTGGAATGTTTACAGATATCAAGAAGAGAGAAGTGAAAATTATAAAGGGTTGAAGAGAAGCTCGGAACAGAAGATATAATTTATAAATGATAATGATGATTCTTGAGATATTATTTGAATAAGTTGTAATAGATACAAAGTTTCTATACGTAGATATACGCATAAAAGATGTAATGATACACTTATTTATACATTTATAGAAAATGTAAAACAATTTTTTAAATATTTTTTCCCTACGTCCCCGTCTAACCGCACGCCACTGAATTTACATAACAACAGAATAACGACGGAACCGCTCAAGCTGCCGCCTATATCCTGTTTAATAATAAAAAGTAGGAGGAAACGCAACAGATTGCACTGTGTGTGCAGTGCACGCACGCATGTGCCCCGTCCCTAGAGGGCGCGTGCGCATGTGTATGTCCACGTATGTTGCGATTGTTGAACATACGGGATGAGACGTCACCGTGTCACGGGTTATTAATGTCCGGGTTGATGGTAAGGACAGCGAGGTTATGTCCGGAGACGATTTGTCAGCCAGCGGATGTTTAAGGGTAGATAAATTGAATTTTATGAGTGTTTTCTGCATATTAATTAATTTAAAATGGAATGAAATATGAGCTGTCGTTCCGATGGTATTGGAAGTTGAAACATGTGACAAGCTGCGGGATCTTTAAGCGTTTGACTTACTGATGTAAACAGTCAAACTTGCATATGTCAATACTTCAAACATTTAAATTAAATTCAGTGAAGCTACAAATAGGTAGATATGAGTACAATTTCATTATTTTAATCAAAAATGCAGCATGGTATTAAAAAAAAAACGCGATATAGGAATGATACAACACTAAATCGCTAATGTCATCTAGTGTTAATTATTAATTATAACGTCTCGAATTTCGTAAATTTGAGTTCCACAGGCTAAGGGTGTTTTCAAAAACCTAATAGACACTTACATAATAGAGGTCACACGCAAGAGAGAAATAGGAGAACTTGCTTCCAAACAAACCCCTTCTCGTTGTTTTACGTCCCTCTCCATAGTACTGTACCTGTCATTCTGTTTGCATCTATCATTCGTGTTATAACCTAATTCTCTATTCTGATTTGTTTTGTTCGTTGTTTTCTTGCAAATGAGTTTAAAGCAAGAAGAGATGCCTGGGGCAACATTTGTTTAATAGTATTGAAGATCATTCGATACTATAACTGAAACGATTGCTTTGGAAGTCGTAGCCATAGCAATCATTAGTTCACTATTAGTTCTATGCTTTGCCGTTAGATGCGCGCATGCAAATTGCAATTGTGTAAAAATGAGTTGCCCTAGTTATATGGACGTAGTTTTTATACGTTAGGTAGTTAAGATATGTAATGAAAAGTTGCAACCGACAAATTGCCACATACTGTCAAAAACCGGCAATGATAATTAATAATCTTCAACATTTCAGCTTATATGTATAGGAAACTCAATATTATATACTCGTATGTAGCAAAAATCCATTACATTTATAGCAAAAGCACATTATATTTATAGCAAAAATCCATTATTTTTATAGCAAAATTCCATTACGATTTTAGAAATAAACGTATAGTAATTTAAATGAATTGTACTGCAAAACCGTTAATCCACAACATGGGCGTTTAACACTTGTGATCGGGTAAATTTAATTTAAAAAACGTGGTAAATACAGAGTGATCAAAAAAGGCTGAAGGTCACGTGACAACTTTTTTTCCAAAATAATGTCAAAATTATTTTTCAATTTTCCATAATTCATCAAAATCATATTCTATATACAGAGTGTTCCGCGACTCGACCGCCAAACTTATACCATATATTCCGGGGGTCATTACGATCAAAAAATGTTATATCGTACATTGTTTCATTTGATTATTTCGCATACTTTCGTGCAAAATCTTTAGTTTGTTTTCATTATAGCTTTTAATGAAGAGCGTGACAAATTTTCAATTGAAGCATATTTTCGTCCGAGTGAACGTAACGAAGACGGTTCTTAGGATTATTCTTATGGTAGCTGGCAAAAATCTAAAGGTACGCCTATAGAAATAATAATTCTCTCATACTAAGTAAGCGGCAAATATCAAAATCGTATGGAGCGGCACACTTCAGTCATTTTTTACCACTCTAAAAGTTTATACGAAGTTTATTTTTTAAAATAATCGCATATAAATCTATTTTTACGTCTATAAATTAAGTTTACTCGGGTACTAAAAGGAAAAATTTAAAAACTGCGAAAACTTCAAAATTTTATTAATCTCCATGCAATGTATAAAGTGCAATAAAGTTTTAGAGGACATATATTTAAAAAAAAAAAAACTGTTTTCCAATGTTGAACGATTATGTCCGTACAGCAAATTTCAAATAGCCTACATTGTCATAGCAGTTCAATTTTTTTGTACTACTTTAGCCTTAAAAATAAAATAAAAAATGAAATACCTATATAGATTTCATTTGATGCCACTATGATTTAAATACTAATATAAAAGATATAAAATGTCATTAGAGAATTGATGTTAGATTCAATCCAAAAAACTTAAAACTGCAGCAACATCAATAAAAAAACTATATGATAGAGGCACTCCAATACAGTAAGTGTAAAATAAGTTATTTTATTATTTACCGTAGAAACGCATTTTACCTTTACCAGCCATTCAAAGTGAAACTTTAAAAATAGTTTAAGAAAATGTTGAGTAAGTGAAGCGTGCTACGCTAATAAATTACAGGTAATTGCAATCAAGTTCAACAAATCTGCGGTTAAAAATATAAACACAATTACTCTAATGATCTGAATGAAATATTTCAGACCAGATAAGATTTATAGAATTATGGCGTGATAATACCTATTTATATAGAGCACATAGTGTATAACAAGTGCATTTTTCGCGCATTAAATCATAAATATAAAAGAATTATTTCAATATAAAGCACTTAAATTCTATTACACAAATAATAATTGCAAATAACTCATTGTTTCGTTGAGAAAATTAATAATTTGACCTATAATAAAGCAGTGAGGTCTAGCACGAATATGTTTGCATTAATTGAAAGAATAAAACAAATATATTTTATCCGTATTTTATTTTCTTTCACATTTATGAGAAAATTGTATTTGACAATATAATAATTTAAATTGCCGCTTCTCTTCTCGCCTGATAAGCGAGTGTCTTAGATTTGTCGCCGACAGAATTTAAACAAGTGACAGTGACTGCTGTCAACTACTTCTTACTGGTTATAGGGCGCGAGGCGAGAGCAGACACGTGACTCGAGTAACCTTGACGTGTATAGAATCAGCTGAAATGTGTGCGCGTGTCATTTTGACAAGAACAATGTCACTTTGACAGGACCAATATTTTGAATTATTTTAATTTTGAACTGATAAAATATTACTATTTTTAAATTCATGTGTTTTACTGCCCGAAATTTGTAAAATATTAATAGTTTAACAGTTCAAAATTAAAATAAGTCAAAACATTGGTTTCGTCAAATTGACTTGTTCTTGTCAAACTGACACGTGCACACAAATCAGTTGATGCCAAGCGCTTCAAGGTCGCTCGAGTCACGTGTCTGCTCGTGCCTTATACATATACATTTCCATATTACTGATTATTGTATTTTGTAAACAATCAAACATGATTGTAAAATCTAAAAAATCTGATGTGGACACCACACGACTTCCTTGTACGCAAGACCAACATGAAATATAGACCCAATTATAAAATTGCACGTATTTGAAGTAATTTGATAATAACATTAATTTTTTATTTTTTTGTACTTTTTTGTTCTAATCCATAGCAAGCTTCATTACAAAAACCAAAAAGTATATAATTTTTAAATTTACATATCTCGCTTATACAAAGGGCTAATTTAATAATATTGGTTGTACTAGACGCAGAATTTAATTCTCTAAAATTATTATTTGAAGCATTTATTTCTAAAATCAAAATAAAACAATTTTATTCAAGAAAAACTGTTAATAACTTCAGGTAATATCTCATTTCCGGCTAGCCTATTTTAACCAAAATCTACTATATTATTCCCATTGACATAAAAGTCTTACATACCAAATTTGCAAAGTTTTGGATTATATTTTAAAATACTTATTCTTTAAAATCTATTATAGGCTTCAAGTAAAGTACCACTTCTGAAAATTATGTAAAGACCAAAAAGAGAGGTGCACAACTTGATGTCATAGTAGTCCTAAATACAAAATTTCAACTTTCTACGGCTTAACGTTTTTGAGTTATGCGAGATACATTCGTACAGACGTCACGACGAAATTAGACAAACTGGATTCAGGGATTGTCAAAATGGATATTTCTGTTGAAATCTGCGATTATAATACTTCCTTCACAATGTACAAGAAAGTAAAAAAAGTGTTTCGTATCAGTTTATCCATATAGAAGTAAAATAGTAAAAATTATTTTTAGTAATGTCTCTAAACGAAGAAAAAAGAATGAAATTGTTGTCCCAAGACATAAGGAAATATAAAACATTTATAAAATTAAAGTTTCTTTGTTATGAAGATCACTTGTATGTAAGCAAAAATATTTTTAGAATTAAATAACAAATTTTCAATAAATGTCATTGGCTAAAACATTTTAGACGTCACAGGCAGTGTAATTTGGCACCAATTCAAACATAGCATACTTTTTCCGTTATTTAAATTGCTACTGCGTTTTAATATATACAGAAATTTGAACAGAAAATCAAACTTGATAATACTATATAGATAGAAGGTACCTACTTATTCGTACAGAAGAAAAAAGATTTGATAAATTTTATATAACGTCGACAAAAAATCTGATTAATTATACATTCCGGTAAAACATAACAAATAATTAAAATCTATGAACGTAAAAACAATGTAAGCTACTATAATTCGTAAGTACTATCATTAACATCATGCGCGAATATCGTATAATTATAAATTACGAAAACAAATACATACAGTTATTATTTACTTAAAATTATAACGCCGATTTCACACCCACGGACAAATGCCAAACGCTAAAGGAAATGTGACTAATATCCACAACAACAAAAGTATTGTAGTTACCTGCGCAAAACATTTGCATATGTCAGTTGTTTTTCAAGCATGTTTTTTGTGTCTGTTTATTTCATTATCTAGCACGAGCTTCCTTCATTTGTTTTGCATTCAAATCAAGTTTTAATTTCTATGTATATAAGTATTTGAATTTTAATATTTTAAATTAACAAAAAACTAGCAATCAGTCAAGTAGAAAATTGTGTTTCCCATGCCAAGAGCCATGATGTTGATATTTGCAGCGTTTATCTTAACAAGGAAGAGACAGAAAATCGCACAGGGACGTCTGAAGGAGGATGCTCTATATGACTACATCCTCCTAGCGTTAATTGCATTGCACGTTGAGAAAATGTACTGAAATATCAATGATATTCTGCAACATTATTTTGCAACTTCCCATTTACGCATTGCGGCGATATATAATAAAATTCGCATACATACAAATTGCATAATTTTTGTGAAATATATCATTTCATAAAATAAAAACAAATAATAATTTCTCTTATTTGTTATAATATGCATTAAATTGTTTTTTCGTACCTCCATCCATTTTGACTAGTTTTACAGAACTCAAAATCGTCCAGAAATGCGCTGTTGCTGACCAAGGCCGACAAAAGGAGTTGGCATTACTGTTCTGGTGATATGTCAATTTAAGATTATTTTCAACACAAGAATTAGCATAATGTTTACAAATTTTAGGGCTAAATCTTTAATTGTAACTTAAATAACTAAATTTTGTCATAAAAATAATAATATGCTGTCATTACTGACATCTCGTATAGATTAATTATAAGTTACAACTTTAGGACTAGTTGTTTTGTAACTACAACTAACTTCACGTGATACAATTGAGTTTCCACCATCTGTCATTAAAAATATGCAAAAGTATATAATATATATATATATATATATATATATATATATATATATATATATATATATATATATATATATATATATAACTAATGTTTGTATGTTATATTTTCAATAGATATAAAATAATTACGCATTTTAAGCTCAAATGTAAGTAATTATAATTAAACTTGCAATGTAAAACCGATAAAAATATATGTTCCTTTTTTAGGTTATGTAGAATAGAATAAAGTGTAAAGAAATATACGAAGAATTTATGAAGAAGTCGGTACAAAAAATCTTGTGTATCACACGCCCAGAAACTGTTTTGCGAGATCTCGTATTTGCAGGCCTCGCTTTCAGCTCGGCCTGTCAAAATAAACTTCGTCTCGCAAATGTTCAGTTCCTGGCCTAGTGATACAAATAACTATTGAATGCTTGTAGGCTCTGATGAAGGTATAAAGTGTATACCGAAACGTCGGTTTTGTAAAAATTAATCATATTTATAATTATGACTTTTTTGAAATTAATTTAAAGTTTTACCCCCACTTCTTTCGTTCTTTGAAAACAAGTTTTTGTTGTGTTGAAAAACATGCCATATGAAAATACATATGCAGGTATTATTAGTACATGAAATGCTTAACATGGCAAATATTTTTGAAGTTGTAAAATTATACCTCATATGTAATAACAGTTCATAAATAAAATATGTAGGTATGTTCTGACAAGGTTATGAAGTTAATACTTTTTTCGCTTTATAATTTTAAAATGTGATGCCGCTATTTGACTATTGAGGTGGCTAAGAACATGAAATAATTAATTAAATTATTTAAAACGATAAATTTTGTAACATTTCGATATAGTCCAGAAATTTTTCGAAAATTATCTTATTTTATTTAGACATATTATACTATTTATCAATATCAGAATTTCGATTTCAGACAATAAAACGTGTTTAGGGAAAAGTTTTCATTCATAATTTGATGTTAAAAGATTGAAATTCTTCACATATCTAGAAATGTCTTTGAAAACTGTGACGTCAATCCGATATGCTTTTGTGTGGTTTTTGCTTATTTCAGATTGAATATATGCCGTTAGAAACACAGATGGCGCTAGTAGTTACTACGAGCGTGTATTTTATATTTGATATTTTATTTACTTTGTTTGTGTTAATTATTACGTGTCCGTGTCTCTTTGATACTTGTTTATATACCTACGTTTTCTTCTTCAAAAGTTGTAAATAGGCAAATAGCTGTCTGTAAGGCGCGCCATGATAGAAAATTTTTTTTCGATGAATTTTTAAGAAATTTATATCTCACTTGATTTATGTATTTTCTTACTCAAAATTATATATTCATAATCCTACAGTACAGAAATAATCAAAAATTGTTTTTTTAAATGTCCCCACTGTGCAAATACCTTTTTAATTAAAGTTAATAATAATAACAATAATAATAATAATAAATGGATTACTAAATTTATTTAAAAAATCTGACACAATACCTTTCGTCAGTTCTATTGTATTGTATTTTATATAAATTCTATACAGAAAGTTTCTAGCAAAAGATCCTATATTTCCAGTAATATTATAAGACAAACATACTATGTCAATTGCACTTGACACTGACATCTTTTAAACAGAATTTTCTTAATATAGTAGCTGATTCCATAGTTGACTACGTTATGAAAAATAATTTCTTTACAATTTTTTAACTCTCTATCCATTCAATATGAAGTATAAAATGCAGTCAAATCGTATAGAGAATTAAATATTCTTTAATATTTCTAATAACATTAAATGTGAAAAAATGATATTTAACTTAGTTTTTACAAGAAAAACTGTTAAAATCGTCAAATGAAGGTACTTCCGGGTGACCATTTTATTGTAACCAAAATCTAATCAGCTCTTCATATGGATGTAAAGAGGAAGAATTATTATTTTTGAAATTGTAGTATTAGAGTTATCGCAGGCGAAATTTTGTTATACATACAAATACATATACATACACACACATACAGACATCATCGTAAAAATAATAAAATCATATTGTAGGGACCATAAAACGTGCTTATTAATTAAAAACTCACCATCGATTTTTTTGACCAAAGACAATACCTTCCTTACCTAAATGTGACGGAAGGTAAAAATATCGAATTTTAAAATAATATTTATTCAAAATACTGAGTATAAATATCAATGATAGTCTTTTGTGGACATTCCTAATTTTTTTCAAACAAAAATTTTATCAAAAAGTATTCCTAGTCCGCTAAAATGTTAAGTTTTGCTGTCAATAACTTGACACAGGGCTAGTCATATTTTCCTCACACCCAAAAAATATCCACTCTATTTATTACTCGTTATATGCAAAGAATGATAGGTATATTTAGTAAGTACAATTTTTTTAAACAAATTGGGTTTCTTTTTGTACAATAACAGATATTTTTATACGTATCTTTTATTTAGTAGAATATATAATTTTTCACTAAAATATATCTACTGGTAGTTTTCCCTTACAATCTTAGATCCTTGCAAGTAAGTTGCAATTGCAACTTAATTAACATTTTATTTTACAAATAAGTATACTTAACAAGCACCTGAAAATACATATAAATAACTATAAACACTCTTTTGCAACGTAAGCAATTTAATATAATTTACTAGGTTAGTCGGTTAATTATATCATACTGGTGTGTATGTGTTCTCTGCTCATATATAGGTCTGTAAGGGCGCAGATGTCCCGCGAATAACAGACTAACCCTTCAAGTTGCAATTACTTAGTAGCTGTCTAATTGGTTGCGCATTAACAGCCAATGTGTAGGAAACAACTCATGCAGGTATTGAACTCTGGATATAGGAATAGAATGCCAAAGGACTAATGTAGGCATGCGTGTAGCTTTATAGTTTTTACTATTGGATGGCGATTTCTAACGAATTTTCCCGCTACGTACTAATTTTTATGGATAGAATGTGGGTAGATAAAACATATAGAAAATTTATAGCTTTTTTTTTCATAAAATAACGTTTCTTATACTTATATGTTATTGTAATTTGTTTAATAAATTTAAGGATAAATCTGTATGACTGTATGGCCATGTAAAAGTGAAATTTTGCTATTGCTAATACGAATAGGTATACTGGTAAAGAGTTAAAAATTACACCCGTGAATAATTTGTACACGTACTAAAATAAATTGTTTTGATGAGAAGTTTTTGAAACTGTGAAGTTTAATTGATAGGAATTTTATTGGATAAAAGTATCAAGCGTTGTTTTAATTGTTTATTGTTGGAAATACAATTTGATGACGTTTCGGCACATGGTTATAGCCATTTTCAAAGTCAACAATATTAAAGTACATGAAGTCAAATTTAAATTAGTTACATTATAGAAAAAACATTGTTTTATTTCTAAACTTCTTGGATACTGTGCTGCCGGAACTACTTGAAGACTTGCCACTAAACATAAGACTAAGACTTTGGTTTCAGTATGATGGGGCACCGGCTCACACAACGCGAGAAGTCACCGCATTGTTAAATAGAAAATACCCGAATAAGTGGATTGGGAGGAGAGGTCCAGTTGCGTGGCCAGCCCGGAGCCCCGACCTAACTCCACTAGATTTCTTTTTTTGGGGTCAGATGAAGACCTCTGTTTACAAGACACCGGTGAACACAGAGTTAGAACTAGTGGCTAGAATCGTGGCTGCAGCAGAAGATATAAAAGAGAAGCAGGCAGTCCTTGCGAAGGTCTCCACCAACATCAAAGCACGCTGCCGGGCTTGCATTGCTGCGAATGGTGGCCACTTTGAAGATCATATTTAGTCCTACCCTTGTTGTTTCATTGTTTATTGTTTTATTTTTCTTGTTTTTCTTGTTTAATGGCAGCAAGCCTAATTTGTTTTAAATGATTGTTGCAGTTTGTTAAAATTTATCTTGCAATTCAATTTGAATAAAAACTTTTTTTGGACAGATAGAAAAAAATGTTTCAGACAAATATTGCAATAGAAAGTTTATGAATTTTAAAAATGTTTTATTTTCGAAAATCGATGGGGTGGTTTTCAAAATATCTTGTTTTGAAATTTTTGATTGGTCGCCATTTTGTTATTTGATGAAATAGAAAATAATTGTAAATACAAGTGTTTTAGAGAACCGAAAGCAAATGCTGAAAGTTTTTGTATTTTTTAAATATTCCTTAAAATAAGGAAGTTATGACAATTTTTCGAAAAACAAGAGAACGCCAATAACTATGAACTGAGGCTCCAAATCAAAAATTTGAGCTAAGAAAAGTTGTTTGTTTTAATGAGTTCTATCTACCATTTTCGGGTGTAACGTCTTAGTATTAACACCCTGTATAATGAACAATAGATAATAAAATAAAGCAAACAATGTTTCAAAAATGAAAATATTTGTGCAAATGGAATAAAGTTACTTCTTCAGCTAGCAGTAAAATCTCGCAGGAATAATTCTCCATAAATCTAACCCTTTTGCTTGCGCGTTGCTGCAACTGCAATGCAGTTTGTTCGCAGCATTGCATTTGTTTATGATTCATTTGCAAGCGGTGCCTCTTTAATGACAACACATCCAGCCGTAAATACAGTGTTTTGTTATATTTGCCGGATGCCGCCAAGAAAAACTGACTGACAATATAATTATACACAGCTTGACTTCGCTACGCTCCTCTATACCCAACGCTGATAATCTCGCAATTGTCCTACTGGAATTATGAAGCCCCGGACTCTGTTTCTCTTACTTGTTATTTTTATAGCATTTGTTTTATACGCACTCAACAAAAGAGAGCGTTTTACTCTTTTTCTAATGACATTGAACATATTCAAATGCAGGAATCGCACGGAGATTCTATTATTTTTACTGAGATAATGAATTTTTTATCTGGAAATCACCATGACAGTCTGACAGGTTATTGTTTGCATTAATTAATGTTAAATATTATGATCCTAGTGATTTTAATCACGGAAATATATTTATGAAAAGGAAGTTTTATAATCTTGTGTAGTTCAACTTTTCTTAACAGTATATTTAAATCTTTACAGAAGCCTGAGTTACACAGATTATTAATGGTTACATTTTATAAAAATATGTAACATAAAAAAGGGGTAACTCTTCACGGAAGTATGATGTATCTACTAGTACACAAGATGATATCACAATAATACTACTCTTTTACTGAACTGAGGGAGTAAATCCAGAAATCATATTTACAAAATACTGGAGAAAATGTTTCCAATATATGGCACCGGTCACATCAAACTAAGAGCAACAAATTTTGTAAAAAACCAAAGCAAAGCACGAAAAATATAAGGGTGGCCGTTTATAATTTTATTAGAATTAAATTAGAGCCCTTCTGCGTTTAAAAATATACAGTTGAAAAATATAGCTAAGATTATTTTAAACATTTTTCCATTCATTTTTACAATTTTTATCACGTAGGTATATGCAAAATTCCTTCAGAAACCAAATAAATCCAAATGTCTTAATTTTTAATAAATGAAGGATCCATAAAATAAAAATTCAAAATATTATACAGGCTGAGTGACAAAATTGGGACAAATATAGACTATTCACTGAACCAAAAGATTCACGTCATCAAATGTGACAAACAGTTCAACACAATAATTTCTAAACTCTATAAATATTTCATAACATTGTTTTTACCTTCCGTCACCTTTAGGTAAGGAAGGTATTGGTTTTGGTCAAAAAATTCGGTGATGAGTTTTTAACCAATAAGCACATTTTAGGGCCCCTAGAATACGATTTTACTATTTTTACGATGGTGTCTGTATGTATATATATATAAATATATATATATATATATATATATATATATATATATATATATATATATATATATGTGTGTGTGTGTGTGTGTGTGTGTGTGTGTGTGTGTGTGTGTGTATGTGTGTGGGTGGGTGCGCACTCGTGCGTGTGTGTGTGTGTGTGTATGTAGCAAAAATTTCGTCTGCGATAACTCTAATACTACAATTTCAAAAATTATAATTCTTTCGTATTTCTTCTTCATTACATCCATATGAAGAGCTGATTAGATTTTGGCTACAATTGGTCAACCGAAAGTACGCTCATTTGAAGATTTTAACAGTTTTTCTTGAAAAAACTATGTTAAATATCATTTTTTCACATATAATGTTATTATAAATATTAAATAATATTATATTCTCTATACGATTTGAGTGCATTTTATATACTTAATATAAAATGGATATAGAGCTAAAAAATTATAAGTAATTAAATTTCATGAAGTTGCCAGCTTTGGAAACTAACTACCTTAAGAAAATTCTGATTGAAAGATGTCAGTGTCAAGTGCAATTATTGACATGTGTTTGTCGTATAATTTTACTGGAAATATATAGCATCTTTTGCTAGAAATTTTCTGTATGGAATTTGTATAAAATACATACAACTGCCGGAAGGTAATGTACAAGAAATAGAATCTTTTGCAAGGAACTTTCTGTATGAAATTTGTTCAAAATACATAGATCTGACGGAAGTTAATGTGCTGGTCACATCAGATTTTTTATTTATTATTTAAAACTATGATATTTGAATGTATTAATCAGTTTGCCATGACATTTGTGCCTTCTTTGTTTGAAGAAATATTTAGACATTTTATTATTATTATTATTATTATTATTATTATTATTATTATTATTATTATTATTATTATTATTATTATTATTATTATTATTATTATTTTGAACTGTAAAAAATGAACGAAAAATTTTAAACTAATTTGACAGTGTACCTACTAATATGTTAACATAGATTATGGTCTTAATGATATTTGCTTACCAAAAAAGGGCGTTAACCAGATGTCGTCTCAAAAGGCACTCACCGTAACAACAAATTAAGAAAAGTGTTTCTAAGGGTTACTTTAATACGGAACTAAAAATAATTCAATTAGGAGATATATAAAAAAGTAAAGTGAACATTAACAAATACAAAAGATTTTAAGTTTCACCGTTGGTGGTATATGAAATAAAAAATGCCCTAATTAAAAATAATTTGCCAGCAAATTTCCTTTGGCTTAAGGCTAATAAATTAGAAACAATCTCAATTCTTTGGAGAAAGTAATTAAAAATCGTCCAAGACAATAATGGAGTAGTTTACTTCCCAAAACATTTGTAATTTGATAATTCCATAAGTTTATTTGTTTTGTTGGAATTCAATTATGCAAATCAAAAATGCTAATTCATATAATTAAAACGAAGATTAAGTAAATGAATGAAAATTTCAAGTCTGAAAATATTTTTCATTAGACACACTTGTTGAAACATTAATGTCCGCGAGAAATTCATCAAAGGGTGCAATGAATTATGTATGAGTCTTTATTATGACTATTTATAATATTCCACTTTTTGATTACATGTGTCTGACAACAGAATCTCAAGATGTTATCCTGATAGCACAACTCTAATGTATGCTAACACCTTTTCTTTGTAATAAATTAAACACATATTTCTTCTATTCATACGCGTCTCGCTGCAAAATAATTAAATTCGCAACTATTATAAATATGAATTATTATTACAGGTAATGTATTCAAGACTAAATTTTGAATGCTGTGTCTTCAGCAGAATTAATTTGAATATTTAATCATCATATGCTTAATTTTTCTGGGAAAATCAATTTGTTTGCAGGTGCATTCATCTTCGCAGAAATGGGTAAACTTTCTTCAATTTTAAAAATAAAATAAATAAATAAATATATCATCACGGCATATTACCCATTGCTGGGTGTGCCAATCTTCTTTGTACGCAGATGTCGGTAATGTTGATGACAATTTGTACCATGCGGGCGTTTACCAGGCGTTACCTCACGGGCACTCATTGCTGGCGTGGAGAGTGCACCACAAGGGTCAATTTTGTGTCATTTAAAATTCGAAATATTTGGCGTCGGTCGGGATCGAACCCGGTTCCCCAGATTCGCGACCAGACACTCAAGTAAGAAGGTTAGTAATAAATTTTATTTTATTTTTCAACATACTATTGACAAGTTGTCTTTTACACTGACTACGTTTATCTCGACGTTTGAAGCCGCCTGAATTTAGTAAATCTTCGAAATAAACGATCGAGATTAATATTTGAAGCCGCTTGAAAATGTCAAGTCAAGCCCAAAAAGTAACAGACTTGACTTCTGTCGAAATAAACAGTGAAGCTTCAAATAATGTAACTACCCATGCGCATATCTACAATATGTTGCAGTGTTTGCATTTTACCTCATTTTATAAAAGTCGCGACATAAAATTTAGTAAAATTGTCGAAAAGCGAAATATTTGGAGTGATGAAGAAATAAATGTTATTTTAATGTTTTTGAAAGAGAAGACAATTAATATGACAATTTTTAGATTTTGGGGTTATATATTCGCGATGAAATTAGATCACATACCTCTCTCTGTCTGTCTCCATAATCGAGTATTTAATAATCTTTTTTCAGTCGATACGAATTTAAAGAAGATTGACAATAACTCAATTCTTGAATTATCGAGATAAACGTAGTCATTGACTACTTTCATTATATTTAAAAAAAATTTGTATATGCTGAAGATGGACCACTAAAGTCTGAAACGTGCACCGATGTCAATAATAAATTATTTCTGGATCACCAAGGCCTTAATAATTTATTCCAAGATATTCCAAGTGATCCGTCTAAACTCAACAAATTGTCAAAATAATAAAATATCCCTTGGGAAAATGTTCACATTTAGTCTAGAGATAAAATGATGTATAGTATGACTAGCAAATAAAAGTTGACGTTTAGATTATTTAATTATTTAATAGATCTGGTTTCTTTTGAAAATATGTCCCTATATTTAATTTGAAAGGAAACTGACCCTTATGTAGATTAGAATTATACTCAATACCAGCAGGCATTTAAATTGACCTTATTTAAAAAAATTAATACCGCAAATTCTAGTTCGTTCGTCTCAGGTGTAGGCAACCCTCGAGTCGGAATTACTGTTAGAGGAAATTAAAAATAATCCTATTTATAGAACTGCCAAACTAAATAGTTTAAAGATCAAAATATTTTGTTATAATCAACATAAACGAAAAATGTTTAAAATATTTTAATATACAGTTACCCTAGTCGGCCATCTATTTTCAGCCAGACATAGACTATGTTTACACGTATAGCAAAAAAGTACTTTGACTTGACTTTGACTTTCAAAAGGCGACTTTTGGCATTGTGTAAACACTCTCGCCTATTACTTTTCTTCCTAAAGTCAAGTCCAAAACAAAATAGACTTGAGTCATATAAGTGACTTTTAAAAAGTCGTGTGAACCAACGAACGAAACGTACTTTACTTTACTAACAGTGACATCTAGTTTTCATCCACAAATTCCTAATAATTGGATATTTAATTACACAATTTCGTGTTTTATATCTGAATTTAAAATATTCTCGAATTTTAAAATATTTTATGAGATTATTTTTTAATCTACTTCGCATCCAATATTGTTGCTGCATAGTTATATTATTTAAAAATATCGCGCTTAAATTTAGTAACTGTAGTTTACTATCCATTTTTTCTATAAATAATTTATTCTTTTTATGATTATGATAATAGTTAAATAGGTAACTTACATCACACGTATTATAACCAAACTTTACTTTGCTGTCAAAGTCAAAGTTGAGTGAAGGACAAGTAGCAAACGTAAAGTGAAGTATATTTGACCTTATGTGTAAACGCACCATTAAATTGACTTTTCATAAGTCGCCTTTTAAAAGTCAAGTCAAAGTAAATTTTTCTTATACGTGTAAACGTAGTCATAGTAATGTATTTCTGTGCTTTCCTACTCCAGTATTTAAATGGGATCATGCAAAAATTTCATACCTGAATATTTCGTACAATTCTATTCTTCTCTAATGTTTCAAAAGAAACCACATCTATAAAATAATTTAAACGTCAACTTTTATTCGTTAGTCATACCATACTTTTCTTTCAATATTCATAGTCATGAAAAAAAGTTTTTAAAATGAAAGTATGTAAATTGTTTTTTAAAACGAACAAATTGTTATTTATTTTATAACCATGGCGTAACAAAAGCAATTTGTCTTCTAAAATTTATGTGATAAAAACAAAATTTACGGCTTATTTTAAATTTCGAGTTATCTACCAGATGGCATATTTGTCGCCATTATTGTAAAACAAGAATTCAAGAATTTGAAAAATTTGAATAATTCAAGTAACCATTAGCATTAGCTTCAACCGTCTTCTTACGTCACTATAAATATTCGCAGTGCAGTGAGTAATGAAATATTCAGATGTTTTTGAGACCGATGTTCAACTGGATAGAAACGGAACACATGAATAAAGAAGCTGAAATTTGAATGACAGTTCGAGGAGTTTTTATTCGACTAAACATATGTTAAACGGATTTTATACACTGCCCAAAGCTACAACTTCCGACCTCCTTGAATTAGTAATAAACTATGCAGGTCACCCTCCAACAATTCAGACACTATTACACTCTACACTGCTTCCTCCAGATCAAAACTATGTAATAATAAATTGTAAATTGAAAATGGTTTCATTGCATTTCCTTAATCTCCAATTATAATAATGAATTAATAATAAAAATATACAGTGTGTTCAATAAAATTCCTAACTCGGAGTAGGCTATGCACAAAGAAACGTATGTCAATTTAAAAATATTTAATTAAATGTCAATTTGACATGAGATATTGTCAAAAATGTTATCTAAAGAAATTAAAGATTTTCTTCTTTAATCTTATTTTAGAAATAAAAACAAATTGGAAAACGGCGATTGTTAATGTACTGTATCCTTCTTTATTGTCTTTTCTCCTTAAAATTACATTTCAAGATCAATTATGACATCTGGACTTTTGAATTGAATAATGATCAGACATACGTTTCTCTGTTCATAGCCTACTCCGAGTTAGGAATTTTATTGAACACACTGTATTAACTTAACTTTACAGGTAAAACGTCAAATATTTGTTAATTTATCTGTTTCAATTCTATGACAATCGCTATTTTTGTGATGATTTTCAACATATTCTTAGGTATCTTGTACCTTGTATTAATACAAAATAATATACGAAGTAATATAAACAATTTCAATTGCTCCGACTTTCATTTTGATTTAGAAACGATATACTTAATATAATTATGTTACAAATAATAATTTTGTATTTTTTGTTTGTATCTACAGTCACTTTAGGTTAGAAAATGTATACATTTTTGGGTTACCAATACAAAATTGAACTAAATATTTCACATTTTTAACAGTGTAGAAATCGTCCCTGAAATTTATTAGTGCAAATAGCTCACTACTTTTTATTTTAAATTATTTTTAAAAGTTTTTTAATCATTTAAATGATTGACACTGCTTTTTGTTATTAATAACATTTATTTTATTTTGCGTTCATAATGAAGTCATTACGAAACCCAATTGCGTAACGAAAGAACCTTCTTTTCGATTTTTTGTTCTATAAGGTTGTTATTAGATGACATGTACTTATATTCAAAAAGGGGGAGTTTCGAATTTTTGATTTTTCTATAGGTACGTTTAAATATTTTTAAATGATAATATTTTGTAATATTTTCTTCCTTACTGCGTACATAACATCAATTATGTGCAAATTAGGTCTCGACATAGGTACGTGGCCAAAACGTGTTTCATACAAAGAGACAGAAGCAAAACATGGCCACCAATTTATGTTTACATTTGACACATGACAATTTAATTTTTGTGTTTATCGTATTTTCTAGGTTTTTCATTTTTATATTTAAAATCAAATAATTTTCTTTTTGTGACATGACATAGAATTTCACGTTTCAATATCAAATATAGAAGACATACGTGCATGTTTTCATTCCAAACTATAGCGGATAACTACTACGAACCAAAGATGCCGCACACGTCATCGTATTGCGTATAGCTACTAGATAAATTACAGCTGATACGTCCACCATTTTGGAGCCACTTAAATAATTCAATATCAGCGTTACAGTATTATTAATCATAGAAATTATCCATAATGACGGGTTGTTCTACTCCAAATTGTGCAAATCATTTGAGAAATGGTTTTAATTTTTACAGATACTTATGCAATACATACATTTTTCTCGAACCACAAAAATTCTTAACGGACTGTATTTTTCTTGTATTATTATTTTAAATAAGTATAATATGGCACATATGGAAGTTATATTTAATTATGAAAAATAGTTATATAAACTTGTAAGAAATGCACTTTTATTTTATAATTTACTGTTTTCATATACGCACCAATATGGCGGACGAGTCAGCTATGAATGTATTATCTAGTAGCTGTAGTATTGCGGGCGATTTCACTAACGATAAATTTAATATCGTTAGTAAAAAAATACGCTATATTTTATTACTTTTATTGTATTAATAGTAATATTGCACGTATTACAGTGATGTGGATAAATCATTACATTTCAACATGACTAAATTCCCAGATTGACATTCAAATAATTAAATAAAGTCAATCCAATGTTACCAACTACAACATTACAAATACAAATTTCGCTAAATTAACTCGGTTCATTTTATAAGACTTTTTTTGCACGTGTCATTTAGAAAACTGGCCCGAGCCTCGATTTTGTAACTTTAAATTCTACTGGATTACAAATTCGACCAGAATTGAGATTTTTCTTCATTCTCTCAGAGTAGATTTCAAATTCTACTAGTCTGGAGCAGTAGAATTCATATTCATCGTTTCTATATTGAGTAACAATCCAGTAGAATTTGAAGTTACGAAATCGAGGTCCAGAGCTCGTTTTCTAAATTTTGACAAGTGTGAGAAAAACGTCTTATAAATCTCGTTCTTTAATATGCGAGTACTATTATAAATGTTACCAAGTTCATAATTGAATAAATAAATAATTGGCGCCTATACAATAATACGGCAATTTTCTAATGATTAGTACTAATAATTATTTTGTAAAGGTGTTGATAGCATTCAAATAATTACTATAATAAATAGAAACGAATTCATTATTAATTTAAAATTACCTGCTAGAAGTGTGGCACGTGTGGAGTAATTGTCGTTTTAGAATTTTTACACTTGTTGGAATTATTGAGTATTGATTCTTACCTGAAACAAAAGAATACATTATTTAGTCATCATCAAATATTTAATATAAAAATTATTTATTCAATAATACATTCAAAGAATTACACACAAAAAATAAAAAAGAATAAAATGATGTGTTAACATATTTGTATTTTATATTATGAACAAATGCATCTATGCATTATTTAAAATAAGAAAATTGTTCAAACTGTTATTAATTTAATATGAAAATAACATTTTGTCTATTATTATTACTAACATTACAAGCAGTTTTCCGTTTTAATTTTTAAGTGAATCTAAACAAAGAAATGAATACATAAAAATAAAACAAGAACTTTGTATTGTTTGGAAAAGTGCATTCACAACCATTGTGAAAATTGCATGAAACTGTTTGAATGCGCAATAATTTTATGGTGTTCTGTTAAAATGCAATTGTTCTGCAAAATTTACGAGCATATCATGCTGGGTTCTTTCCTGTAATACTTTCATACTATTTCACCCTCTATAAAAATTAAGATATTTATTTAGATTAAACCAGGGATTTGTTAACTACTGGAAGGAGCAAGTGAATCTTTGCTTGTACCCGGCCAGATCGCCAGAGATAGTGATAGACTACGTTTATCTCGATAATTCAAGCGGCTTCAAGTATATTCTGACTTGAAAAATCCGATTGGTTTATATCACCGGATTGAAAATAAGATTGAGTTATTTTCAATCTTCTTTAAATTCGTATCGACTAAAAAAAGATAGTTAAATACTCCGATTATGAAGACAGATAGGGAGAGGTATATGATATAATTTCATACTGGATATATAACCCCAAAATCTAAAAATTGTCATGTTATTTGTTTTCTCTTCTAAAAACATTTAAAAAAACACTCCAAATATTTCGCTTTTCGACAATTTTACTAAGTTTTATTTCGCGACTTTTATAAAATGAAGTGAAATGCAAACAACCAACAAATGATATGAATTTATTAACACTCCAATATATTGCGGATGTGCACATGCGTAGTTCCATTATTTGATGCTTCACTGTTTATTTCGACTGAAGTCAAGCCGCTTCGTAAGTCCAAGCCTGTTATTTTATAGGCTTGATTTGACATTTTCAAGCGGCTTCAAATATTAATCTTGATCGTTTATTTCGAAGAATGAAAAGGGATTTACTAAATTCAAGCAGCTTCAAACGTCGAGATAAACGTAGTCATACATAATTCCGATTTGTTGTGTTTACAGACTGTTTTTAATTTATTCTTGTTATCGTCATTGAATTTAATTATTTAAATTTAATTGTAAAATTTATATTCTTATGTGTGTTCTAATTTAGGTGAGGTGATGCCTGGTAAACGCCCGCACGGTACAAATATGTCATCATCATTACCGATATCTGCGTACAAAGCAGATTGGCACATCCAGCAATGGGAATATGCCGTGATGATATATTTATTTATTGTTCTTATTTTGCATCTTCTTCGAATTTATCTCACGTTTCACGATTAAATATATTTTAATGAAATTTTTGATGTGAATTTGACAGTGATGTGAATATCAAATTCACTTGTCAAAAATGGAATTATCTATTTCTTTCTCACTCACACTTCCTGTGTTCTCTCTTAATTCGGCCGGGTACACAAGAAATACGTGTATCGGTATTGGCTTGCTCTATCCAGTAGTTAACAAATCCCAGGATTAAACCAATATTAAAATATATTTAAAAGAAAGACATGTAATTATTACTATTTACATAGTTGATGAATGTCTCCAGATCAGAATGCATATTATTGACGTAGATAGATTTAAAGAATAGTATTTTGAAGTTTTTTTCATAAAAAAATTAAATTAAATCTGTACAGTACAAGTCAAGTAGGTATAAAATGAACTAAGAAATAAAATTGTCTAAATTTATCACAAATCTAAAAATCACTGTAAAATATTCTTAATAAATTTGTTTCTAAAATGTTTAGTATACAAAAATCGCAACACACGTCCACACGTCTCGTGGCCTCGTGCCTGAGTGTCAGGTCGCGAATCTGGGGAACCGGGTTCGATCCCGACCGACGCCAAATATTTCCAATTTTAAATGGCACAAAATTGACCCCTGTGGTGCACTCTCCACGGCAGCAATGAGTGCCCGTGAGGTGACGCTTGGTAAACGCCCGCACGGTGAAAATATATCATCTTTACCGATATCTGTGTAAGCAGATTGGTACACCCAGCAATGGGTAATAAGCCGTGATGATATATTTATTTATTTATTTAACACACGTCCTCAAGAGTTCTCTGCATGTTTTAACAAAGTAATACCATGAAAAATTTTGCTGATGAGTGGAAAATTACGTAAGGAATATCTCAAGAATTACCTACGCAAAGAAAAACTTGTAAATGTGAGTCATAGGATTATGTTGAAACGTCTTCATTAAGTATTACCTCTTGAGAAAATTAACAGGAAAGAATATTGATTTCCAAATAAAAAAAACGTACAACTAGATTAAATTTTATCAAAAACGTGCAACGATTGGACGACAACCGATTAGAAAAAGTATTTCATTTGTCATTTTATGAATCTTTTTTAAAATTATCTAGTCTTATTCAAAATGGCTTTTCCGTCTCTCATGAACCATTCTAGGCAAAATATGCCTCAATTCCTCACTTATTACAGAATTATTTATTCTTGTACAGAATAGTTATAGATTGTAATCAACAATAAATGAACTATTATCGAATTTACCAAAGTTTCAATATAGTAAACGCAAAAATATTGTAGCTAACGCATGCTGCGTGTCACGCTCTGAGCCAAAACCAAAAACAATATTTTTGCGTCTACTATAACAACTTATGTAATATATTCTACCAGAAACAAGGGCGCTATAGCTACACCTATTGACTGATCACTTTAAATTGCTGTATTCAGCAATATTTGCCTATCTACGCTCTATCTAACACTTGTGTCAGAAACTTAGGGTGTAGTACCCCTTGCGGGTTGGTTGTTGGAGCACCGACCGTTTGAAAGTCATGACGGGCTGTCGACGGGGGATGTCGGCGGTGGACACCTGTTGTCTTCGCACAGGCGCCGCCGAATACATGCGCACTCGCAACACAAATACACCCTAGTCATCTCCGGTTTACACAGACAATGATGATGAACACATCAACAATGTTATTTCAAAATTTCATAACTATTGCTATTGCTCAAAGTTTATTATGAATATATATCCTGCTCGCCTAATTATTTTAAGCAACAATGCATCAAATAAAAGATTTAGGGCGTAAAATTCTGCGTCTAATTAAATAAACCGAATTACTTTTACATGTTAACTAACGACAGTAATTATGAAAATGTGGAAAATATCGACAGCCATGGAATTGAACAAAAAATAATAAATGCTTGACGTTTTATCTGTCACAACGTAACTTAACTTATTTGACGTTTCTGACAATTTAATTTGATCAAATATCTTTATTATGATAATAAAAGAAATATTATATTAGACTGATAAATAAAGTTAAAAAATACAGTTGGGTTTAAATAATATGAATTTATTAAAAATTCAACTGCGTAACAAAATTTTGCATGATGCTGTGATGTACTCCCAACTCATTTCCAATACATCTAGTAATACAGAAGGGGACTATATTTATTCCTAACACTCTTTCTTCCAGTAACGCACGTTTTCCTGCTCGTCCTATGTTCTGATTACGCGGCTCACGTGTATTTTTTGAAGACACATTTAGAAATCGTGAAATCACGCTCTTCATTAGTACAAATATTCATTTTCTTATAATTTCAGACAATAAAACTAGAGACAAATTGAAATTGTCAGAGACGTCAAATAAGTTAACTTAGGCTCGGGCCACACTACGCGTTTTGGCGGGACCGGTTTAACGGGACCGGTTGACCGGGAAGACAACAACTTATTGTTTTAAATGAATGCGTCCACACCGATGCGGTTGCGGTCCGGTTGCCGGATACCACCGCAGCATGTTGCGGTTTGACGGGACGGTCAATTTGCCGCATGACAAATACAACACATTGGAGATATTGCGAGCGTTCACAAGGGTCTAGTTTTGTTTTTTAATAGACAACGTATACTATTTGGGCTCTGCACTGATCGGATGTTGGTCCGACTGTGTCCGAATCGGATTTTCATTGCTACCGTCCTGTTTAGCGGGATATATATGGACGCTGTACGATCCATCCCGTTTAACCGGATGCGGTTTCACCGGTCCCGTCAAAACGCATATTGTGGCTCGGTCCTTACGTTGTGACGTGGTTGTCACATTTTTTGTTCAATTCCATGGCTGTCGATATTTTCAACGTAATTTTCGACATTTCATGCGTTTCATTCGAGAGATAGAGAAGCAAAATAAGGCTTGATTTACATTAGCGGTACAATGACGGTACAATAATGGTACGATACTTCTTGGTCCAATGTATTTTAATGGACCCATTTACATCTACGTTCTCAGTACGATGACGGTACGATGACGGCCCAGTGATATTTACTGATTTACATTGGCGATACGAGCAGGGTACAGAATAGTTTTGTTTCTATTGACAAAATATTGTATATCATAGTAACAGCATAATAGTCATGAACTTTGGCCTAAGGCGTAAAGAAATGCGAATCCGGTCTGCTTTCAAATATTATCTTTCAAATGCACTTTTGTTAAAAGCGAAAAACCCTGAACATTATATACAGTAGTACGAAATGAAATCTGCCAACAGACTATGAAATTATCACACAATTTGTACTTTTGCAAACTGTTTTGATGGTATCAGAACAGAATGGTTTCTCTGGTCACATGCAAATGACTAAGTACTTTGTACTTTATTATTTGTCTTACTGACATCCTGTAAAAACGACATACTCATAATATTGCACACGTAAATAATAAATAGAGACATATGTATTAGACACAACTTTGACAACAGATCATGACTGCATGTTTTGTCCATACGAAGATAAAGATAAATCAGAATAGCATTAAAATTATAATATGTACATCTGTATAATTATTAAACTTATGTTATTGTAATTATAGTTTCCTGGTGGATTACATATTCAACAAAATATTGTAAGTAGCACTATGCACTTTCGTACGATCAACAACTCGACAATAATCAATTTTGCATTTTGCTGCGGTATTTGTGTTCTAAATGAAAACATGTAAATTTCCTCATTTCTAATTTGAGTATAATCCACCGTAATATTTTGTAAAAAACTTTTGTATATTATACTCCACTATAAATGTCCGTACGGTAAGTAACTTGGTGCATGTGCTCCGATAAAGTGTGAAGTAATTATTTTAATTGGCAGCGGTAGTTTGAACGCATTTATCTATTTACCGGAGCCCGTAACAATGATAGTGCAATGATAAACTTTCCAGTTCATTAAATATAACCTATATTGATATACCTGTAATTATAACCATAAATAAAAATGTGTCACGCTAATAAAAAACTTAGTTTTTTCGCAAAGTTCCTTATAATGAAGGGAATATTATTTTTTACAAGCGTAACTAAAATTTTAAAAAATAAAAACGAAAGACTTACTAAGTTTATTTTAACAAGTGCAACTTTTGCCTATTTTTTAGACTTTTTAATATTTACGAGGTAGGAAATGTTCGGCTGGCGAAGATATTGTTGCTACAATGAGCGTGTTTCACATTTTTCAAAAATTATTTTAAATGAAAGTTTATGCAATATTTTTCTTATTAATAATTATTTTTTTTAATAATTTGTTGTTATTTTCGTAAATAATTAAATACGAATATTGGCGCCTAAAATAGACCAGAAAAGTTACGTTAGAATTTGTCTTTGGCGCGAGTTCATAGTTTGAATCCCCTAGTGTAGGTTTCATATAGGAGTTTAATTTTACAGACAAAAAAAAGATATTTTGTAAAAGAAATTAAACTGCTCTTGCTAAGAATTCGATAGTTTATTTATTCAGTAATAGATTTCAACAGTTTAAACCTATAGAAAAGGTAAAGTAAGAAAATTATTAGAAATTAAAATGCTTGTTGCAAGCAAGGATACCGTATGTCGTTGACCCACCAGTAAATAAGACAGCACAATAGAAGATGAAGCATGCACGATCAAACTTAGACATACGTTCAATGAATTTTGTATTGTTGTATTATTATTTAAATAATTATAAACTGTGCAGAGTTCATGTGAATATTATTGTACGAATCTGGAGATAAAGGATCGGTCTAGATGCTACATACAATGCTTTGCATAAGAGATTTACTTTTATGAGATTTTTCGGCCTTTAAAGTTGAGCAAAAATTTCCTTGGTAAGAAATAGACGGGGATTGAAATTATGTTCTCAGCGTTATGAACTGAGTTTGAATTTCGCGCCTAAGTTTGACCGTTACACTTTTCTGGTCTATAGTTATAAAAAACAACCCCCCACTCCTGTGTCGTAGAAGCACATACATTACGTCATTCACAGCCAATAAAAAATAGTTTCTCCATCACCTACATTTATTTTTGTTATTTAGATAAATAAACGTAGGCGATAGTTTGTCACATGTTAATAACAAACTTCTAATTTGACTTTTGATGCTGACATTTTCCATTATAAATGAGTAATAATGGCTAATACAGAATACACTCAAGCTAAGTCGGACAGTTTACCGAAAATCGAAAGCTGGATGATGGCTGAATTTATATCAGAAAACAACTGTTTTACTGTTGCCGAAATAAGGTATGTTAAAGAATTAAGGTAAAATAAAAGGTAAAAACCCAACCATCAGCTCTTCGGCCTACTGCTTCTAGTCACAATTTTCTTTTCTTCGCATCTTTTGCCATATTTATAAATTAAATAGTAGGTTTGTTCCTAGCGCATTTTTGCAAGAAGGCACAATACGATACCGTAAATTACTCATTTTATATTGAATCTAACACGAACCAAACTCAAAAATTTGACACTTGTTTGACAACTTTATTTATCATAAAACTTGTAACAAAACACAAAGAATTAACACTATAAGGGAAAGGGACCAATTGGAGCCGATGAAGATGTATGTGTTTTGACGTCACATTCTGTTTCAGATCACGTGAACTGTATAGCGTTGGCCACATCAAATTTTTTTATAGTAGGTACGCACTTAGGGATTACATTCCTCGAACGAAGTCACTTTAATAAAGTTACCATTTACCGAGCCATTTACTAAACGCTATTAACGTGTTAATAAGTATTTTTCAAAAAATTATAAAACAAGAAATAAAGCCAGTTTAACACGGTCACAAATTGTTTCATTGAAAACGAATGTTATGACAAATAAGATCATCACAAATTTCATTATAATTTATAATATATCTTTTCGATACGATCTCAAATTTTTTAACAAATTTATGAACAAAATTATGACCGTATTTAACTGGCTTTAATAGTAGCACTTTTTAAAGGTTACACAGGTTAGATTAGTTCTTATAACAAACAAATTAATCAAATGTTTGTAACTACTGATAATAAATGAATATCGGAAGGATATGTCAACATACCGTTCCATTTGTTTAAAAATGAACATTAGTACATTGTTATTTTTTAATACTTATCAAATGATCAAAAGTACTTTCTTTGCTTGTTTCAACTTATAGATTATTATATGTTTGAATTAAATTCAAGACAGGCAGTCAAACGAGATAACAATCTGAACTAAATAAATTTTTACAGAAAAGAGAATTACTCCTGTCATTTATACCATATTTTAAGAGACAGACAACATTCTAAAATAATAACTAGAATTAGTATTTTATCCTCTCGCACATAATTGATATTTGCCCGTGGTAATGTGACAGTATGTGCTACACACATACTTATAATTAAAATAAATGATTTATGTATATTCTCAGAATAATTGCCGGTCAGATATAATTTGCGGTGTTAAAATTATTTCAAGTATATAATAATATAATAATAATTAATATAAACAAAGTTACGTGCAGAAGGGAAATCTTGGGTAGTAATTACTAGCAAGCGGCTTATGATTCTTTAATCAGAAATCTCATCCTAGAGATAGAAGGATCAGGTATTGGCCGCTTTGTTCTGATACTTTAATTAACTCGGAGGATTAATACAGAAAAGATATAAAGGAGTAACATAATTATTTCTGTTATAATTTCATTAAGATATTTTTTGTTACAGTAAATGCGAAGCTAATGCGATTTCTTTAATTAAACAATGAACTGTACTGAAGAACATCTGCAATTGAAATGAAAATAAGTATGTGCTGTTGCTCAAATATTTTAGATCAAATTTAAAGTTTGTCGAATTTAGAAATTTCTTTTTGCAATATTGATTGCTAGTTACAGAAGGAATTGAAATACGATTAGCGTTTAATGATGATTACTTTATCTGTTAATTGAATTTTTATAAGGCCATTAGATTGACATATCCCCTTTTGGCAAGGAATTCTTTATTATATCATTCCGAAAAATCGCTACTTCAATTGTCAAATGACAACTTTATAAGGTATTAAAAATTAGATAAATAAAAATAAATTAAATTGTAAACAGCACTTTTTTCAAATTGAAGTATTGTAGGTTTCATTTATATGAAACCTATTCTTGTCTATTCATAAAATAAAGCAAAATTTAAATAATCGAAATTGTGCTACTCTGGAAGTAGTGCTATTTTAAGAGGTGAGAATACGGGCCAAATTATTTTTATTTATTTGGTATACTTTGTTTGATTATGCTACTAGATTTAGAAGAAAAAAAAATGTTTCAAAAAGGCACTTTCCAGATTTGAAATGATATGTCATTATGAATAATATTTAATCGGAAAATAGGTATGTTATGACTAGCGAATGAAAGTTGACGTTTAAATTATTTTATAGATGTGGTTTCTTTTGAAACCCTAGAGAAGAACAGAGTTGTACGAAATATTCAAGTATGGAATTTTTGCATGAACCCATTTAAATACTGGACTATGAAAGCAGAGAAATGCATTACTATGTCTGGCTGAAAATAGATGGCCGCCTAGGGTAACTGAATATCAAAACTGGGGTGCGTTTAAAATATTTTAAACATTATACGTTTATGTTGATTATAACAAAATATTTTGATCTTTAAACTATTTAGTTTGGCAATTCTATGAAATAGGATTATTTTTAATATCCTCTAACAATAATTCCGACGCGAGGGCTGCTTACACCTGAGACGAACGAACTAGGATTTGCGGTATTAATTTTTTTAAATACATCCCTGAATTCTGTTGCTAAGGAAATTTTAAATGTCTCTTTTGGTATTGAGTACAATTCTAATCTTCTGTAACGGATACATAAGGGTCAGTTTCCTTTAAATCAAATATAGGAAAATGTTTTCAAAAGAAACCACATCTATTAAATAATCTAAACGTCAACTTTCATTCGCTGGTCATACCATAACTAAATTATTAATCTCGGTTAGTTTAAAAATTAATTATTTTTGAAGTTCTGAAATATATTTTAAAAGTTTGTTTTATATTACTAGTTATGTTCATTTAAAAATGATTTGATTAAATTAATAAACAATTAAATTTAATGGTACTAGTTCTAAAACTTTATACACTATAATGCCTACATTCATAAACACTCGATACAATTTTTGACAAATAGAATAAAACTAGATAAATTAAATTTCGATTTTTCTGTCAATCTAGACTCTTTTTACGGGATAAAAATATAACGACCCGTTTAAAATTTTATGAGTATTTATGAATATGGGCATAACAAAATTGTCCACTAAATGCTGATCATAGTAACTTTTTTAATTTACCAATGTAAATATCGTAACTTAAAAACAAACAAAAGTAAATAGAAAATCACCAGCTGTACTTCGGAAAGCTAAGGTTAAATGAGAAATGCAAAAAAATAATTTCTCTGCAATTTTAAACGTCTAAAAATAAATATTTACAATTGATTTGAAAAGATTAAAAGGTTCGAAATAAGTATAATCTACAGTACGCTGTAATTCTGGACAAGTTCTACTTTATAATATAGAAAAATATAGTAAATAAAAGTTTTTCGCAACACTAAGTACAGATAATAGTGTAGAGACAATGCAACCACTGATATTTACTTTGTGTGTTTAAATTCGCTGAATAATCAATGTAGATAATGGCATAGTGGAGTTTGTTACTTATTTAAAATGTGAAATGACGAGTGTTTGCCGACCTAAAAACTGCATAGAACTGTGTACAAAATTTCCAACAAAACAAGAGAACCGTTTGTAATCAATACAAAATCTAAGACGGCCATGAAGAAAACAAAGCAAGCGATAGAGCGCAGCACACTTTAAAATTTCGATCACGTTGTTTCGTTGTAAGACAGATCGCATGCAAAACAGAATGCAAGCAAGGCAGATAGGCGGGGTACGGAGGAGGAGACTAAATAATAATAAAGAAAAAAACGACTGTCGTAGTCGTAGCTGGCGTGCATGTTGCCTTGAGAATGGCATAAATTTTAAATTCACCGTCCGTTTTACTCGAATTCACGTAGCATTATCAGACATTGCGTGCAGGGTGACACACTCACACACGGACACACGTGCACGCATATCATACCTGCACGTCATACGTCAAACAATCGAATAACGAAAAATGTATGACGGCCGACACAGCCTTCTTGCGGAGAGCGGTACAGGCGGGGAAAGGAAAAACTGCGGATTCCCAACCGCGGAATTGCCAGGAGAAAAAGCTTCGTCCTCTACAATTTCGCGAGCCGGAATGCGCTACCTTATGCTTATGCTTTTATTACTTACTTTCTGTATGCCCCGGCACTTTTTATAAACATGCACCAAATTTAATTGACATATCTTCCATAACCCACGCGCTTCACAGAACAACGAAAAAATATTACTTATGCTTTGATATATAATATTATTTTTAAGGAGTAATAAATCCATATGTATATATATAATTTATTGTGGTTATAGCTATTAACATACCTAGGAATGTTATGCACATCATAACTGCCGCAGATGTAAGTTTGAAATCCGAGCTTGTAGAGCGAGGATTTTAAGACACCTAAGGCTTGTTATGATTAATAACATCCGTGGTTTGTTCAATAGTTTATCGGTTTCAGAAAATTAAGATATTATTGATAAATATAATTTTTTGAAATTCTCTCATTAATGCTACTTTCAGATTGCTATGATTAACCGAACAATTATTTTGACATATGTCAATATGACAAATATTCAAATTATGTGCTTTATTCCTCATGTTTATTACTTGAGAATAAAGTAGACTGTATTTAGAACGATAGTCTAATGTTATCTGTATGTATTAATGAAGAGCATTATATTTTCATTTTATTTTATTTGTATTTTATAGACCGCTGTTGACAAGTCAGTATGGTAATAATATTACCATACAGATACAGTTATTACTTAGTTACCAGCCTACTTTTACATGTAAACAATGGAATAATATCCTGAAACCGGTAAATAATTTTTATGTTTAGTTTTCAGGATAAAACAATCTATTGTGTTCTTCCCAATACACTAAAAATTACCGGTTTATTAGGTTCAACGTATGCGAAGAAACGTTTAGCCTAGTATTCAGATATTACTTTTCTAAAGAATAAGGAGTACTACTTATGTATTACTTCCATTTTGTAGATGTACTAGTATATACCAAAAAAGCATGAGCTTTTCGCATTTTTAAGAAAAAAAATATGATTTGGATAAGTTGTATCGGAATCTTTGTACTTACAAACATAACCGAATGCATCACATTAAAATTAAAACGTCGTAATTAGATTCTAGTATTATATTTATAGATAATTTTTAGTACCATCCCTATCGGCCTAATTCTCTAAGCAAAATTGTAAAAATTAACAACTATTTTCAGTTGTCAAATTGAATGTCAGTTGCTAAATTCAAAATCCAAATTCTCTATTACATCAAGTTGCTAAACTATAACAACTAGTCGTTACGTCGAGTTGTTAATCTAACAACTGCATTTCTCCCGTTATTAGTAGTATTGAACAATAGTTGTTAAATGGTTTTTCTTGAAAATTTTGTGTCAGGAAATAAACTTTTATAGGAATTAGAGGGACGACTGCAAATGTAAACTATTCATAAACTAATACCCTATGACCAATAATTATATACACTTTTTAGTCAAGATTTATGCAATGAAATTTGCGAGATATTAGCAATCCATTCTCAGTATCGGGGATATTTACAGAGATATTCAAACTGAGCAAAGAGTGAATTAGATGGCCTCATGCTTCAAGCATACCGAGTCAGTATATGCTCGAAGGTCTCATGTCACAAGATGAAAGATTTACATTTATTCCAAACTTGAATGTTTTAATTCTTAGTATATTAATATTGAACAAATTTTCTGCTTTTCTCCCGAAAAGATCTAAATTCATTTTTCAATTTATTTTCATTTATATTACACATTTAAATTTAAACAGCCATTTTAAAATGTCAAATTTGTATTATTTTTACTGTTAAAACTTCTAGACGCTAGTCATGCCTTCCCTGATGATGAGATTCTTGAAATTTTGAAATCGGTCGCATTCAACCATAGGATTTAAATAAACATGTATACTAAACTGGGAATCTTCATCAGATTCTCCTAACACTGAAATTTTACCCTGGCTATAGGTCTTATAAAGAGAATAAAGGGCAAAATTTTAATTTTCCGTGAAGTTAATCAACGATTTGCAAAATTCCCAACTAGCAGTTATCAGAAATGAAATGCAAACCAGCTTTGCCATTTAATTAGCCCAAAATCATTATGAAATCTACCATTAGAGAATATTGTTCCGCGGAACATCTTACACCCCAAAGTTTCTTATCAATCATTATTAAAAACTCAAATGTCAAACTAATCAAAATCTATCACTTTACTTTACCAATAAAGTAGAAATATGTATAAATATTAAGAATCGACATACCTTTTTAACTCACTTGTTAATAACAAAAGTATATTGTCAAAATTGGTCAAAATTATTTATAGAAAAATAATTTTGACAATATATAATTCAATATTTTTTAAAAATATTTCAACTTAGTAAGTTTACATTTCCCTGAAAAAGGCATATATGGTGCCGAAACGTCGGCTATGTAATAAAAAAATTTCAAACGTTTTTATCAGACTATTTTTCTCCAAGTTTTCCCAGGGTTAGCAAATTAAATTATTTAGTAAGTTATCACATTTTCTTGTGACCGTAAATGAATAAACTATGCTTGTATTAAAATAATTTGGTTTCTTCTCTTTATTATAGTTAAAGTTATATGACTGCAAATTCACTAATAACTATTACGTAAATACGCAGTGCGCAAGCTCTTATTCTACAGTGAGACTCTCGCGAGAATCTCGCACGAGAACGAGACGAGGCCCAAAATAATGAGCGAGAACGGGAGCGAGATTACAGATCCGAAAACGAGACGAGATCGATATATATTTCTCGACTCGTCTTGTCTCGCGCGCATCACTAAGCTTGACAAGCCTAAAGTTTCAGATATCAAGCTCAAGCCAAGTTTTGAATAAATGACTACGTTTATCTCGACTAAACAAGCGGCTTCAAGTATATTATGACTTGAAAAATCCTATTGGTTTATCTCAGCGGATTGAAAATAGGATTTACTTATTTTCAATCTTCTTTAAATTCGTATCAACTAAAAGAAGATAGTTAAATATTAGATTATACAGACAAGGCAGGGAGAGGAGTATGACGCTATTGGTCTTCTCTATGAAAAATTTTTTAAAAAAATATTTGTTTCTTCATCACTCCAAATATTTCGCTTTTGGACAATTCTACTAAGTTTATTGTCGCGACTTTTATAAAATATGGTAAAAAGCAAATAACCAACAAATGATATGAATTCAGTAACACTCCAACATATTGCGGATGTGCACATGCGTAGTTACATTATTTGAAACTTCACTGTTTATTTCGACAGAAGTCAAGCAGCTTCATAAGTTCAAGCCTGTTATTTTATAGGCTTGACTTGACATTTTCAAGCGGCTTGAAATATTAATATTAATCGCGATTTTGAAGATTGAAAAGGGATTTACTAAATTCAAGCGGCTTGAAACGTCGAGATAAACGTAGTCAATGAGTTTTGACCGAGTCAAGCTTTAAATTTTAAAAAGCATGAACTTTTAAGCCAAGTCTAGCTTGTTTATTTCAAGTTAACAAAGTATTTGGCTTGGTGAATCGTAATTCGTTATCTAAACCCGGAATTATTTAATTTTATATTTATGAGTAAAATTAATTTATATAGAACGCATTTAAAAACAATTAAAATATTTCAGCAGAATGATTTTACTATTAGCAGTAATTAAGGTTGTCTATAAACTTGATTTTTTCATTGTACTGATAAATTCAACAATAAAACATGTTTTCTGATAAGTTAACTTTTACATTATACAAGTTAAATGCATTTACCCACGTGAAAGTAAAATACAGTAAAAAAATATATTTCATGTTAACATTAGCTCGTTTCATAAATCCACACAAACTTTTTGCTAAACACAGTATGTACATTAAATAAAAGTATTTCACAAAGAAGTCAGCTTAGAAAATATCACGTACCGTTGTGTAAGCGTTCTCGCTACAAGAAATCCAGTAGAATGTGGAGAAAATGAAATTAGTAAAAAACTCCCAGAGTTCGTGTAGCAAGACAGTCTCATTTGACTGAGTATACCATAGCGGGAGGGAAATTTCCTGAGTTGAGTGTACCGTTCCCGCCCATATTGCTTGCATAGACTCACGATGTAGCACAGAAAAGAATAATTCAGAAACGCCCAATGGACATATATACCTTTCCACGAAGCGAGCCACGCGAAACTCGACCCAACAGAAAAGGACACTGGGGTGAAATTAGCGTGCGAGACTTCGTGACGGAGTTTACGTATATATTTTGAGGTTTTGAAATTGCTTTTAGGCAATTCCAACCTGCCGCGGAACCAGAGAACAGAGAGGTTTATCTGCACGGAGAATGAAAAACAAATTCTACATTTTTCAAACAACATTTGGAATCAGACGTTATCAAATACATAACAAACACTATATAAATTATACATAAATTATCATTACGACGTATTACCCTTATATGGGTATGCCAATCTGCTTGTATTCGTATAGAGAGTGCACCACAAGCACCTAAAGAATCTCTTCCACTATACTTTTTCTACGACTGACAATTAAGACTGCAGAAACACACCTTTTAGGTTATTTACTTTTACCGGTTTCAGGATATTAAGACTTTGTTTACATATATAAAAGTAGGCTGGTATGGTAACTAAGTAATAACTATCTGAACGGTATAGTAATTAACGTATCAAGGGTGTTATAAGGACAATATCAACAGTGTACTTCTCGAGGACATCTGGCCCGAGATGTGTACGTTGACCGAAGGTATTATGGTTCGTTTAACTCCCGTGGTGCGTTCAACGTTTAACGTCCGACTATAATTTTTAATAATCTACGGATTACTGATCAGAAAGTTTTAATAAAATTTATGGTGTAGGTAGGCTATGAATGCTTCGACTTGTTTTTTAGGCTTTATGAATTTATTGACAACATTACCATAGCAACAACTCATAACACCACGCTCTAGGGTGTTATTTGGTATATAACAACCCTCAAAGCAGGGTTGTTATGATAATAACCTACCAGTCGGACGTTAATATTATTACTATACTGACAAGTCAACAACAATCTTTAAAATGAAAATAAAATAAAATGAATGTATAATGCTCTTTATTAATACATACAAATAACGTTAGCGTATCGTTATTAACAGGGTTTACTTTATTCTAAAATAATAAACATGAGGAATAATCCACATAATTCGAATATTTGTCACATTGACTGACATGTCAAAATAATTGTTCTGTTTATCATAGCATTCTGAAAGTAGCATTAATGAGAGAATTTCTAAAAAGAATATTTATTTTATTTTGGAATCATAACTTGTTTATCCGCCCTCAAAAGCGGGCGCAATCTGGTTTTTATCGTCCGAGGGTCTATAACGTTGCCAAGCAACAGCTATTCACATGTCAAAATCCTGGTTTATGGATAAATGTCAAACAACACAATAAATTTAATAAATCACATTTTTTGAACACTGATACTCGCAAAGTTTTCGCATTCTTTCTCATATACGTCTTTTGATTTTAGTGGAACCAACTTGCCCTGTGCAGTCTCAAACTCATCCGATATTTTTTTTTGAATAATCAATCTTTCATTTTCCTTAGACAATAAATTAAAATTGGTTATAAACAAACAATATTACTAAAAAAAACCATAGCTAACTATTATTAGTAATATTTTCATTTTCTGAATCCGATAAACAATTGAACAAACCACGGATGTTATAAATCATAACAAGCCTTAGATGTCTCAAAATCCTAGCACTACAAGCTCGGAATTGAAATCGACATCTGCGGCAGTTATGATACTCATAACAATCCTAGGTATGTTAAAAGCTATTGCACAATGACAGTTGATGAAAAAAAAACTACAAGAAGCTTACTTTAGCTTGTGCCTAAAGAATCAGTTGAAAGTGGTTGCTAGATTCACCCAAAACCAGTAACTTAACAACGTGAGTAAAAATAGAAGTTTGTACAACAAGAGTGGATATCATCCGAAGGCGATATGGACATTCCACTCGAGTTGTACAGCATACTTTTTCGACGACTAACGAAAAGAAGGAATATACGAACTATAGAAATTTGAAATTTTATTGAACATTATTAATAAATATCATTTTTGTACTTGTTTTCCAAGGCTTTCTTAATGACATTTGTTATTAAAATAATAGTTCATAAGTATACAATACTATTACATACTACTTACGATTTATTATTGCCAAATCTAAAGGATAACCTTGACTTATCAATGTGACGTTTCATACCGTTCTGATTCCCATTTTATATAAGTTCTTTTTCACTATTTACAACTAATTCGTAATATAATTCACTTAATTATTATAAAATTATTCAAATATCTTTTAATACTAAATGACAACATTGAAATGTCAAATGTGACATTTGTATCGTTCTTCTTCTTAATTTTGTAATAAATGAATAGACAGTGATTTGTGATTCGTGGATTTCATATCCATCCTAGAATGGATATGAAATAATATCCGTTCATTTAACTAGTATTGCTTACATATCCAGACTGCAGATGAAGAAATGAAAAGTATTTCAAGTGGGAGTAGAAAAAATATTTTAATAATTCATGTACATACGTTGATACGTATTACAATATAAAGTTTAACTTAAACGATTAATATTGAATGTAATATTTTTATTGTAAACAGATTTTTATCTGTAAAGACAAGAGAAATTAAATATTTAGGCAGTTTTTATACAGTCTACAGGTACCGTGACTAGTTTCCTTGACAATAAAATTATATATTAATGATTATAACCCGGTACCTACATTTACATCATGAATATGCATTATCTATTTGTTTATTTCGTACGTATTAATTTATTCACGATAAATTGCACTGTCTGAATTAATTCAGGAGAAATTTATGCGAATATAACTGCACTTACACACTTTAAATTTGTACGTATAGTATTAAAAACATTATAAAATCGTCGTCTACAATTACTATCGTAGTATCGTAAGTTATAGTATCATATTTTATTATTGTTATTTATAAAGAAGTTACAAACTTAAAGTCAATAATTATATCTTCATTGTTTAGTAAGATCATATATAACCGATTTCATAAGAAAATATACCATAATATTACAAATGACATGTTCTTTAGAATAGAAGAAAATTGTTCTATAATTTATGTCACTTTGAAAATAAACCTTGACTTTCCAATATTCCAATATGATGTTTAATTGTTTACTATTTGTGTAGGATGATATTTTAATTTGCTATGAGTGTGATCAAGTGTATTCCATAATTATAATTATAAGGGTAATAAATAATTATCAACACGAAATCATCTTCGGAACTTAAGATTAACATTTATCCAAAGTAATAATAAAAAAGAAAAAAAAATATAAAAATTTGTACTACCACTGTCTCATAATAGCTGTATTCTTCTTGGACAAAATCTCAGCTCATCTCAGATCACTTCCTCTCTTTCCGATGCTACACTACAAGTTTACAAAACTCAAAATGATTTGAAACACTCATTTTGCATTTTAAGGTTATATAATTCAACAAAATTTATATTCACATATACAGACTTACTGACAAGTAGGTAATATATTTTCAACATTATCCATTTTTCGTTTATAAATAGTATCATAGATCAAATGTCAATAAATTTGATTGCTGTTACACCAAATGCTATCGGTAAAGAAGGAAATGATAAAATGGAATAAAACTTGTTGTTTTTGCAAAATCACAACTCACTTCATCTCAACTCAGTTATGTACTGAGCTAAGAGACAATTGGGTCAAAAAGAATACAGCTATTAGCTATCACATCCACGCTAACAAAATTTGGAACTGTATAAAACTGTCGACCCGATTTTACGGGCGTAAGTTTTGTGCATTAGGTTAGGTTACGTTATGTTAATATATTAATAGACAAGACAAACCACCATTATTAACTATATTTCTCTATTGCAAATAGTCTCTAGCCGACATATTTCAATACAGAATAATTTTTATACCCATTTTGGAATTACTGTTACTGTACTTTGCGCACAGTGCACAGGCCTAGTATGATATTTATAAGAAAACTGAGTCAACTTTAATTTGAAAAAAATTAAGGAAATGTTTCTAATACGAAACTTGGATTTATTTATTCATTTATTTTACATTATATTTGTTTTCTGATGAAAATCTTGATCCCAAATTGAAACATAAAAAAGAGGAGTAAATTCAAAATTTGCAACGTATACGTTGATTGGCCACTGCTCAGACAAGTTCACACCAAAATACAAATATTTTCCATTTTAACATTTTTAGTAATTATCCCGTCCCGTACCCTCTTTCATTCTACACACAATTCTTACAAAAATTATGTGTGTAGATTTTACTACAATGTAGAACATACTTAATATGAATAGAATATATTATAAACTGTTGTAGCCATAAGAGTATACTACCTAGAAATAAAACATGAAATAATAGGCATAAATTATCAGCAACACAAATCTAAATAGCAATAGCATTCAAGTTTTTTTGTTCTCGATAAATCATACACTATTAAATACGTATTACATATGACCATAGACAATGTACAAAAGATTAATATATTAGTACTTACAGTAAATTGATTTTGATATCAATAATTAAAAGACACTAACGATTAGATAGTACAAATTGCATTGCAGGAACATTTTACGAACAAAAAAGAGCAAAGGTACAATTTAAACGAGGTTCACTGATTTTGATTATAATAATTGAAACACAATATTTTAAATATACTGTCATTAGTTTTCCTATTTTTATTTTTATACTGTAAATCTGACTTCAATTTCCTAAAATAAAATTTAAGGCCGCTTACCAGATGTATGCAATAGATCTTTTCAATTTAAAGAGATAGAAGATATGCGCAATAGAAATCTGCGCATAGTAAGAACAATTGAGAACTATGACGTTTGTTTAAAATAAAAATTGACCTAAAATGTGGGAAAAAACTTTGACAACTGTAAAAAAAAACTCGGAAAAAGTTACAAAAGCTTTTATTGGAGCTAAAATGTATAACGATGCAAATTTTCACAGAGAATACAGGCATTTTAATTTAATGACTGCAATATTTTTGACATATCATTTGACAAACCATCTGGCAGTTGTTCGCGCCATTTTCTTACTATTTGCAGCGATAGAAAGAGATAGCCGATAAATTAAAAAGGTCTATTGCAACCGCAAAATCAAAATTTCACCATTTTTTAGAAATAAATCAAAATTTATGTATGGATACTGTAAATTAACTAAAATAACTGTTTTGTGGTAACAGCTTAACTGTAAATGAAGATATTAGAATTAGTAATGGGTAATTATGAGAATTGTGAATGTCAAATAAAATTTTAACCGTTGTTGTTTTGTTTTGTTCATTTAATGAAGATGATTATGAAACAGGGTGAACATTCAGTTCCACAAAAATACATTTGGAAAGATCAAGTAAAATAGAAATAGACAGCAGGTAATTACAGATATACTATTCAGGTAACGTACATTTTTTTTACTATTTCATTCATAAATATATAAACCAATCCAAAATCAAATTTCCACCTAGTTACCAAGTTTCATTTCGACAAAACACCGACTCAAAATCTTTTTCGCACTCTTTAAGCCAATAAGATGTCGTATTCTTACAAGTAAGTGAGTTTGATAAGCGATTTTTTTTTGACGTTTTAGAAACATATTGTTTAAATATCTGTCAAAGTCTGTATATTCTCAGTGTTTTCAGTTTTTATTAAAAACCAGTCGATTCGGACAGGAATCTATTTAAAACGTTGAAAAAGCAAACTGAAACATAATAGATAATGCCACTCAATAAATTCCTAGGCAACCGGCTCTCGTAACAATCTGAAAATTTTTCCAGCAAAAATTTACCACTTATGATATTATATATGAAAAAATAAGTAGTACGAACAAATTTGGTTTCGAAAATTTACATTCTGTATTAAGTCTCATTTCCACCGATTGTCTTCATGATTAAGAGTTATAATTAATATCGAAGCGCAATGCGCAAAAATGTTTATTATATGGCAACGTTTATTACCATTTTCAGCTATGCATAAGGCTCAATGCTTAAGAACTAAGAGCAATGCTTAAGAACAAAAGCTTGCAAACTCCAAGGTTTAAGGCGTAATGCCTAAGCGTAATTGTGAGACGGAAATACATATCTATCATCTGCCTTTCTTTATTTTCTAATCTGACCTGTCAGCTGTCAGTCTATATTATAATTATTAAGTTTCTTTAATTTTTAGATATTGATATAGATGCCAAAAATTATGTATATGACATGTTAAGAAAGGAAGAATTACAGAAGACAGTCTGCTAGAGTTAAAAATAAAAAGGATAAAAACTGTGACATTTCTGTCGAATTAGTCACTAAACAAAGTAGCTGGAAATGGTATCCTAGTAAATTGTTATAATGCATTAAGCATTATGCACAAATCATTATGTATTAAGCATTAAAACATTCGGTGGAAATGAGGCTTAACGATTAAAGATTGTTGTGAAAAATTCAAGAGTGTCTCGCTATTTGACGAATAATGCACCGAATAGGAGAGTATACTCTTCTAACACTAGTATTAAAGACACATAAAAGATTCAATGACGTCAGGGGGATTTCATAGCTCAATTGTTGGAGTATTCTACCAAACCTAAATCCAAGTCCTAGTGAAGTAAATGATTTTCTCACATAAATTCTCTTTATTAATATTTAACGCATGTAAAAACGGTCAGCTCTCAAATCCCATCTAGTATTTTCTTTGTAAATGGACAGTTCCTTCCCCGATATCATTGCCCGTGTGATAACGTCTTTAGACTATGGCTCATGGTGAAAATATTGTTGTCCGCATCCTCCGAATTTGAGTGATGTCGGAGGGGCGTTTGCGTTCTCCAGCAGGCGGAGGTCCGGCACCGCCACATCCGAGAGGAATGTCGTGTGTTCGCGGCGTAAATCAATTCCCTGGCCTGGCAGCTAATGTATTCCTCCGTGCGTACATCCAAGTGGGTGTAGACAGATGAATAATAAACGTTGCGCCGTTTGTTTTCTGCTTCCACCGCACCAGCGCTGGTGTCCGAGCCCGGGCTCTCCGGTGTAATTTGGGGATGATGGACTAGGTGGGACCACTGCTCCACAAATGAAAATCGTTTACGACGAAAAATGGATGCTCATATTTTAAAGTTGAGTTAATTTACGGAAAATGTTTGTGCTTAAAACATCGTAGGCTATGGAATTGTTTGACAATACTGTAATAAGGCAAGGGTACGTGCAATAACATTTTATAAACTTTTCTAAAATATAGTTTAGGAATAATATTTCGACTTGTTATCTTTGTTAGTCAAAATTATGTTTAGAAATAATTATCATTTTTCCCACAGCGGGTTTTGTTTAGTCTGAATATCACCGATCTTTGACAGTTATATGTTGATAATTAAGTCTTGAAATTATTATGCATACGTGCGTGACTTTGGATACCCTAGCCTATAACGCCCTGCACCCCTAAGATAATCCTGTCTCTGAAGATAACAGCTTTGTTTTAGAGAGTCTGCCTTAGTTACTCATATCGATAAGATATGAGAAGTCTGCATTAGTTTGTCACGTCGAGAAGACGTTTGTTGTCGGAACATGTAGTGTTTTAGTTTTGGGTGCGGACAAAAATGCCGAGCCCGCTGAATTACAATGAAACATGTATTATGTGTAATAAAACTTAGTATTACACCTCAAATAATGTTCGTGTCTATAAAAGTGTTATCCATATAACGCAAATGTTGATCCCTCAACTGTCATCAAGTGGAATCGTGCGTGCCATCCGTCTCAATCAAATCGTGGTCGACAGCCATCGACGACCAGTTAAAGTGTCATCGTTCGTAAGCACCATCGCCGTTTCGGTTAAATATATAAAGATATTCCCAAACGTGCAGTTTTATTTGGAGCATAGTAACTGATTCGCAGACCAATTTTAGTGCTATCTGATCCGTCTCTATTAAGAAGTAATTATTGTTTGTTCATAGCAGAAGCAACAGAAATTCAAAGAACTAGTAAAATTTTATTAAACCAAGATTAATAATAAATTTCATTAAATAATATCATCACCAGTCGTAATTCCTTCCCTCAATGATATCTTAACATCAAATCATATTTTCTTCTTCCTCTTCCCCTTCGCCCATGTATTTTTCCTTTAATTATAATTTTCTGAAGACAATTCCTCCTTGAAATATGTCCAACAAAGACCGAGGGCTAGTGCTACATGGAAAATGTACCATGTTATTCCAAATACTGACCCTTGGTACTCACTTTAAATACCCTGACGAATGATTTGCTGTCTTCCGCAGAAAAAAAGACGATCTACCCAGCTGTGTGATATGACCCAAATCTGTTTAAAAATGATATTTTAGAATCTGGGTATTGGGACCTGCATATATAAAATATATCATCACGGCATATTACACATTTGCTGGGTGTGCCAATCTACTTTGTTCGCAGATATCGGTAATGATGATGGACCTCGATAATTCAAGCGGTTTCAAGTATATTATCACTTGAAAAATCCTATTGGTTTATCTCAGCGGATTGAAAATAGGATTGAGTTATTTTTATTTTCAATCTTCTTTAAATTCGTATCGACTAAAAAGATAGTTAAATACTCGATTATGCAGACAGATAGGGAAAGGTATATGATGATCTAGTTTCATCCTGGATATATAACCCTAAAATCTAAAAATTGTCATGCTGTTATTTGTCTTCTCTTTCAAAAACATTTAAAAAAATATTTGTTTCTTCATCACTCCAAATATTTCGCTTTTGGACTATTTTAGCAAGTTTTATGTCGCGACTTTTATAAAATGAGGTAAAATGCAAATAACCAACAAATGATATGAATAATTTAGTACGACTCCAACATATTGCGTAGTTGCATTATTTGAAGCTTCTCTGTTTATTTCGACAGGAGTCAAGCCGCTCCGTAAGTCCAAACCTGTTATTTTATAGGCTTGACTTGACATTTTCAAGCGGCTTGAAATATTTATCTTGGTCGTTTATTTCGAAGATTGAAAAGGGATTTACTAAATTCAAGCGGCTTCAAACGCCGAGATAAATGTACGGCCTAATTCTGTAAGGTAGTCGTTAAGTCTTAGCAACGTTGCTAAAATTTGTAACCAATAGAAACAAATGTAAAGCCTGTCATTTTCAAGTTTCATTCTGTGTTCGCAATTATTATTGGTTATTTACTATAGCAATGTTGCTAAGACTTAACAACTTTCTTACAGAATTGGGCCAGTAGTCTATGTAAATGGTAGCCGATAATAAATGCCAACCATTTTCAATCTTTGCAGGGGGCGCTTAAAGCCTTTTATTGCTGTAAATTTTACCTATCAGAAATTTTCCATGCCATTCCAACCGGACTTTAATCAACTGACAATTTTTACCCCAAAAGTTTTCAGCTCGGTTTTCAGTCTTGTCAACCGTCAATTTTCAGCCAATGGGCATATGCAGTTTAAAAAAAATATCATTAAGTAGATTCAATTAAGCAACTGAATAACAAATGTTAAACTAAATGAAAAACCAAAACTAAATTAATATTTAATTAATTGTAATTTGTCAGATAACGACATTCAGATGCTAACACGATACATTGCGAGAATTAATAATTAAAATTAAAAGAACAAATGTGCCTGAATTTTTAAGGTGGTAAAAAATGTCGATTTCACACGCATTTGTCAAATTTTGTCGTACGGTAAGACCACTTAGACGCTAGACTTATTTTTGGAAACATAAAATTAAATTTATTATAAACCTACTTTCCTTATTAATTATTCTTAATATACACAATGTACCTCAACATACATGACCCTAAAATATTAATTGATAATTATTTTTCAATATACGAAATATATTATCCATTGAAATTTGCCTATACTGCTGACTGTCGTGTAGTATACGGTAATTTACACAAATTATACATCAATAAATAATTATGAATTCTTCCCACTATGACTAAAGTGTATAAATGCTCCATAAAAATCATTCACTTGACTTTTACGAGAAATAAATTTAAATTACCTGAATTTCAACGGTGCAAGCTTTCATTCCTAATGAAGCGACTTTTAGTAAGTTGCTTTTTAAACCAACCAATTGTCGGAACACTATTAGCAATAGCAACCGAAATAGTTTAGTAATTGCAGAAAATTTCCAAAAACTTAATAACAATAATTCAATAACGACAAAACAATCATGCCATCAAGTGCACCAATTTGTGCGTTCATCTGTCAAATGATTAGTCGTCAATTTTCAAGGATGATCTTCGACTTTTTCCAACTTTCTCACAACGTCGCTACTAGGTCAATTACCCACAAAACAAGCCTAAAAACCCCAAATTAAATAATACTTCCAATTAATCGACGACATGCTGCACTCACTTTACAGATAGATAAATAATGCGTATTAACCATTAGGACAGAAATGTCCGCCTTCTAGTTTATCACGCTTGCCAACATCATCGCCAATGTCCCAAGCTAGAGAGTAGAGTGCCTGAGCTCCATAGGCGAAGTTAGACTTTATAATTAGGGGGTGCTAAAGTCCCTTACCTTAAAATGAAAAAAAAAGTTGGTTTAGAAAATAAGAAAGTATTTATTTGATAAATTTAGAAATAAGAACACAAAATATTATTTATAAAATAAATAAATATATCATCACGGCTTACCCATTGCTGGGTGTGCCAATCTGGTTTGTACACAGATATCGGTAATGATAAAATATTAGCACCGTGTGGGCGCTTACCAGGCGTCACCTCACGGGCACTCATTGCTGGCGTGGAGAGTGCAACCACAGGGGTCAATTTAGTACCATTTAAAATTCGAAATATTTGGCGTCGGTCGGGATCGAACACGGTTCCTCATATTCTCGACCTGACACTCAGGCACGCGGCCACGAGACCCCATATTATTTAAAGTAACAAAATAGTTATTTATGATATGTGTTAAAAATGACATTAGTTTGTGAAAAGGAAGTTTGAAACACGACGCGAAGCTAATTTTCTGTTTCCATTCAGAAGATTAAATTTTTGCAAAATATCTTAGGTATTATTTATTTATTTTTTTAATTTTTTTTTTTTTTGTTAGTTCATTTTCAATATTCTATACTATCTATTATTAAATTAGTAAAGCGATTTTGTGTCATAGTAGTGCTCAGCCAATTTTTAATTCTCCTCATAACAGAGAATAATAATTTTATAAAGTTTATAATAAATACCAAATGTACCTTGATTAATCTAGTACACTTTTTATATTATTTGATTCTTGACTGCTCATCATGAATAGTAATTTCAGCTTTCAAAATATCTTTATTGCAAAAGTGGTATAATGATCTATATCTACGGCTATTGCTAGTTCCTGGCTTTCTAGGGAAAATCGGAGTTTTAGGTGTGTAGTTAATTAGTTATTGCATTTGGTAGAAAAGTAAATGTATGATTTCGGAAAGAATCATGTCAAGAATTATCAGCACGAGTATGTAAGTTAGTATCATGTGAACTAGATCCAATTGTTGATGCGATCAAATAATTTTTAAGTAATTTTGACTCGCTTTTTTTATTTTTGTAGTTTTAATAGGTTCAATTTCAATATTGTTATTTTTTGAAGCAATTTCAATATTTCTCCGTGAGTACAAAAGGCATAGTCAGTTCGCTTTCCTTCTAATATTTTTTTATTACATCATTGTAGATAGTTAAATTTCCTTCTTTGCTTTGAAGGTTCTTTTTTAATATGATGATAATATTTAATATAACAGTCAATATGAATTGATGTGTCTAAAATGAAATTATTAAAATTTATAGAAATTTTGTTTGGGGGTGCTAATTTAAAATCTGGGGGTGCTAAGCACCCCCAAGTACCCCCCTAACTACGCCTATGCTGAGCTCTAAACATCTCACAGGTTAAATAATGATGTGTTGTACGGTTATGTTTAATTACTTTGTGAACAACAAGCCCGGATCGACCGCGGTCGGTAGTATAGCGCCCTAGCGAGTTTTATTACCGACTGAGAAATAAAACAAGAAAAAAAAATAGAATTCTTTCCATGGAATATTAAATTCGAGTACCCTTTTGTTCATTCTTTCGATTGTTTTTATTCGAATCTGTTTTATTTTTTAGGCACAATCGTTAAGATTACAGACAAGAGTTTTATTGGTCCAAAACTCATGAACCAAGTTTTTAATCGTTGTTTGGTTTAGCAGAAATAATTTGTTCTAAATTAAATGTTGATACGAAGATAATAAAAGTTATCTGAAATGTGCTTAGGTCTTTTTTGTCTAGGCTGTGTGCGGTGGCTTTTGTCTCAGGCCGACTAGTTCTGAGATGCGACACGTGGCGGCTGCTTTTCATTTGTTACTTTTCGGAGAATTATTAATGAAGAAGAAATTCCGGAGGAATTGAAATGTTCTGCTGCGGGATATTAGACTTAGCAATCGGACTATAACGGACATTAAAACGCGAATATGTTTAAAATCTACCAGTTAATGACATTAACAATAACTAGACCGTAATATTTGCTATTTCGGAACTGTGTTCGTGTTCACCTCATTTCACCTGATATTTCTATCCATTTATAATCAAATCATTTCTAAACTTTGTCGAATCTTCCACAATGGAGTATTGTTTAAAATTAAATGTCAAAAGCAAAATATGATAATCGCAAAACGTGTACACATATTTTCCCAAGCAGCATTAACATCTACAGTAAATATATGAGGTTTCTAGCATTTGATCAAATAGTAACAAGAATTTTTAATTTTGCACGTTATTAGTTTTCTATTGAGCTTATGTTCTATCACATTGACAAAACATTTTGACACGCTCGGCGATTGTTTTTATTTACAAATAACGAAACAAGGAACCCGTATTAAATTTTGTGTTAAAAATACAGTCATAGGCGTCAGTTTTTGAAAATATGTATGGGTGCTCTAGCCAAGGGCAATAATGTTGTGGGGTGGGGGTTAGAAGAAAACCGCCTAACGGCCAGTTTCATAATCAACAGCTTAAAGGAGCTTTAGCAGAAGTGAACTTTAAGCAAAAGTGGACTTTAATGCCTCTTTAAAATTTGTCGGTTTCAAAATCAAATCGAACGTCAACTTTAGTAAAAGTGCAATTTGTGTGTATCGAGGGCGGTTGGCTACACTGGAGCTTTGTCTTTTTGCGGTTTAGCTAGGTTATGTTGGGTTAGTTGCTGTCAAGTTGTTGGGGTTTTGTGAGTTTATAAGCAGAATAAATATTCAAATAGGTAAAAATGAGTTCTTCAAACTGTTGTCGCGGCACCAATTTCACAACTGAGGAAGAAATTTTGTTATTGGAGGAAATTGAAAAAAAACATAAAATTGAATGCAAAACAACGAATAAATTTTCTAATGAAGAAAAAATAAGACTCCGACAAAATCTCCAGCCGTGATCAACATGTTTCCAGTTGAATAAAACCGAAGTGTTAATAATAACTGAATGTCTGGCTGGATGCCTGAAATCGTTTTAAATATAGTTGTCAATAGTTATGCATATTTAATATAATCTAATTTATTTTACCTATTTGTTTGTAACCGAATCATGTGTTCAATTTGCTGCAATAAGAACTGGATCGTAGCATTTCTTAACCTAAATCTGTCGAAAAAATCCTGTTCATCATATAATTCGAAATAATTTTTTCTATTTCTATAAATTTTTGGACACCGCAGCACAATTTTTTCTTCATCTTCTGATGAGCTACTTGATGAAGTAAAATTGTTGAGATGATACATTATGAACACTGATCTACTTCAAATACAAATCTAGTAAACATCAGAAGTGTGGTTATGTTCGTACTAAAGCTACTTTAATACGTTAAAGCTTGGAAAATGACCCTTTAAGTTAAAGTCCGCTTTAAAGGTTAAAAAAGTGTTATGAAATGCTTTTTGCAAATTAAAGTAGACTTTTAAATTTAAAGTTGATTATGAAATCGGCCGTAAGACTAAGTGAACTGATTCAGTACAATTCTCAGATTTTTAGTACAGCATGTGATAGATAAAGACAGTAATGTTTCTTGCAGCATGAAAACATGTGTTAGAGCTTCTTGCTGTCTTCTTTCTCGGATTGAACTGACAGGCCGAGCTCGCGCTTTGTCGTACCTAATAAATCTAGTACCGAATTCCAAAACTAGGGTATAACCAATGTGGCCCATGCTATAGGTACCGTTTATTTTTTGTATATTTTATATGTATAATATAATTTATTTCTTTTTTTTTTTGTTAGAACATGTAAAAAATATTCAAGTGATTTTAGTACAATTTGTTTTATAATTTTTGGTACAATTTCAGTTCCGCCAATCGCAAGCCTGGCAATAAATAAACAAACTCTGGGATACAAAACTTCTAACAACTCGTCTACGGTCTACCAACTCCCTTCTTACTTTTAACACTTTCCCGCAACAACGCTAACTTGACCCACGCTTAAAAATTTTGCTTTACCTTCATATTTTGAATAATTGCGAGACGCGAGAGTGACGATTGGTAACTCTTTTTACGCATATCGGAAATTTTGGTTTGTTTTGTTCATCGCTATTACTTGGTGGTTAAAGGAAATTGAGTGGCTGTTATTACTTACTATGGTGCAACTAAATCGCTATGTCCAAACGTCATTCATTTTAATAGCAAACTAAGTTCCGCTGACGCGGCGCAACGAGCGGTAATAGATAGGTATCGACACAAGCTGCGACTAAATAGGGGTTTATTGCAAATTCGTAACAAATAATGCACGTGGTCACTGTAAGGTTTAAAAATAACAATTGGTATTTGAGTTTTTTCATCTTTAATTCGGTAATTCAAAAATTGCATTTAAATAGTAATTTTGAATTAAAAAAACATCAATAACTGAGTAATAACAAATTTGGTACCCATGCACCAATGCTTTCGACGCCTATGAATATAGTATTAAGGGCAGAGAACTGGTCCAAATGTTGAAGAAGGCTTTTGGCGTGGAAGATATATCGAAACCAAGGGTTTGTGATTCGTACAAACATTTTGATCATAGTTGTGAAACCAATGAAAATGAAGTAAATATTAAAGATATTCACCTCAATTCTATAACAAAGTTACTAACTCTCACCAGCTCACAGTACACTATGCATTCGTGATTTTTTGGAAAAAAAAACACAGCGTCGTGATGCTGCGACCACCAAATTGTCCCAAAAAGGAACAGGACATTTCAAGAATAATATTACCATTAATCCAAATCTCTGAAGAAGATGAAAGCTATGCCACAATGCAACGTTGAATACTGAATACATTAAAGGGGACAATGTTAATTTTAAATATTAAAAGCAAAAATTAAAAGCGAAATACCATAATGGTAAAACGTGTTCACATATTTTTCCAGCAGCATTATCATCTACAGTAGATGTATCTGGAAGAACATTCGTCGTGAATGTAGTACACCTATAATTGTCAGCTCCTACAAACGAGACCGCAAAATAAAATGCTAAAAAACAACTCAAAAGAAAATAAAAGTAACAAAAGTGAAGCATTCGCGACCAAATCGTTTTTGATTTATTCACAACAAAAGAATGAAGGCAGTGTGCGATTTATATACCAGTTCTTCGTATGTATTTATTCCTTATATGAACAAGATCTCAACTACCGTTGCACATAACCTCACTTGCACTGCTGATATTGCGCATGCGCATTAGTGGCTCGCGCCTCACAATGTGAGAATATAGAGACGTTTCGTCGTGCTGGCAATAACTTACGCTGACAAATGAGGTGTCAGGGTTGCCACTACTGTTTTTGAATACAAATACAAAATCTGGCGCGATTTGCAATTCACATTATGTTTTTGATGCGGCTAGTTTTTGCCCGGCCGGCAACATCGAACCATGTGGAACTGCAAGGATCAAAGACACCGGTGAATTCGATTGTTTTTCTGTTGGGAATTTATTTCCTTTTGTCAACTGTTCTTAGCCTAATTTCTGATTGGGTTTTCGTATATTGATTATTATTATTATTACTTGGTTGAAGGCTTTAAGCGTTTGTCGCTAAAGAAATGAACATCTTCGATTGTCTAAGGCCCGGAATAGCTCTCCAATATGAGGCAATGACTAATTCCTCCCAGTTTTTGATCGCTTTCTTTATATATCTTTTATGTCTCACTAAAGTATTATGAACTGTATATTGCTAGGATTCGGTGTATATAAACATATCTATAACAACTGGAGCATTATATGAAGGCATAATAATTCATTATGCCCTCATTATAATCCGATCATCGCTTATGAAAAGGGTTTTAAAAAGCAATTTACTTGCACCACACATGTAAATAGTAAGTACGTCGAATTGCAGACTGCAATATTTCGCATTGATTTTTGATATTATTTACCGTCACATTTGACACATCCAAAGCAGTACAAACTCTCTAAAATGTAATAATATTCAGAAATAAATGTCTAAGAAATAAAGAACTGAGATCTGTCATGTCAAAACGAACCTCAAAATATAATACATCTTCTACAAACGAGAATGGAATAATTAGGGGAAGATTTATGCGTTTCTTTTTCTCAAAGTATGCAGAAGAATTAAAAATAATTTCTTTACACCGTTTCGATAAAATATCTTCCGAAACATCAAATTTGCCCATTCCAGCATATAAACGAAATAAAACGTTGAAGTTTTAAAAATAAAACAATGTTGATAATAAACAAAACAATTAAACAACATCCTTAGCAACGCCAAAGCTTAAGCATTATTGTAATCAAAATTATTATAAATGGAAACTTATTTCACATATTCTAGTGAAACAAAATCTTGTATGCACCACAAGCGTTACTAGATGATAATGCCCATCGGAAGACATCTATCCCTCGGGTTAGATCCTCGTCGCCCTCCTGGCATTATCATCATCGTAACGCCCTTGGTACATAAAATACTATTCAAGAGTCCACAATAAGGTTCAGGCCAGTAACGATAATTTGATTCCCTTTTAGCCCGGTGCACACCACAATGGCTCGTACCACGATCACGGTTTTAACTAAAACGCTGTTTTAAGAAATTTCAAATTTCATTATTTAATAATAATAATAAATAATATAAAATTTATCAAAATATGATTTAAAAGCAGAACATAGTTTGTATTCAAACAAATATTTTTTAAAAAATCGTTCTTTAAACATAAGGGAGAAATTAAATATTGAAATTTGAATTTGACATTTCTTAAAACAGTGTTTTAGTAAAAACCTTGATCGTAGTACGGGCCAATGTGACGTGGTTGTGTTTGGCCAACTCTTTATTTAGGTTTATTTGAGCACACAGATTTATTGCGTAAATCTCTGCTTCAAACTGAATTCTATTGTCTTTTCTGTTGGGAATTTATTTCCTTTTGTCAACTGTTCTTAACCTAATTTCTGGTTGGATTTTCGTGTAGCTGACGACAAATCAGTAAAATTATTGATCGAGTAATTAAAGTTTTAAAGCTTTCAATATTTAAAAACTACTTTTAATGTAAAATAAATCACCCTACACTGTTTGGAACCACTCAATGTAATATTTAAAACATGTCATGTCAAACGTTGTTTCGTGAAAACTGACAAAATATCCGAAATTCCCTCTTGAAATACAACTCCAGTATGAATAGTACTCGTAAAATTATTTATACGATCGTAAACAAAAGGCTGTGCGTGCAGGTATTTTTTTTATGATGGCATAAAAATTTAAATATTTTTATTAAGTTATATGTACATTATTTCCTCTTGGAATAGACATGACAGGAACATATTGTTTATACTTGTATGAATAATGATATCTCACACCAGCAATTAAAATGGATGGATTGGTGGTATACGAATTGTAAATGCAATTGTTTTATTCATTACTCTGTGCTCACTTACCCACAATTGTCTTACCTACATCAAATCTATCTACATACTCTCAATTTAAATTACATATTTTTTCTCTAGAGATTTATGATAGTAACATACAGTAATTTCTAATTTCAAGAGTAATTATATAACTTTTATCAAGAATAATAAAGTAAATCTTACAGAATAAGATAAACAATTTTTTACAACTTTTGTTCTAGCTTGACTTTAAAAATACTAAGTGAGTTCAAAGTACACAATTACAGGAATAATAAATAGATCATAAACTGAGTATCACATTTATCCCATCCTACTAATTATTGCCTTTATGTAAATACGAAAAAAGTTATAAAGAATTTAGATTTACAAATTTACTTGAATAGGAATTGTACAACACTCTGTAAGTAAGTCTATGAAGTTAATTTTTATAGTTTTGTGTTAATATACGGTGTTTAACAAAGGGATGTCAATACTTCCAGCATTATATTCTTTAAATAATTTTAAGCAAAAATTTTCTAATAAACACGTGCCCGATCTTCTCTCCTCCAGGAGTACCAAACTCTTAAAGATGATCGAAAAGATGTATACTCCGTTTCTCCGAGTTGATCCCAACGTCATCAATTTCGTATGCAAGAATTACTATACAGGGTGTCCATTTTATATGTTCTCGCCCGAAATTTTAAGAATAGGCAAAACAGAATACATTTCATAAGCCACTTGGTGAATAATAGTACTTTAAACCGAATAATCACAGTAGGTATAAGAGCAAAACAAAATTTTAAAAACCAAGTTACTTATGAAATGTATCATGGATTGCCTATTCATGTATTTTTAGGCGGGAACTTTTAAAATGAGTACCCTGTACTTTTTTCTAGCATCTTTGTCGTACCCACATGGCATATATATGAGACTTTTATTCGTTATCTCATTATCGTAGGTTTACCAGAGGGGTATACGTTCTCTCCGTCTAACCAACGGCAGAATATGAAATAGAAACGGTATTGTAACCGCGGTAACGAGTATCATTTTCAAATATTTTGGCGTCGATAATAATTTTTGCCGTGTGGTGTGTTGGGAATTTTGTTAATTTTGGGACTACACATATGGTGCATTTTGCGATTGCAAAGATGGTGTTTCCGATTTCCGACAATTAATGCAACATTTTGCTTTTGGACAATAAAAAGATATAAAGGTATTTCATCCATTAAACTTACATTGAATGTATTCAATTATTGCTAAATAACTATTTAAATTATAATTTTGATGAATAACGAAATTGACACAATATAGGTGATACTGTCAGTTTTGATTATTTTTGACATTACATCATAATTATTCTATCGCGAAATAAATGTCACTATGTTATATAAGCGAACAATAATATTATTGCAAATAAAATATTAAAAATGTCACACATGACTAAGTCCTGTCATACTTCACCTTATATCCAGGCCCGGATTACCCATAAGGCCAACCTAGGCCATGGTCTAGGGCGCAGGCATAAAGAGGGCGCACATCGAGTAGTTGGAAAATTGGGAAAACGGAAAGAGAAAACTGCCTGCAGTTACCAGACGACGTAAACAGTCACATTTGCTTTAATTATACAAAATCAGTGTAGTAAAATGATTGATAAATCCTGTTGAGTTGAGTTGACAGTTGTCGAGGATTTTAAATAATTGTATTATTTTTACACCGGGTATCTACTTTTTATGAATCTTAGCAAATACAATGGTAAAATTTCATTACTGTAATTGCTGTACTATGAATTGTAGAATAAAAATATAAATACGAAAACTCTTCAGAATTAAAAACTGCATCTGAGTCAAAAATTATTGTTTACATGCGTTTCATTCGAAAGATAGAGAAGCAAAATAAAAGTTGTAATCTTTAGCTACTTATAAAAAATGGTAAATGTATCTTTGATGCCTTATTATAGTAGGTATATTAAAAAACAAATTTCATAAGGCAATCTGTTAACCCACGAGTCCAACTTGGAACGAGCCGCTTTGCGGTGAGTTTTACAAAAGACGAGTGCGATCACAGCCCTTATTAAACATGTTTTTATACTATTTTCTCTATTCGGATAATTTTACAATTCTATTAGATTTTTAATAAATGCGACTTGTAAAATCAATTACGTTGGTAGCACTTCCCGCTAGCAAATTGAACTTCACAGATGAAAATTCTTTGTTGACTGACAGCAATTTGATGTTGATATGACATTTATGTATTAGTTTTAAAAGCAGTCAGTCATACCACCTCTAAAAAACGAAAAGCTCCAAAAACAGTACGTTTATAGATCTTCATAACAAGTTTTCAATGCGTTTATAGACTCACAAAGACACCGATATAGAAAAACAATTTAATGAAATCAAGCATTATTAAAACTCGGTATATATTAAGAGGGGGGAGGTGCAGTCATGAATTTTGGTCTAGGGCGTAAAGAAATGATAATCTGGGCCTGCTTATATCGAATTAGAAAATTAAATCCCTATCGATTTGGCATTTTGAACCATATGCTTACTATTGATCACGTGGGGATCAAGTCGTGGGAACGTTTAGTCTTTAATTTGAAGACAGTTATAAAATTTGGTATATTTTTTGCTACTTTATATAACAACAATATTTTGTCTCATAACTTTGTTCTATAGTATTTTTTTGTAACTATAATAATAATAATGAAAATAATGGCGGTGGTCGATGTTGGTGTTACACCCTGTATATAGTCAGTATCGAGATCTGTGTAAAGTATTTTGGCACACCTATTAATGAATAAAGATATACCGTTTTGATTTATTTATTTAATTTTTCTTTAAAATAATGCAACCACAAATGTTTCAATTAGAATTTAAAAATAATCTGCGAGTATATAAAAATATGTGCATCGGCAAATATACAAAGTCCAGGAATGTAAATAATTTATTCCACGGACATGTTATACTAGGAATATAATGTCATAACGTCGCCGTGCAATGATCGGAATTCCAGATAGCAATTCTTGTTCAATTTGTGAAATAATCCAAATACGTATCTGTCCAGACATGGCCTACTGTTGCTATTATTACTTATTATTTACAGGGGATGCGGGTAAGAAATGTTGTTTTGTTTTAGGAATTTTGTTTTTCTTGCTCTTCGTGTTTGTTTTGATCCACCGGCCTACTTGATTGTCAGCTGTAGTGGAATTAATGTAGCCTCGTAATTAATGAAGTATGTGTGTACATATGTTTTGATGTTCAGGTGTTCGGGATCCAGTTATAAATGAATTGTGCTTCAGTTGTTACAAACAAGTAGTTGAGGTTGTTAGCATTTGTTAATAGTGTATGGGTGATTTTTAAAGGATGTTATAAATTTTTGTCTTAATTATATTTGGGTGTACGCCCTTTGACGTCAAAATGAAGCTATGAAATTATTAATACATATTCAACAGCATTTAAAATCATATTTATTCACACATTAAACTATTAAAAATATAATTTATTCTATATTAGCTAACACTCAACTATACGTTTTAACAAAAAAATGAAGCCCAGTTTACATTGAAAAAAACATTTGTTTATTGTCACGATATATCCATTAGATATTTTACAATTAATTATAGAAATTTGTGTAATATTTTGAAAAAGTTACGTGATCTGAAACAGAATATGACGTCAGAGCACATACAGTTTAACATGTGACAAACTATCGCCTACTTTTATTTATATAAATAACGTAAATTGTTTTCCTATTGACTACAAATGACGTACTGTATGTGCCACAACGTCACAGGAGTGGAGGGTTGTTTTTCATTACTATTTCTGGCGCCAATCATTTTATTTAATTTATTACAAAAATAATAAATTATTATTTTTTAGATTACTATGAAAAATATATCATAAACTTTCATTTATGCTTTTTTACCTTTCGCTATGAGAGGTATTGAATTCATGCTAAAAATCGCATATCCAGATTTTAGTGAATAAGCTCGTTTTAAGGTCCCTGGAATCCGACTATAACATTTTTACGATGATGTTGGATCCACGATTTCTCAAATACTATAAGACTTAAGACATTTTTAACTACGGATTCCTCAATCTAACAATAACAGGAAGAGTTGATTAAGTTGTGGCAACAATTGCACAACCGGAAGTAGTAGTTACAAGAAAAAAATCATCTAAATATTATTTATCGAAAATTTATGTAAATACTTATATTAAAGAACGTTAAATTCTTTATTCGATAAATATAAATTCATTAATATATCTTCTATAGATTTAGAGATAAATAAATGCATATAAAATAATTTGATGTAAAAAATCTCAGATCAAACTACTTCAAGGCAAGAATGTTTGTAATAACACAAAAATGTCATTGTCAAAAATATATGTACATCATTATGAAAATAAAAAAAAAGTCAACAACGCAAAAGAATATAGGTAAAAAAAATATAAAAGGAATTTACGAAAAAATGACGAATATAAAGAAAAAGAAAATAAAAAAAGAAAATTTCAGGATATTGAATATAAAGAAAATGTATGTATTGTACATAATTTATACTAAAATATCCCATAGATTTTGCAAATATATGTGAGAATTATTTTGTAGCGAGACATGAATATATGTATATGTATTTAAAAATATTTTTGTTTTATGCGTACAACCAGGTAAAATATCTGCCGAGAGGTTATGTGTTATGTGCTGGCCACATCAGATTTTAAAAAATGTGAAACCGGCTCATTAATATAATAAAAAATAACAAATATATTAGAATAAGTAGATTTGTCTGGAAAAATGTAATAAATAAAAGAAATAATATTGAAAGTAGTAGGTAGATGTGTAAAAAGTAGTATGGTATTGTGATAAGTAGCGTATTAAAATGTATATGGGTACAAATACAGTAAAGAATTGATTAATACATCGTGACAGCAAAAGGCTACTGTAAAATTGCATATTTTGCACGATGAAAAATTATGAACAAATATAATAAAACATATTTTCTGATATAAACCGAACTTAATAATGATAATTATCGGAATTTATTATAATATTTTCATCGGTAACGTATAATTTTGAAATACGGCTGCGTATCTGATGCAAGCGCAGTGGACCAGCTCCACTCCGCAGACAATGAGCCGCGGCCAAGACAAAGAAGGCTGATTGGGAACGTGTTTTTTTGTAATTAAAAAAGAATATGAAGGGAATTTTTCGACGCACCGCACCGCACAGATACGGCTACGCGCGATTCAAAAAAATGCGCAACAAAGATCACCGCGAGATATTTTTTGATGGTGTTGCGTTAACGTGCAAATATTTTTCTATAGCAATTGTTTTTGAGAACATTGTTACTATATACGTGAGTTTAATTATCGAAATTGTTTCATTACTGCTAACAAAAACTTCCGACATAACTCATAAGCAACGGTCATTATAAGAATAGTTTTCAGAACACATTCTTTAAATAAAGAATCTTATTTTCCATTAAAATACTATTTTCGAAGAAAATGAATTTTTACGGATATTACTATACTTCTATTCTGAAAATAAAATATATGCATATTGCTTTTAATCTATCTATACCCTGTTTTTAAACTAGGAGGCGTAACTTTAAAAGTCAGATTTACAGCAATAAAAATCTAGTGTGGCCAACACAAGACATCCCGCCATTTACAGCCCGAGCCACAAAAAAAATTAAGCTGATCCTTATTTATAGATTAGCGAACTTAACTCTAATTTTAGCAATTTATTTCTTAAAATATACCTAAGTAACTACTTTTTTTGATAATAAAATGAAGATTTAATTTTAAATACCGGGATAGAATAAAATTCACTAATCCAAAAATAGGATTAGCTTAAACTTTTTTACGAATCTTTAATTATAATTAATCTAAATACATACCTACATATTTACTTATGCTGGAAACTGTATTGATTTCCTTTCCCATTATTCCCTTTCCCTTATTCTTTTTAAAACTTTACTATTATTAATTTAAAATGATTAGTTCTTTGACAGTGACATTTATCCGTCAGTTACAAACATTTGAATAACTGCGTAACCAATAAGTTTTGTTTGTTTAAAGCGTAGGCCCCGGGATTTAAATTATAGGTAATTTTATAAATTTATCCATAAAATATGTACAAAAAGTATTAATGCAGATCTGTCGAAAATCTCGAAAAAATAACATTTAAAAGTATTTTGCGAAGAAAAGTAAAGTGCCATGTTCGGTTATCCGATTTACACCAAAATCTAATGGGCTGTTTCCATTACAGAAAAACTTCGAAATACAAGGTTTCAAAATTTTCTGAATGATAGTATTTGAGTTAGAGTGGAGGATTCACACATACACACAGTGAAAATGTTAAAATTGGATTTCTGCTGTAAAAGTCAGCAAAAGCCAATTTACTATACTCGGAAGTTGAAACAGAGTCTATACTTTATTATACAGGGTGTAACAGCTAAACGAGCTACTTCAAATAATTTCTATATTATTAAAGATACAATAAAATATTATAAGACAATCTTATAAAAGATCAAAGGGGAAATAGAGAACAAAATATATTTTTTAAATCAGTGGTTCTCAAGTTACCACATAGTTATATTTTTTAAATGGGACGGTATTTATTTTTTAGGTCCATTCGATAGATTTTTTCAACCATGTAATCATTTTATATCCTAACAACAAAAATATAGGGAAAAATTTAATTGTAATTTAAAAAAATTTGATTTTTATAGTTATTTTTCAGTAGGCTTGTTCTTCACACATAGCCTAATCAGTATAAAAATGCAATTTATTTAAATTTCACTTGAATTTTCTCAAAATTTTGTTATGTTAAGATACAAAATGATTACATGATTGAATTCAAAAGAAAATATTAAATTTATCTACTGTAATTTAAAAAGCACTGGTTTAAAAAATAATTTCTTCCCTAATCGGATGTCCCCCTTGGTCTTCTATAAGATTGTCTTATAGTATTTTATTTATATTTATTTATATAGAAATTATTTGAAGTAGTTCGTTTAGCTGTTACAGCCTGCATATATTTATCATGCAAAAAATTTGACACTGTACTACTTAATGCTTAATTTCAGTATTTTTACTTATGATGTAAACGAAAGCTTTTATGGTCAAAGACCTCGTGCAAACAATTATGTTCATTTCCATAAAACATTTACAACAATCCTAGTTTATTACTTATAAATATAAATTACAAACAGAATAAAATACAATTAAAAATTTTAAAAAAATATATTAAAACTAAAGCAATATGTAACGACTAAGTCACTACAGAATAAAAACAGTTACATATAAGTAACTGTTTATATTTATAACAAATAAAATAAGTAGTAAAATATGATTTATGGTATAATTATATTAATAATTGAATAATAAACATTTTAAGTATTTTGAAATATAATTATAATAGCGTTTACATTTACTCGATATCTGCCATGCAGCATTTATTCTTACACAATCGACGTTTCGGTATAACATTTATACCTTGATCAGAATAAATAAGTTCTTAAAGATGATAATAGTAAATAATAATAATTTGAAACGATTAGTTCTTTGACAGTGACATTTATCTGTCAGTTACATACATTTGAATAACTGAGCAACCAAGTAGTTTTGTTTGTTTAAACGTAGGCTCCGGGATTTGAATTATAGATAATTTTATAAATTTATCCATAAAATATATAGAAAAAGTATTAATGCAAATCTGCAGAAAATTTAATAAACTTTAATTTTTATAATAACATTAATGTCGAAAAAATAACATTTAAAGGTATTTTTCGCAGAAAAACTATTTTGAGCTTCTAGTATAAAGTGCCATTTTTGGTTATCCGATTTACACCAACATATAATGGGCTCTTTCCATTATTCCATTAAAGAAAAAGTTCGAAATACAAGGTTTCAAAATTATCTGAACGATAGTATTTGAGTTAGAGTGCAGGATCCACACATGCATACGCACATACATCCACACACACACACACATATATACACACATACACACACACAGACATCATCGTGAAAATGTCAAAATTGGATTCTATGGACCTTAAAACGTGCTCATTTACTAAAATCTCGATATGCGATTTTTAGCACGATCCCTATGCCTTCCTTACCAAGGGTAGCGGGAGGTAAAAACGTTTCATTATTCTATATTTGAACCCTCTTTTAACCTCACTTTTTTAATCTCCCGCGTTTTCTGTCGAGGCAAAAGACAAAATGACGAAATCCAGTCGAAGATGCCTTGAAAAGGACTCTAGATCTCGTCTCGTTTAAGACACTTGTGGCAGAATGCGGATTCCACGTAAATCACGATCTAATTACCACTGGCCTTGGTTCACAACTCGCTCAACACTTGCACCAAGTTTCACTGCATTGGAAAATAGATACTGGAGTGAGTTTAGGTGTAATTCAAATCGTGAACACGTGGATGTGATCATGATTAAGAATGGAGATGATTTATAGAGGATTGTTTTTGTTTTCACAGCCAGGTTGGTATGAAACATGTGGGAAGGTTTATTTTTATTTCTTTGTAAAGGATCTAAATATTTTTCATATACATATGCAGACAAAGTTTCAATAAATATTTTGCCTGGGGTTAACTCTCGTTACATCTATCAAAATATAAAAATAAAACATAAAATGTTATCATTTAAATCATTCTTTTGGAATTGTAAAATGGTATGTACAATTACAACCAATTTTTCAGTTTAAACTTAAGTACAAAGTGTACCAATTTGTATTATAATATTTCATTTGACAAGCCTTTATTAAATACTGAAAAAATGATATAAATGCAAAAACTCAATGAAACTTCGTTTAGTTAGATTGGATGGGACCAAGCCTGATCCAGCCGGATGATCGAAAGTCCGGATAATCCGAAAAAAATATAGGTATTTTTATTAGCAAATTACATATAAGGCAAAAGAAATTAACACAAGTCAATGTATTTTTATATTTTAAGCATCAAATTATTTCTAAAAGCAAACAGACCAGTGGCGTAACTAGAACTTTTGCCGCCCGGGGCGGTCCAGGTTTGGCGCCCCTCTCAATATCCCAAAAATATAAAGTGATCAAAAATAACTGATTCAGTTGGCAATACAATTCTGGGAATCTTTTTATTCCTCAGTTTATATAACTTCAGATAAAAGGAGAAATACTATTTGACGTCATTTTTACAAATAATACAAATAGAGGTTATGTCAGAGCAGGAGCCTGACAGCTAATATTATTTCGAGTGATTGAAATACTTTAGATTATTGTTCGGTAGGTAATGTAAGAAATAAAAGCATGTGAGTAAATAAAACAACGACTATTTTAATAAATAATTGTAAATGTATTCGAATTTAAATTGTCAAATGTCACTGTGAACAGTGTCAACAACAGGAAATAAATTTATGTATCAGTGCCAGATTCAAGTAATTTTTTTTATTGCCAACTGAATCAATTATTTTTGATCACTCTGTACTAGAAAAAGTCAAAGTGAAATCGAATTTGAAATTTTATTAATATTGCTCATTTTTTGTAGTGATAGCTACGGAATTGAAACAAAATTACAAACAAATGCATATTGTTTTGAACTGTCAGAAATTCTGTTTTCAAATAATATGTTACATATTCAGCACCTATATATGGATCACTGAACAGATTTTATTTTTATATTCTACATTTATTTTCATATTTTGAAACCTATAAAATCAAATTTCAGACAGTTCAAACGATATGCTTTTCTTTGTTTTTTTATTTCAATTCCATGGCTTTCACCACAAATGAGCCATATTTATAAAATTACAAATTCGGTTTTACAGGTTAAAGAACGTGCAAAATAAAATTTGATTAATGACTTAAGTGTATTTTTTTTTATCTGTAACCTTTATTTAACACATTTTTGTAAAAAAATAATGGATAGGTATAGGTAACTTTTACTACAGCAAAATAATGAAATTATATTGTATTTGCTATATAAAAGATTTCAAGTACACAACTGGTATTTTTAGTTTCAAGTATAGTTTTTAAAAACGAATTATTATTTAAGTAATAATAAGTGCCGCCCGGGGCGAACCGCCCCCTCCGCCCCCCGCTAGCTACGGCACTGAAACAGACTGATTGAGAATGAAGGTTTGTTGTAAACTTATATGGAAAGCAATTAAATGAAATCCATTCCTGTTATTCCTGAATAACATATGCACTTACTCTTCCTAGTATTTGTGTAAGTCATTTCCAATTCTAACATTGTCCTCCGAGAGGCTGTAAATAAATTAGAAAAAAGAAAATAGTTAGAATGTTCAGGATCTGGTTAATCCAGTGAAGTATGGCTTGTTTAAATTCAATATTACTTTGTCTTCCGAAAATTTGGAGACTGAAAACTTGTTGTCCCTTAAATGAGTGAATTTTTTGCCCAATATTTAACAAAGGCCTTAAAAATATCTATTTGTCCCACAAAATTGACTTCTATGGTCAGCCCTTGAGATTATAATAAGGTATTTTCCATTTTTAAATTTTTTTTTGTTTGTTCAAACAATGACCCATTTCGATGATATTTTTAGATGAAATAATGACCAATGAACTATCGTGTTATAATGACGTAGGCATATACAACAAAAGGTACTGATAACATTTCTAGATGACAACCAAAAACAATTTATGTTTGTCAAAAGCATTTCTATTTTTACCTTCAGTCACTTTTAGGTAAGGAAGGTATTGTCTTTGGTCACAAATTTGGTGATGAGTTTTTAATCAATAAACATGTTTTAAGGTTCCTAGAATACGATTTTACTATTTTTACGATGATGTCTGTATGTATGTGTGTGTGACAAAAGTTTGCTCTGCGATAACTCTAATACTAAAATTCCAAAAACTATAATTCTTTCGTATTTCTCTTCGATACATACATACGATTAGATTTTGGTTATAATTGGTCAACCGGAAGTACCCACATTTGAAGATTTTAACAGTTTTTCCTGAAAAAACAATGGTAAATAACATTTTTCACATTTAATGTTGCTATAAATATTAAAGAATATTTTATTTTCTATACGATTTGACTGAATTTTATACTTATATTAAATAGAGTTGAAAATTATAAAGAAATTAAATTTCATAAATTAGCCAGCTATGCTATAACTATGGAAACAGCTACTATATTAAGAAAATTTTGATTGAAAGATGTCAGTATCAAGTGTAATTGACAGAGTATGTGCGTGTTATAATTTTACTGGAAATATAGAATCTTTTACTAGAGACTATCTGTATGGAATTTGTATAAAAAACATACAACTGCCGGCAGGTAATGTAAAAGAAATAGAATCTTTTGCAAGGAACTTTCTGTACGAAATTTGTACAAAATACATGGAACTGACGGAAGGTAATGTGCTGGATACCTCAGATTTTCTGAGAAAATAAATCTATCATCACGGCTTATTACTAGGTGTGTCAATCTGCTTCGTACGCAGATATCGGTAATGATGAAATATTTGCACCGTGCGGGCGCTTACCAGGCATCACCTCTCAGGCACTCATTGCTGGTGTGGAGAGTGCATGGGTCAATTTTGTGCCATTTAAAATTCTAAATATTTGGCGTGGGTCGGGTTCGAACCCGATTTCTTAGATTCGCGACCTGACACTCAGGCACGCGGCCACGAGATCTTTGTGGAAATTATATTAGAATATCAAAGTATTTGTAAATACAAACAAAAAACATTAGAATCTTTGTTTCTTGATTTGGGTACAACCTGGGTTCATATACTACCACTTCACCATCTAGCGGCGTTTCATCATAATGATGTCAAATATTGACGGCATTAAGAGGCGCTAATATAAAGACCGTTTCAAAACGAAACAATCTTTAATTGTAACTTAAAATTTATCACAAACACAATTTTTTGTTACTAGTGTGTCTAAGTTTCTCATATCGTAGTGAATTTTGAAAACAATGTTCCATTCAATATACAGAATTAATGCCCGGTTTCTCCACAGTAACTTAAGTTGTTGATTATTGAAGTGCTACTTAATTGTAAGTAGGTCTTATATCCCAATTGCGTTGCAGCAGCAAATTTAAATGTGAACTTAACTCATGTCACAAATCACATTGGCAACAGCGTAAAATATGTCAAAGCTGTCATTGTGTTTGTCAGTGTTTATAAGCTTGTATTCGTATTTCCCTAAATTTGATGACGTTAACATCGTGGATAATGCGGTCGAAGTTGATTTTGCCGATATTGTCGAAAATGTTAGAATCCAGCGACAAATATAAGAATTGATTTGTTCCTATTGTATGACGACAAAGATTTTCTGTCAATATTTTTTATAGGTGGACCACCGCCAGTTCTATAAACAAAAGCATTTTCCCTTGCCGATGTCTTCCTGGCATCAGCCTTCATATTTTCCCACATTTTTCGTAGGCTTGCCAACATCCCTGTAAACATTTAATAAATTTTTATTAAATGTTGCGGTAATTAAATTCCAAGTATTGTCGTTTTGTATATTTGACAACGCATATGTTTTTTTTTTAATTTTCAATGAGCTCTTTATATTGATCCACAACTTCCAATAGCAATTTTTTCTTCTTCGTTGTAATTTGTACGTTTCTTGTCTATATCGCTGAAGACTTCCACCGTAACTCCACAAAACGAAACAAATTTATCGTGAACTGATATGAAAACTGATATATATGACACATGTCACAATTTTTTCGACTTAAATTAAAGTGCTACTTACATACGTCATACGTCTCACATTTTGACATTTTTGCGTGGTGCAACAGTTTACGGTGGAACTTAGGAATAAGTCATGACTTAAAGTCTTAAGTTGCTCTGGAGAAACCAAGCATAATAGTATCATGGAGATAAAATTTCCAGTGAATGTTGGTTTTAATATCAACGTAAGTAAAAGGAAAATTTACGAGATTCTGCATATATGTTCAAAGTAATAGCAACCGCAAAATAAAGTATTACACTCGGTATTACATAAAATATATTGCCAATAAAATTTCAATAAATCTTTAATTACTGCCTCTCGGTATATGGTCGTTTAATTAATAAATTCATGTATTTTACGTAAATATCTATTAGATATCTTCTTAATAAAAAAGTATTTTATAGGGAGACATTATTCAAATATTAACTAATATTTATTTATATTAGTTATTATCAGTTAACAATAAACTTGCATTTATGTAAAATGACGTAAGTAAATGTGCTTTTAAATATCATTAAAATTACCAATCATAAATCTTATTCAATTGAGAAATTGCTTTTATGGTAGGTACGTAAAACGAAGTATGTTAATTGCAAGAAAAAGACGAGGTGCCACAATGACAAATTTATAGAAGTAGAAGGTAATGCCAATAATATAGCTGAAAATATTTATAGTTAAAAATAGTTCACATGTTTACAACTCCACGTAATTTTATGGGTAATTGCTGTTGCAATGACGAAACGGCAATAAAATTGATCTTCATTTATTCACATTCTAATGGAAATAATATATTTCTCAATTTCACACATATTTTATATCCATTAAGGATATCATTTATCATAAATACATACATCGCTTATATTTCTCATACTACATTATTACGTAATAACCGAGCAATATCATTTTTCTTAAATCAATTCAAACCAAACAGTAATAATTAAAATAAGTATAAGTATACAGATTTTCATAAATTACACACTTCAAACGAGGATCACGCCAGAATTAGAATTATTAAGAATTATGAATATTTTTTTAAATATGTTCAATGCAGTTTTCTCCAAAAATTATACACTTCACCCTTCATTCCTTCCACCCTTAAAAGATATCAGCCAATAGGGCTATTGCAAGAATTTTTATATGACTTCTAAGTACTAAATTTTAAAAGATATTGTTCTTTAAAGAGCCTCAAATTTGAAAATATCAGGAATTATCCATTAGATATTTTACAATTAATTATTGAAATTCGTATAATATTTTGAATGAGATCTGAAACAGAATGTGACGTCAGAGCACATACAGTTTAACATGTGACAAAAGCCGTGTTCCTTCGGGCTGTGATTCGTAATCTAAATGATAAAAGTGATCATGATTAAGAAGAATAATGTTTTTACGTTTCCTATTCGTTATCCCCACTGTCTCATTTTGTGATCACTAGACAACCTTCCCCCTTCCCTTCAGAATCAACTTTTTTGAGTAATTCACATGGATTCAGTTAAGAACAAATTGAAAATATACTATTTCGAGCGTAGAAATTTACGAATGTGGGGTTTGTGATTGTGGCATCAAGGGAAATAAAAATTTTCTACAAAAGCGTGTAATGAACCACATAAAGATTTTTTTGAAATAAACATACTTTATATTCCTTACCAAGAACATTATTTTTTACTTCAATATAATCCATTTTTAATTCTGACTATAACACTATACAGTTGATTATTTATAAAATAAAGTAGGATAGTTTGCATTAGTCTGCATATGACATTGACATTTGACACTAGATTGTGTTGTTTTCTTGCTATAATTTTTAAATCCTGTTTCAAAAGGATCACAAATAAATTAATCAGGATTCACAAAATCACAATCACAACCCGAAGGAACACGGCTTAACTATCGCCTACTTTTATTTATATAAATAATGTAAACTGTTTTCCTATTGGCTATGAATGACTTACTGTATGTGCTCCGACGTCACAGGACTGTGGGAGTCGTTTTTCATTACTATTTCTGGCGCCAATCTTTTTATTTAATTATTTATTTTATAAAAAAATTTAAAACCGGCTCATTTCCTTTTTGAATGCTTTCAAACTAATTTCTGGGAGACTTAAAAACTGTCAAAGCTATGAAATTAATTTTTGGTGATTTTAAAACAGGCTGACTTAAAAACTACCAAAGCTGTCAAATTAAAAATCATTATACGAACATATTGTCAGTAAGAGAGTGAGAATAAATTGTAAATAATTTGACAGATTTTTCGAAAACTTGTTGTCAGGCAATAGTCACGAAAGAAAAATCTCTTGAATTATAATTAATTAGATTATTTTTTGATCCACAAGTTTCAAACAACGGAATCAGGCTGTCATGCTACTGTAACGGAATCTACTGTTGTAATTAACTAGCTTCATTCATTTACATGGCTCATTTGGTAAGTCTGTTTTGACAACTAGAACACACTTGGACAATGCAAAATAAATAATCAAAAGATATAATTACTAATTATGGTATTTCTAGAAGTGGTTCCTATAATTTTTTTGGTTTATTTCATGATCAGAAATGGCACAAAATTGGTCTTTTTAGCTCATTTTACTTATGTGCTGATTACTACCTGGCATATGTCAACAAAATCAAAAGCTACAGAGATTATTCCCGGGAATAATCTCTAGAACTTTATTGTCAGTTTAATAATGACAGGATTGGTTAAAACGCAGACACGTGACACAAAATGGAACATTTCATTCGTTGTAAGAAATGTCAAAAAATAATCTGGTTGATTCCATATTTTCACTTACAACAATACTTTAAAAAATGATTAACTAGGTATAAGTTATAAATTTTTCAAATGACAGTTAAATAAAATTATAGTGCAAACTTTGTTTTTCACGGCCTATCTAGTATTTCTCAATAATTATAAAGTGATTCGTTTTAAATTCGAATATAAATATAATATACATTAATATATTATTTGATATGTGCTTACTAATTATTTTATAAGTTATTATTTGCAGAAAAAAATTTCAAGTACCTATTTCTATTTAAGTAACAGGTTTAGTTAATTATTCTGTTAGAAATCAACTGGCAGAAAACTATCCACTATTTATCATCCCCTATTTGTGTGTAACAAAAGAGAAACGCAGCATTACAATCAATAATACAACTATTAATTAGGCATATTAGGGTGGCACTAGAACTACAGTAACAATTCTTACTACCCCCGAAACTAGCGGGCTTGATATTCATAGACGTACAGGGGTTGAGAATATTAACCACCACACTTGAAAATATTTATCTCTACATTTTAAATCGCACTAGTTCACTAAGGCCCGGTATTTCCATCTCCGGATAAAGTTCAGGATAACTATCCGTCAGATAAATAATAAAATATCGCATCCAAATAAAAACATAAATGATGTAAATTGTATTGAATGTCATTTTTTGATGCGATATTGTTCATTTGTCCCATAGATAAGTTATCCAACACTTTATGCGAAGATGGAAATACTGGCCCTAAAAGATGTAATAGTATATTAAATTACAAGTCATGAAAATGTTTCAAAGCCTCCGAGTCAAGCAAAGACATTTTTATGACGCGTGATGTATTTTTTTAATCGGCAATTATAGAAGCTTAAAATTATAGAAAAAATTAGGTTTGCATAAATCATCAGAGCTGTGACAAATTTTAGAAAACGTTGTCATGACAAGTAAACAAAGTGACAAATTTTATTATTATAAAAATTTGACGCGTTGTGTTTGCTTTCTTGCTACCGGTAATTTTCTTTTTGAAAACGATGTCGCAATGCGAACATGATTTTGATGGTGGAGATGAAGTACTGATGGACATAACTGAAGCTGCGAACGCCGATGTGGCAGATTTACTACCAAAAAAATCCAAACAGCGGTACGAAAAGGAGTACGATAGATTCAAAAAGTGGTGCAGCATTAGAAAAGTGAATCAAATTAGTACAGACAGTGGAAAGTAAAAATGACTAGTCATGAAAATTTTATTTTCATGACTAGTCATGGAAATCTTACTTTCAAAACTCAAATTAGTCCGGAAATGAGGATTTTCATGCCGATTTAAAAAAAATATATATTACACCAACTTCGGAATTTTACAAAATTTAAACCAAATGACAGATATCGCTAAAATTTTAAAAATGTAGAAAAAATGTTTAATTTGCGAAATTAATGCCTTCCTTACAAAAACGTCCAACTTGAAAATTGGAGAACCTTCTTTATAAATACACTATTAACAACTAAACCACAACTACACAAATCAAAACTTTTCCACTTTTGAAAAAATTCTATAACAAATATTGTTTATAAACCATGATGACGTAATTATCATCCCTTGCCCCTAATATAAAACCCCATTTCGCTTTCCCTGCACCATAGTACACTATAGACTCATACGTTGGCTGTAGCACTCTGGTTGTAGTGTAGTAACAAAATACCCTGTCGATGGAGCTCGTTATGGAATAAGGTCGTATGTCAAAGGTTTTCTGTTCTCTGTAATTAGCGATGCACCACCCTCGCCATGCCCGGCCCCGCCGTCGCCCCCGCAGTCGCCGCCCACTAGACGCGAGACGAGTGCCAACGTGGCGCCCTCACAGCCACTACCAACAACACTACAACCAATGTCTTAAAACAGGACCAATACATTAAAATTATTGTTATTATGAAACAATATAAATTCAAGACAGTTCTAGAAAGTAAATGGTAAAAATTCTGCTGTAACAGAATATTAAGAATGTATGGAAAAAATGCCTTATGAAACGAACAAAGATGTTAAGAACTGATTTCAAGAATCTAGTTTTCGGTCTTGTTCGAAATTATTTGGGTCAGTCCTCGATTAAATGAATAACTAAATACAAATAAGATTTACGCAATTATTACTCGTTTTACTAGTGCTTCAAAACAGCGTTCGTTTGGAAAGAATGTGTCACTCACTAAGTTTGCAAATACTCGTATAATTTTTATTTATAATAATGGAAATAGTCAAATTTAATTTTTAAAGGAAAACCGAAAAAAAAAATTGTTATAGTGTTACGCATTAGTAAAAATCTAAAATTTTACAAAATTTCTTTTTCGTCATTCAAACAACGACAATGAAGGGTTATACAGAGGTATATTTTCAGGCTGCCATCTTTTGGTATTTTCCTTGTAATACACTTGTGACTCATTTCACTCCGTTGCTAAATTACAAACAAATCGCTGTCATGGTGACAGTTGCAAGATGGTGCCAAGTATCAAGCGAGTGTATGGTCTTTGCAACAGTGACTCCCGCTATCATTATAAAGAATACATGACAAATGTGAAATTCTTTAAGTTTCCACAGCCGTCCGAAGACATTGTAATCATATGTAAAACTCAAATGTCAAAACACAAGTGACAGAAGACAGAACTTTAAAAATGGCTTGGTTTGTTTGTAATCCGATCTTCCATCTCAACTTCTACATCGTCGCATTCTTTCTTGCGTGTGACATCAAAATCGTAACCCTCTATTTCGTTTTTTTCTTAAAATGAGCATTGAGCTAGCGCGTCATAGTGACGTGACATATGCAATAGTAGTGTTACACCACTAGATGGCAACCAAGTACTAAACGAAGAAACAATTATGCTTGAAGCATTTCTTTTTTTTGTGTCTTTAGTGTTCATTTTAGAATATCATTGCAATTGCAAAGTTTTAAAATGCAGTACAAAATATTGTTCAATACCAATTTGATTTTACGTACTAGGTACTTGTTTCGCCATCTAGCGGTGTTTCATCATAGTAATGTCAAATTGTGACGTCATTCTGCGGCGTCATTACTTTATTTGTAATTTAAAATTTATCAAACATAAATTTCATTATTATTAGTTATTAAATTTCATTTATATGAAACACCCTACTTTTATATTTGTTTATGTTACGGTAAATTTGATAAATCGGAGATTATTTATAATTACCAGCTATTAGTGTTGGTGAATTTGATTAATACTAATAATAATAAATAAAATAAATAAATATATCATCATGGCTTATTACCCATTGCTGGGTGTGCCAATCTGCTTTGTACAATAATAATAATGGGTCAAAAATGAATAAAAATAACAATAATAACCTCCACAAGTTATCCAAGAGTGAGTTCTGTGCGTTAGCTAGGTGACGTTATTGTTGGTATTTTTAAGATTGAAGATTAATCACAATAACCGGTAATTATTAATAATCTTCGTTTTATCAAATTTACAGTGACTACGTTTATCATGACGTCTGAAGCCGCTTGAATTTAATAAATCCCTTTTCAATCTTCGAAATAAACTATCGAGATTAATATTTGAAGCCGCTTGAAAATGTCAAGTCAAGTCTATAAAATAACAGGCTTGGATTTACGAAGCGGCTTGACTTTTGTCGAAATAAACAGTGTAGCTTCAAATAATTAACTACGCATGCGCAATATGTTGCAGTATTACTAAATTCATATGATTTGTTGGTTGTTTGCATTTTACCTTATTTTATAAAAGTCGTGACATAAAACTTAGTAAAATTATCGAAAAGCGAAATATTTGGAGTGATGAAGAAATAATAATTGTTTTTTAATGTTTTTGAAAGAGAAGACAAATAACAACATGACAATCTTTATATTTTGGAGTTATATATCCAGGATGAAAATAAATCATATACCTCTCCCTGTCTGTCTGCATCATCGAGTATTTATAGTAAAATGCATATTACAAGAACACTTTGTCGTAAAACGATTTAGCAATTGCATCTATAAACCAACAATGGGGACCACGTACTGCATAAATTTTAAAATTTATCATTTGTTGTACTTGTTTTTGTAATAACATTTAAATCTTATATAAAAATATCGTGAAATATTTTCTTTCAAATAATTCTTAATGTAAAGGGACCGACCCTGTCCTTGCCTGTTTGTATGATGTATTAGGGGCATGTAACCGCAAACTAAAGGTCCCCATTGTTGGTTTATAGAAGCAATTGATAAATCGTTTTACGACAAAGTGTTCTTGTAATATGCATTTTACTATAACTATTTTTTTTGCTCGATACGAATTTAAAGAATACTGAAAATAACTCAATCCTATTTTCAATCCGCTGAGATAAACCAATGGGATTTTTTAAGTCATAATATACTTGAAACCACTTGAATTATCGAGATAAACGTAGTAACATATACGAGTATATTACAAGTAAGTCACTTAGAATCTATTACATGGTATAAAAAAATAATGACAGTCTTTAAGATCTTTATTTTGTGTAATAATATTTCAATAATATAGTAATAAAATCTTCATTTATCTATAATGAGAAATAAAAATGATTTGTCGGCACATAACAATAAACTATAAACATATTGTATAAATATGAATTATTTATTACATATAAGTATCATATTTAATGAAGAGCATAAAACGTGAGAAAATATATGTATGTATTCTTCATATGACATGAAGCATTTATTATGTTTATTTGTTCAACTAATTTATAATAATGAAATTAATTTCTTTACAATGAAAGAATAACGCAAATAGATAAAATACGACACGTTTGCATGGAAAGCAAGAAATCATATCTTTCATGAACGAATATTTCTTCATAAAATATATAGTAAGAACATGACAGCTTACAACATAAAATTTAATTAAAACACATCGCCAGCAAAGAGTAAAAAGAAAAACAAAAATCCTACAAAAACAAGTATATTTACTAGTACATCAGAAATTTAAATAAAAAGCATAATTTCATTACTAACCTATTTACGACAAAGCTATTTGCTCGACAAAGGATATCAAACCACATTGTATGTCAATAAAAAATTAATAAGCCCTATTCACACCACACCGATACTGATATAGGTAATGAGGTACAATTTACTAAATAAATAAAATTACTATCACGACACACACATACAAACGTCAATAAATGGCCTCCATTTATATATTTCATTCACTTACATACTGTTTAATTAGGTATTACCATTTTTATTGTAGCTATTTGTCTGTTTATTATTATAATCGACAACTTTGCAGACACATGGATTTTATTACTTCTGCTACACCATTTAGTCTACCAGGTACTTAATTCGTAAAATGTGGCAAATTATCATAATTAGCACTAGACAATTTTATTAGACTTGCAAACAATGCTTGTCAAAGCCGACTGTTATTTTCCAATTTGTAATATGCTAATGTACCAATACTATAGATCTAGTGTTTAACATAAGTCTTATTAAGCTATTATATTAATTATTATCATTTATAAATTAAATATGTTTGTACTTCCCCACATATTACAATAGTTCTTCCTAAATAGAAATATGACGCATTTTTTCCCAATTCTAGTTGTACCGACCTGTTTTGATTTTGGTAATAATTATTTCCAGATATCATCTGAAAGATCCCAGTGAAGTTGGCACCCTCATGTAGGAATTAAGAGAAAAAACTATTACATAATTTTGCCAAAGTTATGCCCAATTTTTCCCAACTCTTATTTTTTTGCCCAGTCCCCTATAAGCCATGAGTCAATAGCTATTTGTGTATGAAGAGCGCAAAATGGGGCATTGTCGATTGAGAGGTTGTTGCCGCGCGACGCAGGAGCGAGCCATTCTCTCGAAATCGACAATGTCCATTTGTGCTCGAAACACACACAAGATTTTTTCTACAGTCGCCACAATGGGGTCCTCCACCATAACAAAAATTTATTTTTTATTTATTTTTACTTATCGGTATTTTCTATTCTTCTTGAGCTATTGCTTCAATCTAATCTAAGCATTTTATACTTTCGTTTTCGTAAATGAATGCCCTATTTTATTTTCACATCAGTGCGGCATTTTGTTTGGTTATGCAAGTGGGTAATATGTAACTACAGTGTCATTAATTCCTGACTAAACGTTTCCATTAAGAATGCAGCCAAGTAACATTTCTCAACATTGTATAGTTAGAAATTTGAGGAGCGAGCGTTTTTTCTACTTTGTCGCTCTAGAGCGGCAAAGTGACATTTTGCGTTGACAAAAGAGAGCGCAAATGGCTACTTTGTATATAGACTGTAGAAAAAAGCTATTTTCTATAGTGTGGCATCCCCATAGTGAATACGACAAAATCAAGTACGACATAATTTTGCACAAATGCACAGTTTTGCCCAACCAAATTTTTCCCCATGTATACAAAACTGCCAAAACGGCGTAACTTTATTGAAAAAATTCCAAAAAAAAAAAATGGTGTGTGCCAGAAATTTTTAAAAATAGTTAAAACACGTCCTTCAAGTTTTGCCCAACCAACATTTTCGCTGTCGGAATATATAAGCGAATGAATCAAAATGAACAAACACTTGGAGAAATTTTGGTGGCACTCCAATAAACAAAACTACAGAAATGGTTAGGTTAGGTTATGATAGGTTACGTTACATCAGGTTAAGTAGATTGCAATTGTGACGAACTCTATCGGTTTTATAAAACAGGGGAACTGTGCAAAAAATAAGAGTTGGACAAAACTGGGCACAACTTGGGCAAAATTATGCAATGCAAAACAGGCGAATGCGATTTTACTTTTACGAATCTTGGTAACATGTACTTCAGAATTTTATATTTGCTTTTCGTTTTGGGAATTTTCGGGTTTTATACTATTAAAATAAAAAATATTATGTCAGTTGTATAAAATAAATTGGATTTGCATTGAATAGGGTTGTTGCAAGAATTTTTATATGACTTCTAAGTACTAAATTTTAATAGATATTGTTTTTTAAAGAGCCTATAATTTAAAAATATCACAAAAAAACATGAACTAAACTGTTTTTGAATGCTTGTAGTCCCTGAAGAGAGTATAAATGAATAATGAAACGTCGGTTTTGTAAGAGTAAATGCCGAGATTTCGAGTAATTATTAACACCTATATTATTAATGACAATTTCTATATAAATATATACGTCCAAAATTATGCCACATATATTTAGAAATTGTGTGTTGGAGTCGGTATTTAAAATGTTAGCAATACAACATTGATTTTTTGAATATGTAATCACCTTCTTTAGTCTTCGGTAAAATTACAAAAGAAGAAAACATTTGACAAAAAACAGGTTATGATTGCTGATTGCGCGTATCATAAACTTAGTTTTGAAACAATATGAGTGCTATAAACGCTGATATCCAATAAAACCAATACTATTTTATGGCAAACTTCAACGATAAAGGCGGTTGCACAATAGCCCAAAAACGAGACCGAGAACGGTAACACATCAAAATGTTTATTTTTTTATAAAACTGAAGATCATTTATTTATATTCAAAATTTGTCTAAAATATTAAATTTTATATGAAAATATTTGTTTGGCGCCTAAAAATTGGGTTGCTCACTTTAAACGTACGTCGTTTATTAATAAAATGTTGGTTACACGTCATATTCATTTCATATCGTTTGTCATCAGACATTTTAAATTTATATGTTCTTCATATTTTTAAACATTAAATTAAAACATCAAAAGTAAAATTGCAAATCACAATAACTTTTATTATTTCTCCTGATGAGTTTGAATACAAAGTACAAGTTTTGAGGGAGACTGTACTAATTAAAAGGAAGGATTTATGAAGCATGAACTCCCCTAGTAGTGTAATAGTCAATTAGTAGAGCGCTAATCGGTGATGTTTCTTTATGAATACCAACCCTGCGTGTCGTAAATATTTCAATTTGGTGTGCGAACTCCGTCGCCTTGCTCTGTCCCCTTCGATTATATATCTTCCTCTGACAACCAATATGCATATTTTCCACCCAATCATTTCCAGCATCAGGTTACAGAACACCACAAAAAGATATTCACAGTTCTTTGCACTATATCATAAACAAAAGTACGAGCGGTCTCTGACAGCATAACTGCAGTTTATCTACAATAATTTTGCTAGATTTATTAATTCCTTAAAATAATTTGTTGATACCCGTAAATCTACATCTCTGTGCATTTTGGGTTGTCCTTGTCAAAAATCTACGTTTCTACTTCTGGATAGACTTCAACGCGCTGATTCTAAATTTTCAAACCGAAAATGGAGGTTTCCTGAGATATTTGCGATTAAACTTGACTCCATTTTTTGGTAATAACCCAAAAATGAGTGGATACATGCCCGGCGACTTCGCCATTCGATCTAAGGTTTACCGTTTGGAATATTTTGTGGTTTTGGTCACTTTTCTCCACGCCAGCAATGAATGCCCGTGAAGTGACGCCTGGTAAATTCCCGCACGGTACAAATATGTCATCATCATTACCCATATCTGCGTACAAAGCGGATTGGCACACCCAGCATTGGGTAGTATGCCGTGGTGATATATTTATTTGTTTATTTCAGTTTTTTGGCAGTGCAAACTGATAGATCAAATATTGAGAAAATTTGTAAACTTATACCTAGTTCCACCTTACCAATTCAGTATTGTAGAGAATTGGGCATAGTTTTAAACTCACTAATTGGCTGAAATTGGAGACAAGTTTACGCAATGTAATTTCAGACTAGTGTCAGTGTACATGACATTTGACATCTCGTGTTATTTTTCATGTGTAATGTCAAGTCAGATTTGGCAGGTAGATAATACCTTAGGCGATTTCGGGCGACAACCGTTCACTTGCGGTATGTTGCGTTCAGGTGCGTTCACACATTCGGGCGCTAGGAACAACATACCCGGTATGCTTGGATCAGTGCTCACAGCTGAACGGGTTTGCTAGTCGGGTCAGCTCTCTGTTCACTATTTCTATCTCTTTTTATCATGCATTTTTTTGAAATGTCAAAAGTCAAAACAGTCGGAGTCGTGGTCTTATGTCAAACAGAGTGACATTATTTTCGTTGATTCTTTTTTGGACAAATATGGAAAAAACTATCTTTCTCCGTTAATGCATTTTAATTGTCAGACACTATTTTTGACAGTATTAAATATCGCAGAATATACATAACCTCCAAGCACGGTGTCAACAAGTGAACCATTGATTTTTGGCGCCACCACTGACCATAGCATACCGCAAGTGACCGTAACTGATCCTAAGAAGTGAACGGGTATGTCGCCCGAAATCGCCTTTTATATTTTACACATACTAACTATAATATACAAAGTTCCGATGACATTAGGATGCCTTTTTAATATTTTAATAAAATTTCAGATGACAGCAGTTAGATACCGTCATTTTTGAATTTCGGCAACTTAAAAATGGCACTGCTGTGCTGAATTGGTTGAATGGAATAGAGTATATGTAATTTTGTCTGTAGAATCAAAATAGTGAACTCGCCAGGCTCATATTTCCACCTATTTCGGGGTTATAACGCAGAAATGGTAAAGTTTTAAATGTAAATATCTATACTTTGGTACTATAACCAGGGCCCGATTTATAGTAGCTAGTGGATGACCTCTTCCATAAAATAAATTGTAAGCATTCATATTTGTTTCTTCTAAAGAAAACCGAAAAAACGTCGTACAAAAAAAGTCAACCGTTTCCTATTTTGCACTAAATATATAAATCAGATACAGAAAATACAAAATTGTTGAGCAATTCAATTGTGTCAGTAATGCCAATGGATTAACATTCACATAAATAATGTCATTCCATAAAAAAATTATACAGTTTAGCTGTACGTAAATTACTATGCGCATAGAAAATATTTTTTCATTTTAAATTCACTAAAAGAGGAATAGAGATATGTATAAAGAAAAATTGTAATCTTCAATAACGATAACGAACATTTCTATATGGCAGGACTACTATAGGTATGTATGTACTGGAATAGTTCCAAGGAAAGTAAATACAGCATTGTTAAAATCTCGAATTACAAAGAATTAATATAAAATTAAAGAAAGTCACACACCTTCTCAATTCCGTATTCAGAAATTACAAAGCAAGTTAAAGTAAATCGAACCGCGCATAAATTATCTAGAAACACCTTTATGTATTTTTAATTTTCCCGCCGGAATAATAACACATCCGGTTCTAACCACGATCGTCTTGCTTTGGTTTCCTTTGGTGCAACTTCCGAAACGTTCATACTGTAATTTTCCCACTAATAAGAGGTTCAAATCTTTTAATGACAACGCAAAAATACAACGGGGTGTGTACTGATATTAAAGAAGTGGAAAGAGAATTATTAATGTAAATGTGAAATGTACGTCCGTCTGGGGAGTTTTAGCTTTGGCCTGTGCGGGTGGCAGGCGTGTGCATAGCTCCATATCGATTTGACAGTGGTAATAATTCATGCAGTGACATGTCAACCGCAGAGAGCAATGCCATTTGTTGGAAGATATATAGCCGGCATGTATGTATATGTGTCTGCTATGTACGAGTCGAGTACTAGCCCGCGTGACCTACGTGAAACAAACGAATGCGCATAAAATGGGCGGGACGACGAATATATCATGATCCAGTAGGACCTTATTAAATATTAATTATTGCTGTATAACGCGCGTTTATTGATATAACCATTTATAACTAACCCCAACGTTTGATGGTAATGAGACCACTAACATCGTAAATAAATGTTTATTATTTTCTTTTGTTATGGCGTATCAAATATTCAAAATAACTAATATAACTACCAAAGCGAAAATTACAGTTGGTATATTAATAATTTTATATAAACTTCTAAATATAAAATTAATAAAACATTGATATAATTATTATTATATATATGCCGTATTTATTTGGAAACTCTAACCAACATAGGCTACTTCCAAATAAATGATACCGTTTGTTTTGAAATTGGGCGGTTAATTCATCATTGGTAGTATAATTGGCTCTTTTTAAACAACTTCATGTGCAATCATAGCCGTATTCTTTCGGTGGGTTGGATCAGATCCATGTCACATGGATCATTAAATTGAATATTCTTTCGCATTCTGATCAGTATCTCCACCCCGAGACTAAGTAATCCAGATCAGTGCCATCTACTCCAACAAAAACTTGGATTAGAAAGATCAGATCACTTTAGATTCAAAAATGACGGAAGCGGCGGAAGAATCGGTCATATTTTATGCTAGTCAATTAGGATAAGAGGTTACTTTAAGGTTCCAAAAGAAATTTAAACAAGAATAATCAATGATAAATATACAAAATTAAAGTTCATTTATCTGACTGATTTTGAAAGATACTTGTGTTCTTTCGAATAAACTAATTTGCGTCCAAGTGATCTGTTGGATCTGATCTAACGCACCGAAAGAATACAGCTCATATCTATCACTTAAGGAATAAATAATGAACGCAACTATTTAGAAACAGAGAGTAGATGGGTTGGATGTTGGATCTACTAACCCAGCATATCTTCTGGATGAGTTGGGTCAGTTCAAGATTAGTTCTGAATTACTTTAAATGTGCCTATTAAACACTATTTTTGCACGACCCATTAAATACTACCATAATAATAATTGAACTTAAAAAACTGTATGTTCACAATATGACAAATTTATGTAATAATATTTTTTTAAATCTATGACTGGATGATAATCGACTGAGATTCACGGGCTTGGTTTGAAGCTTGAATGAATTATTTTACTTGGCTTGGAAAATCAAACTAAACCTGATGATTTAAAAATCTTGAAATTTTAAGACAAATGTAACATTTTGATTACTTTGAAAATTCAAGTCAAGTCTGACATTTTAAAATGCTTCTACTTTCAAGCCAAACAAAAAATATTTAAGCTTGAAATTTCAAGCCAAAAAGCTTCTAATTTTATGCCAAGCCAGACCAAATATTTTTATAAGCTTCACATTTCAATCCAAATATTCTTTCACGCATGTAAACTCAAACGAAGTCATGTTGGAAGTATTAAGAAGCTTAAACTTACAACAGCAAAGACATCGACAATCAAGTAGTTTGGTTGACAACAAGCGTTTGATTGTTGACAATGAGTCCGAAAAAAACGTAATTTTGTGGATGTAATGTAATTTTTCTCATGCTTTGACAGTTTGTGCAAACTTCGAAGAAGCTGAGGTTCCGGAAAGTATTTGGCATTAAAAATTTATCATTTAAGCCCAATTGTAATAATGAACCAATCACCAAGTAAAAATTAAATTACATGTCCAAAAAAAAACTAATAATATCTTTTTGTGTCGAATTTATGTTAAAATATCATGGGAAAGACTAATCACATTTCTAAAAATATTTGGTTAGGTTACCTTGCAACTGTTTTTATATATCGGTATAATCAACGAAACCAAATATATTTCAGAGGTAATTAACCTAAAAATACAGATATCACGAAAAAGCAAAATCATTTCTAAATCTACTACAATCTACCAGACGAGGAAAAATTGAACACGCAGTTTTCCTAATGCAGAGTTAGTATCTTACACAGGTTATCTTGCATCTTGGAAAACAATAGCAGAAAAAGTAATTTATACGAGATGTTCATTACTGCGCATGCGTTTTAATTAATCACGGGATAATAAAGCCGAACTGAGAAAACTCATTTGCTTGGAAAATTGCAAACCGGCTCGCACAGATGTAACGGTGATCTCTGTTGGTTGTGAATAGATCATACGCAACCATCTCACTCATACTCGTGTATGTATCATGGGCAAATGAGCAAAATAAAACTCACAGTTTGATGCCTTGGTTAATAACGCGAAAAGAATTAACTTCTCAACACTTTCTTGTAATGGCTTGTGCATGTGAAAGATGAATCACTTTTTAAAGTTTTGTTTCGGTGCAATAGCTACTTGATCTTGAACGTGAACTTCAAGTGAAAAGAATGATTTCATTACTTTGCAATCTATGTATATGTCTGCAATATTAGACAACAATGTGTTTACTAGAAATTTATTATCAAAATAAACAAAGCAAATTTATAAGAATGAGCCAATATGTGTATGGTATAGTATGACTAGCGAATGAAAGTTGACGTGTACATTATTTAATAGATGTGGTTTTTTTGAAAACATTTCCCTATATTTGATTTGAAAAGAAACTGGCCCTTATGTATTCCGTTACAGAAGATAAGAATTATACACAATACAAGAAGGCATTTAAAATAACCTTAGCAACAGGATTCAGGGATGTATTTAAAAAAAATAATACCGTAAATTCTAGTTCGTTCGTCTCAGATATAAGCAAGCCTCGAGTCGGAAAATTCGGAAAATTCATAATAATCCTATTTCATAGAATTGCCAAACTAAATAGTTTAAAGATCAAAATATTTTGTTATAATCAACATAAACGAAAAATGTTTAAAATATTTTAAAAGCACCCCTGTTTTGATATTCAGTTACCTTAGTCGGCCATCTATTTTCAACCAGACATAGTGATGTATTTCTGTGCTTTCCTAGACCAGAATTTAAATGAGTTCATGCAAAAATTTCATATCTGTATATTTCGTACAATACCTTCCATCATTTCTATGTATTTTGTACAAATTTTATACAGAAAGTTCCTTGCAAAAGATTCTATTTCTTATACATTACCTTCCGGCTGTTGTATGTATTTTATACAAATTCCATACAGAAAATTTTTAGCAAAAATTCTATATTTCCAGTAAAATTATAAGACAAACACACTTATGTCAATTGCACTTGACACTGACATCTTTGAATCAGAATAGTAGCTGTTTTCATAACTGTCTACTTTATGAAATTGAATTTCTTTATAATTTTTAACTCTATATCCATTTAATATTAAGTATAAAATGCATTCAAATCGTAGAGATTAAAATATTCTTAAATATTTATAATAACATTAAATGTGAAAAAATAATATTTAATATAGTTTTTTCAAGAAAAACTGTTAAAATCTCCTAATGTGGGTACTTCCGGTTGACCAATTGTAACCAAAATCTAATCAGCTCTTCATATGTGTTTAACGAAGAAGAATATGAAAGAATTATAATTTTTAAAATTGCAGTATTAGAGTTATCGCAGACGAAAATTTGGTTACACACACAAAATAGTAAAATCGTATTCTAGGGACCCCAAAACGAGCTTATTGATTAAAAACTCATCTTCGAATTTTTTGACCAAACACAATACCTTCCTTATCTAAAAGTGACGGAAGGTAAAAACAAACTGAATAATTGACTAAAAAGAATACAGCTTGTTAAACTCAGCCAGTTCTATTTAATTATAGTCTGAAATAAAATATATTGATTTTAATATTGCGGTTTTTTAAAAAATTATTTTGAAAACGGACATTGTAAAATCATGTTTGCAAAATAAATTATTCGTGTCAATAACTTGAAAGGAACAACATTGAAACAAATTCTTGGTTGTAAATCAAATAAAAGAAGCCAGTGAATCCATAAAATAAGATGTCTTCTTTATGTCCAGCTTCTGTTGCAGGTAATAAAAATAAATTAAAATATCAAGAGGACTGCTCATTTAAATTAATTAAATTGTTTTGACAAATTTGTACACAACATCCAAATGTCCACATCTCCATTAACGATAAAAATTATCTCATTTTAATGAAGGAGAACTTTTTCGTTTTGCATACCGAAATGGCCAAATATTCGTCGGCGTTTCAAAACACTATGATAAGATAGAGAAGGAGTTATGTGGTATTTTTTTATCCGCCTTATAAAAGAACATGTTTGACCAAGCATACCTCAGTTTTATAGGTAATAAAACTTGGAGAAATAAGTTTTAAGAGGTAATTTTTTCCCACTGCTACTGTTAAATAAATGTCATTGCAAGATGGATGTTTTATAATATTTTATACCGCAAATAACTATAAACAGACAATAATGCATTAGTTTTACTATTATTTTCACTATATTCAAGAATTTTTCCGATAAAAGAACAATAAAATAAATATATTGTACAATTACGACCAATTTTATTGTTAAATAAAAATACTTAAATTTACTGTATTTTGTTTTTGTTATTGTGAAGTCACATTTGTAATAAAATAAAGATAAATTAAATAATACTAATTGTTGTTGTATGCTGTTCATTAAAAAGTATACCAATCTACTTCCATTAGTTTTCGTCATTGGTGACAAACTTGTTCCGAAAATGATTTTTTCCGTTACCCGTCATGTAAGTGTTCAATTACAGGACTACTATATCGAGACACGGAAGTAGCTCAATGCTGGACTATCTTATTTATTAGGATAGAGAAAAAATATTTTAACAATTTTTCTACCGTTTTTTAGATAGAATAAAATGGCGTAATTCGATTTTTTAAAACAATTTTCGAGATATGACATAAACGTATGATTTTTTTAAATGGAAACCTATATTGAAAATAATCACATCTTTTTTCTTATTTTATAAGCTTTTCAATGATATACAGGCTGTAAATGAAATGAGTGCATTAAATTTAACCAGTAATATAACTCGGCGAGAGCAACAATATTTCTTAATAACTTTTTCTCGAAATCGCATATTTTTAGCACTTTTACCACCCCGTAAATTGACGAGTCGTTCCAAATATTTTTGTGATAATTGAATGCAGTAGCAATAGCTATAAAAAATTTTGTTTATCAATTGACAGTCCTGTCAATTGTTGCAATTAAATTTTGACATTACTAATAAACTTGTTTATAAGGTAAAATTCTGTCAAAATGCGAGTACACAGACATTGTAATTACTTACCTATGGTTTATTTATTTATTTTTTTACTCGTATCTGTACTACATTTTACTTGACATCACGGTTGACACAAAGACAGTGTCATGGAGTTGCGAACGCATTTACACGGAGCGTTTCCAAATCATCACCAAATCATTCTGTTCTTAATATTCGCGCATTTGTTAATCTTGTACATCTTTATCACATTACAATACGGAGTGTCACATATGACAATTTAAAAAAAAGTAACAGTTATATCCATAACATGTGCAAAAATTTCTATGTTTTCAGCACATAACAGACTTCAATTTTGGGAATGGCTCATAATGTTCATTAATGAGACTGAATTTACTTGGGAAGGTGTATTTATTATGCACAATACACATCTCGACAGACGAAAATGCTGTAAAAATTTTCATTAAAACATATTTGGGCGGGAACAATAAATGGACGAGTAATTATTTGTACTCATGTACCTCTTTTAAATGGACAAAAGTTTGTACTTACATTTTTTGAATAACGTATTTAAACTATTACGATTTATCGACGATAAATAATTATCTCATAACCTAATAAATATGCTTTTGCTCTTCCTCTCGTTTCCTCGCCCCTCCTTGTCTTCCACTATTCACAGGTGATTAAAAGCCTGGTTTAATACACAACTTTATAATTATGTTATCCAAAATTTAAAATTTATATTTTAAAAATTGTACTATTACGTATTAATTAATAATAATGTTATTTCCCTTGATTCGTTTATTAATTACTGTGACTGTAAGTGTAACCGATAACCGATAATTTTTGAGCTGTTTGTATCCCACTTGAATACGGCAGCAGCCATTTGTTCTCCATAGGCGGGTAACGAAATATGCAGCAAATCTTTACAGAATTTTAACTCAAAATCTAAAAGACTCATTATTAATTTATTGAGGTAAAAATATTGGAAATTATTAAGTAACAAATGAAAAATTATTATTATTATTATTGTTATTATATTAATTATGTTCTCAAAATTATTCTTAACCAATTATTTTCGGGTTAGTTAAATTACTATTTATCGACGTTACAGTTGACTTTGACACAATCCGAAAAAAAAGTTTAATATGCTTTTGAAGTAAATAAATTTAAAAAATTAGTAAAACTGAACCAAATTCTATTAGAAATATACAAATGATGATCTGTATTAGATTTTTTCATTTGTTTCCTAATAATTTTCAAGTTTTTATCACAACAAATTAATAATTCATCTTTTATTCATGTTTAAAACAGAAGAATGTAGACTTGTTATATATCATTGAAAAGCTTATAAAATAAGCAAAAAGAGAAGACTATTTTCCCATTTAAAAAATCATAAGTTTGTGTTATATTTCGAGAATTATAAAGTTTTCAAAAAATCTAATTAAGATTTTTTATACCATCTAAAAACGGTATAAATTTTGAAAAAACAATTTTTCTCTAACTATAATAATAAATAAGATATTATATATTTTCAAAATGAGAGAAAAACGAGTTATTGCCTGTAGCTCAGAAACAAAGAAAGATCGAAAATTCCTGTGGTGCCTATTAAACTTTTCTGGAAAATTTAACCATGCAATGTGCAACGTGATATTACTGGATCCAAAAATTTATGCTGAATTTGTTAATTTTTATTCATACATTATATTAAAATGCAACATTGTTCTGAAAACTGCAATTGACAAAATGACAAGTGTACAAAATACAATTAAAACGTAAAAAAGAATTACGCGTTGCGTTGAAACAATAAAAAAAATCTTAACCTTCTTCTGACACAGATTGACAAATAAATTGCAATATTGTAAACATTCTTTACAAGCCTGCAATATAGGAACAAAAAACCTTCAAACATTTTTCCTCCTGTTGCAACAAGCTCAAATTCCAAAGAAATCAACAGCTCAAGACATCACATTCTAACTTACAACAAAATGGCGACTACAAACGAAAATACATTCCATAAAACAACATAAGTACGACGTATGTTCCCGCAATGACAGAATGAAATCAGTCACATGACAGTGACCGGTTCTTCGAAGTTACTGTCGGCGGAAACAGATAAAAATTGTCCAATGACTAACATGTACAAGTTCCCGGTAACATTGTTGCTGTTGGTGATAACGACAAGATGGCCGACGCATCATGAGACATGACAAGAAAAAATTGTGCTGGATGTAATGAAATAAGGAATTTCCGGCATGAAACTTTGATTAGCGTATGAAGCTTTTATTTATTACTACTTGCTAACAACAAATAAAATTGGATTTATGAATACTATTAAATTTGAGGTTAGACTAATGTTAAAAGGAGATTCAATGAATAAAGTAAATAACTTATATAAAAATTGATGATCAAAGTAAAGCCGACAACAATAAATGTAAACAATTAACCGCATATATTAATTGCTTTTCTTAAAACTCTTTTATTTGATCAAATTATAACCATTTATACATAGTTTCATTTTATTACTGAATGCGTATATCTCGAAACCTCTAAAGCATGTTTTATACTACACAATTTATATTTCAACAAGATACATAATTTATAGAAAAATATAAATTGCATAGTTTAACACTATTGTGTAATAAATTATAGATTATTTTACATTTTTCATATCCAATTTTTTATCATTATTATGTTACTTTAATTTTTTGAAAAATCTGGGTATAAATAAAACCATTTACAGTTTTTTAAACATCGCTAACGCTTATAAAATTCTTATAGCAGTAGTGAAAAAATTTTTTAACAAACAAGAAATGATATTTAAAAAAAATCCAAAAATTTCAGATATAACAAAAAATTTCCTTTCAAAACTGATCAATGTATGACCGTGGCAATTTTTCCTGACAAATAATAGAAAAAAACAAGGTGTCACGTTTGAAATTTTATATAAATCCAAAATTTGTTAAAATTAAAAATTAAGGGACTTATATAGTTATGTAGAAATTTTTGAATTATCCGATGAAAATTATGAAAATAAAGTAGAAAACGATATTTAAAAAATAAGGTAAGACATATTTTTCCAACTAGTTATTATTTTATTTAAAAACAATTGTTTTTCTTTTGTTATTTGAACTGCTACAGAAGAAAGATTTTTTTTAACTGCTACGAGGGTACCCTTTTATATTTCGGGATTAGAGAACAAAAACAAATATTAATCATCGAAAATAGCTTTATTGTTTTTCAAAATATTCCCCATTAAGATCTATACACTTTTGCATGCGTTTGAACCAATTGTCGAAGCACTTTTGCCACTCTGATTGAGGTATCTTCAAAACATGCATTCTGAACGCATCAACCGCTTCTTCAGGTGTCAAAAAACGTTGACCTCTCATTTTATTTTATACGTACGGGAATAAAAAGAAGTCATTCGGTGCCAAGTCAGGACTATACGGCGGATGACTCATCAAATCGATGTTTTGAGTGCTCAAAAATGCAGTTGTTTGAGCCGATGTGTGAGAGCTCGCATTGTCATGGTGAAGAGTGATCCGTCTTCGGCGGTTGGTTTTCCTGATTTCTTGGAAGACAACTGGCAAACAAATGGTTGTGTACCACTCAGAATTGACTGTTCTGCGTTGTTCTAGTGGTACGGTTGCGGCATGTCCAGTTTTTCCGAAAAAACAGGCGACCATTTGCTTGGAAGTGCTTCGTGCGCGAACAATTTTTGTGGGATTTGGCTCATCTTGAAACACCCATACAGTCGACTGCTGTTTACTTTCCGGCTCATACGCGTAAATCCACGATTCATCACCTATCACGATGTCATAGACGTGTTTCGAAGCACCGCGATCGTATTTTTTGAGCATTTCTTTCGACCAATCGACACGAGCCTTTTTTGAGCGATTGACAAATTGTGTGGGATCCAACGCGAACAAATTTTTTTTGACAGTCAAATGTTCATGCAATATTGAATGTATGCTGGTCCCATTAATGCCTAAGGTTGCCTCAATCTCACGATAGGTCACATGACGATATTGCAATATCAGTTCACGCACAGCATCAATGGTTTCCGGAACAACAACTGATTTTGGACGACCTTCACGAAATTCGTCTTGGAGTGAACTACGACCTCGGTTGAATTCACCATACCATCGATAAACACTGGTCCTTGATGGAGCTTCATCGCCAAAAATTGAATTAAGTTCATCGATGCACTGTTGTTGACTTAATCCACGTCGAAAGTTGTAAAAAATAATCGCACGAAAATGTTCACGATTTAATTCCATTTTTTGGCCGAGATGAATCTTTTAAGTTACTGTAAACAACACAAATAGCGCTCGTATGTCAAAACGTTCTGAGTACGTATAACCTCAAAAATGTCAAACTTTACGATAGACCTGTCAGTTGCCAGATTGCAACACTAGGGTTGTCCAATCCCGAAATATAAAAGGCAATCCTCGTATATAATCAAAGTCAAATACCAATGGATTTCAATAATATTTTTTAAATGCAGGTTCATATCAGAAGTATGTTCCTCTAATGTTGAATTTTTAAAAATATTACTAGTTCTAATACAGGAACATTGTAAGAATAGCTATTTGAATTTTCGCTTCATATATACAGTGAGTAGTGGAATCCATTCCTCTTAATTCGGTAAATTTTTATTTTATTGAATCTTAAACAAAATTGACGGAGGTAGCTGTTGGCTCTCCGTGAAAAATGATAAACTAGTATAAAAGATATAGATAAAAAAAACACAAATTTTAGCAATGTCTTTATTGCAATTTCGGCTGTTAGGCCATCATCAAAAGACTGATCATTGTTAAAATTTGTGAAACAAAGCGAGTGAATCTTAAACATTTGGAATTGTTAGAAATAATCAAAAACAATAATACCTACATCAGGTAAACGTCAAAATATTTCATCAAACAAAGAAAGTACAAAATTTATGGCAATCTGATAATTCATTGACATTTCGTAATTTGTTTTTCGTGGCCGCGTGCCTGAGTGTCTAGTCGCGAATCTGGGGAACCGGGTTCGATCCCGACCGACGCCAAATATTTCGAATTTTAAATGGCACTAAAATTGACCCTGTGGTCACTCTCCACGCCAGTAATGAGTGCCCGTGAGGTGACGCCTAGAAAAGGCCCGCACGGTACGAATATGTCATCATCATTACCGATATCTGCGTACAAAGCAGATTGCACACCCAGTAATGAGTAATATGCCGTGATGATATATTTATATTTATTTTATTTATTTAATAAATTGGTATTTTTTATGAGAATGCAACTAGGTATTTGGCATCACTGTAAAGCAAATTTAAATTGCTTTCAGAAAATAATATATATATATATATATATATATATATATATATATATATATATATATATATATATATATATATATATATACTCAGTGCTCTTTTTGAAGAAAAAAAATCTGATGTGGCCAGCACATTACCTTCCGTCAGTTCTATGTATTTTGTACAAATTTCATAAGGAAAGTTCCTTGCTAAATTAAATACATATTCTATTTCTTGTACATTACCTTCCGGCAGTTGCATGTATTTTATGCAAATTTCATACAGAAAATTATTATTTTGTGACGTTTTCTATATACAGTGTAATGTATCTGCAGAAATAAAAGATTTATTATTATATTATTTCGTGTACATTACCTTAATGCAGTTGTATGTATTTTATACAAATTCCATACAGAAAGCAAAAGATCCTATGTTTCCAGTAAAATTATAAGACAGACACACTATGTCAATTTCACTTGACACTGACATCTTTCAATCAGAATTTTCTTAATATAGTAGCTGTTTCCACAGCTATGGCTACTTTATGAAATTTAATTTCTTTATAATTTTTCAACTCTATATCCATTTAATATTAAGTATAAAATGCAGTCAAATCGTATAGAGAATAAAATATTCTTTAATATTTATAATAACATGAAATGTGAAAAAATTATATTTAACATAGTTTTTTCAAGAAAAACTGTTAAAATCTTCAAATGATGGTACTTCCGGTTGACCAATTGTAACCAAAATCTAATCAGCTCTTCCTATGGATGTAACGAGGAAGTATACGAAAAATTATAATTTTTGTAACTGTAGTATTAGAGTTATCGCAGACGAAAATTTTGTTACACACACACACACACATCCACACACACACACATCCACACACACACACACACACACATACAGACATCATCGTAAAAATAGTAAATTCGTATTCTAGGGACCCTAAAACGTGCTTATTGAGTAAAAACTCATCATCGAATTTTTTGACCAAAGACAATACCTTCCTTACCTAAAGGTGACGGAAGGTAAAAAGGTTCCGGTACTAAGAAAAAAAGGTGGCGGAACGAACATTTTGTTAATTTTTTTTTTTCTTGAAAAATAGAACAATATATAACACTATAATGTATCGTTGGCACAATTTATATTTCCATAATTTCAGAAAAATATCAAAATAAATAAAAGAATAAATAATTTTCAAAAACCGTCGAAAATAGGTGGCGCAACGCCGTGCCGGCGCGTTACAATACAAAAAAGCCCTGTATATACCATTCCATTTAAATTCAACGATGATATGGCAAAACGAAAAATATAATTCAAAACATTTTCTCCGAAAGTAGTGCAATTTAGAATCAGTGATCAAGGGGTATTAGGTGAAATATTTTACAAAATTTGATAAAAAAAATAATAATTTGTTTCCAATTATTGATCAATATATTCTTTATTAAAAACACATATATACACCTTCCCACATCAAATAAATTATTTAAAAATTCGTGTTCACTTCCATGCATTATAAAATTAAATTCATGCCCATGTTCAAAAATAAATTAAATAGATTGAAAAAAAACAAAAAAACTTTTGAACTTATATGGAAATAAAATTATTAAAATGATTGGTAAATATGTCTACCTACTCCATATTTACTGAAAAGAATGAAATTACATGTTGAAAATACATTCGTCAACAATGAAAATTAGAAATATTAAATCAATATAAAACTGAGTATAAATAAAAAATAAGTAAAAGAATATCTATGTTTTTAAAGTCACCTGGTGTATAGAATTATTTATAAACTCACATTCATCAACTTTCAAAAAAGTTTCCTAATAAAAACTAAGACCTATTTATCATTTTGCCACCCGTGACAAGTTTCAAAATTCTCGACATTCAACAGAATTTCTATTCAGAATTAGTTTTTCATTCAGATAAGTCAAGTGGCAAAAAATTACACAATAAAAAATCTATTCCTGAGCTACTGGTCACAATTTCATTAATACACCTCCGATGCGCTTTGTTATAACATCGTCTCACATAAATCTAGAAGGCTACTTTACAGAAACAAGAGAAGGTTTTCATCTGGTCGACTACCAACGCGGCAATTTCAAATTTCACGGCGGCAATTACGCATTCGATACATATTATTACTGCTCAGTTGGATTTTAAGCAGTTCCAATGGATTTCAGGAAAAAAGGATGCTCAGCTACGCACTGTCAAAATTTTATTGATCAAAATTTTCGATAGTTTTTCAACAGGTGCCTGATGCCGAACAAAGGAATGTAGTGGATAAAAGAATTCGTTATTTTTTTGTTTAGTGTAATATAATTATTGTTCTGTCGTTTCCTGTTGCTGTTAACGTTGAGTGTGTTTTGTTCGCTAGAACATCACCTACTTTGATCGGAGATTAGTCTTTTCTTTACATTAGTTGCTTTTCATTGCTTTCAACACGTTACGATATTTCTATTTTGCTATTTCATAAAAGCAACATACACGGTTGGTTTTTCTACTACTTTAAAATATCACCCTTCTTGGATAATTTCAACAAATAAAAATTTGGATTTTAAATTTTTTAACTTTAAAATTAGGTGACAATAAAAACTTTACACGTATTCCGAGAACAATGTTCTCTTTAGTACCCAGTAAAAATTTAACGCGAAGCCAAATTAAAAAGGTAAAGAGAAATTAGTTTTTTGCATGATCAAATTTTTAACATTTACCGATAGGGTCAAGAAGGAACTAGAGTTTCCAAGACAGTAGGCATTATTTACAAATTACTACCTGGTAAGTGATGTCAATCACTTAGCCATCAGGAGGCCGATGCCGTAAGTAAAATAGCAACAATCAAAGCTTACTTTAAAAATCTGATGTGGCGAACACTAAAGGCGGTGTGCACAAAAGTAGTCAGCGCCGACAGCGGACAAAAATGACAAAAGTGGTTACTCATTGAAACTTAACAAGGTTATGTTTTGTCAGAATAATTTTAAATTATCTACTATATAAAATGTTTGCAATGAATTCGAATGATAGGACGTCAAATATTATGTGATGCAGTCGGAGATGTAATAATTCTGACAAAATTACCGATTGAAGTATCAAATTTTATAAATTTCTTAGAATATTATATGAGGAATATATGCGTAAGAAAATAACTTTTCCACAGGTATCTACTACTTACATGAAAAGTTCTTTTAGGTTTACATATTTTCTCATTGTAAAAGATACTTATCGTATGAATAAAATTCAAACAATGATCGTATGATTGAAAATTATCTTAAAATTGTATAATACTTGCAGTTGTAGAAGGTTTATTTTTGACATAATTAGTCTATTTATTATATATTTTGTACATGTAATGTTAATGTTAAAAGTAAAAATTCACATGGTTCGTAATTTTCGTGTATCCTCCATTCCGAGCTTGTGCAACTGATTCAACTTAGAGCCTGGTATATTTTCAATGAAGATTATTCGTCAATTATTGCGAATATAAAAGAAATATGCTAACATCACCCACTGATATCGTAAAATGCAGAAATTTTCTTCTTTCCAATCATCCAAGTTTTCCAACTCTTTAATCGCAATTTCCATGTATTCTGCATCTTATAATATTTAACTAATATTATAAATTATAATATAAAACTAGTTTGCTGTATGGACTTTTGTTTCCCTTTCGAGATTAATTTGGTAAATAAACTAAGTATGATAAAATGGTTTACAGAAATCACATATATTATGCGAAAAATTATATTTTCTGTCACAGTACCTTCGCTGGTATTTTGACTTTTTTGAATCACATATAACTTTTTAAATAATTTCTTTATTCATTTCAATATACTATGAGGTATAATATTCATATACAACAGCAAAAACTCAAAATAAAATTGTAAATTGTATCACTTTCTCGAAATGTCAAAATTTATTAGGTACCCAAAGATGCCAAAGGAGCCGTTAGAGGCGCTGGCGCTCAAAATGTGCACATCGCCTATACCTATCGCAATTTAATATTTATGAATTTTAATATATACATACATTTATTCTGGAAACTTTACTAAATTCATTTCCATATAACTATTGTTCTATTTACTATTTTCTTTTTAAAACATTACTATTATTAATTTCAAATGATTAGTTCTTTGACAGAGACATTTATCTGATAGTTACATACATTTGAGATCTGAACTGTATAACCAAGGAGTTGTGTTCGTTAAAGCATTGGGTCCGGGATTTAAATTATAGATAATTTTATAAATTTATTCATAAAATATATAGAAAAAGTATTAATGCCAACCTGTAGAAAATTTAATAATCTGTCTCTAAAAAATAACATTTAAAGATATTTTTCGAAGAAGAAAAACTATTTTGAGCTTCAAGCAAACTGCCATTTCCGGTTATATGATTTATACAAAAATCTAAAGGCTACTTTCCATATCAGAATAAGATAGAAATACAAGGTTTCAAAATTTTCTGAATGATAGTATTTGAGTTAGAGTGGAAGATCCACACATACATACACACAGAAATCATCGTGAAAATGTTAAAATTGGATTCTAAGGGCCTTAAAACGTAGTCATTTACCAAAATCTCGATATGCGATTTTTAGCACGATCCCTATACCTCCCTTAGCAAGGGTAGCGGGAGGTAAAAATGACAACCATTTGTGTAGATTTTATAATTTGTTGAAAAATGTTAACCGGCTCAACTAATATAATCGGATTTATAAGAATAAATTATGTATGATGTGTCAGTTTAGACTTTCTTAAATTTAAAAAATTTTTAGTAACCATCAATTTGTGGATCACTGTTGAACTCTGCTGTTAGTCAACTACAAGTAGACGACCAACATTATAAAATGATGTGTTCACGAAGGTAAAACACTTCTATTAGGCAAACGAAAGAAAAAATATCCCTGCATCAATATGGTTTGGAAATTAATAAAAGCTGCTAATCCCTCGCAGTGCTTGTTAAGAAAATTGCCAAAGGTCAGAATAAGAGAAGTGTGGCACTGAAACAATTTATATCTCATTTATCGTAAAAATTATTACCTTGCAATATCATAACGTTCTAATAACTTGACAAAATTGATAATTAATAAATTAATAACATGAAATTATAGCAGCAACTTAAAATCAGTACATGGTTATTATAGGCAAACTGTCAAATAAAAACGGTGATTGATGTATTCAGAGTAAAAACTGATATAGTTTTTTCTCGTACTCGGTATCTCCTTTTAATTACTGCTCGATTATTTATTTATCACGTTTGATTAATTACGCGTTTTCTTCATTAGAGTGATTAAACGTATCTACAGTGAAAGTCAATTTAATCCGAGCGGTAAATGCTCCATATGAAATAGTTTTGCATAAGTGATTAACCAAGAAAGTAATAGCGAACAATAAACTCAAATTTTAATAACAATGCAAAATTTACTCAACAAGAAAATAGATGAAATCCACGCGGTTGCCTTCGAATTATGGAAAAATTACTACTTTCTCGAGAGAAATTATAAGAAGCCAAAGAATTACACCTAGGTCATAAATTGTAATTAATATAAATATCAACAATCACACACCGTATTCTGATGAGCAAATTGCACTAATTTTTTATAATTCCGCAATGTTTCTATCATTTCTAAATATTTTCACAATTAATTTTCATATCTCCAGAGAAAATCTTTAAATGAAATTTTAATACATTCATGAATCCTTTAACAAAAATGTCAATTTTGTTTTGCAGTTAAGATAAAAAGGTTCTAATCTGTTAAAGTTTAAAAACAAATATTAGTTTTTAAAATATTTAACATACTCTATTCCAAATTCTTTCTACTTTCTAGCCTTCTATTTTGAATCGTAGGAAAGTTACTTCTATAATCTTTTTGAAATCCGGAATTTATTTTTTACCTTTCGCTACCCTTGGTAAAGGAGGTATAGAGATCGTGCTAAAAATCGCATATCGAGATTTGGATATCCCTAGGATCCAATTTTAACATTTTCACGATGATGTCTGTGTGTATGTGTGATTCCTGTTTATTTCTAACTTATTCTAAAATGGGAAGAAGCCATTAGATTTTGGTGTAAATCAGATAACCAGAAATGGTACTTTACTTGAAGCTCAAAATAGTTTTCCTTTAAAAAATACCTTCAAATGTTATTTTTTCCAGATTTGTGTTATTCTAAAAATTAAAGATAATTATTAAATTTTCTACAAATTTGTATAAACACTTTTTTTAATGTTTTATGGATAAATTTATAAATCTTTAATATTTATTCTCGTGCCTGAGTGCCTGGTCGCGAACCTGGGGAACCGGGTTCGATCCCGACCAACGCCAAATATTTCGAATTTTAAATGGCACAAAAGTGACCCCTGTGGTGCACTCTTCACGCCAACAATGAGTGCCCCTAAGGTGACGCCTGGTAAGCGCCGGCGCGGTACAAATATTTCATCATTACCGATATCTGTATATAAAGCAGATTGGCACACCCAGCAATGGGTAACATGCCGTGATGATATATTTATTCTTCTTTATTTAATTTAAATCCCAGAACCTAAATAAATGTCACTATCAAAGAACTAATCATTTCAAATTAATAATAGTAACGTTTTAAAAAGAAAATAGTAAATAGAACCATAGTTATATGGAATGTATCTTAATAAAGTTTCCAGCAAAACTAAATATGTGAGTATACACATTTAAATTCATAAAAATTAAATAGCCGGAGGTATTGTGTTGGCCACATCAAATATTTACCTCCCGCTACCCCTTGTAACGGAGGTATAAAGATGGTGTTGAAAATCGCATATAGAGATTTTGGTAAATAACCACGTTTTAAGATCCCTAGAATCCAATTTAAACATTTTCACGATGATGTCTGTTCATATGTGTGTGTGTATGTATGTATGTGTGGATCCTCCGCTCTAACTCAAACACTATCATTCAGAAAATTTTAAAACTTTGTATTTCTATCTTATTCTAATATAGAAAGAAGCCATTAGATTTTGGTGTAAGTTTATACAGTATGAACACTGAAGACCAAGCCATAGGCGTTTAACATGGGAAAACAGTTTTTTCAAATATCACCTGTCCCCCAAGACTATAATAGGAGTTTTTGATATAGTTAGAAAGAATATTTAATTTGGCATCGAAGAGTGTCTAACTACTTCTAATTTAATGGATTATTAGTGAAATATTTTCAAAAGTATAATGCAATTTGACAGTTATTACTTATAATTTATTAAAAACAATAATCATGGAAACTTTTTCAGTAGCTGAATTGGTTAGGTCGGGGAACCGTAATAATTTTTCACAAGTTCAAATCCTACCCTCCTTATATATTTTTTTTTATTTATTTATTTTGTTAAATGTATTATTAAATAAATTACAAAATTAAATCATAAATTGTTTGATAAATCAAGTATTTTATTGAATTGAAATAAAAAAAATACTGTACCTAAAGCACCTTAAAAATTAAAATTTATTAAAAACATAGTGAATTCTATAAAATATTTGATTTACTAAATAATTTATGTTTTAATTTTTTTATAATACATTTTACAAAATAAAATAAAAAATAATAAAAATATAAGGCAGGCAGGATATGAACATATGAATAATTATTACGGTGCCCCGATCTATTCATTTCAGCTACTAATACGTTTCCATGATTACTCTTTTTCATAAATTATAAGTAATAACTGTCAAATTGCATTATACTTTTGCAAATACTTCAATAATAAGCCACTAAATTAGGAGTATTTAGATACTCTTCGATGTCAAATTAACCTTTCTAACCATATCAAAAACTCCCATAGTCTTGCGGGACAGATGATATTTGAAAAAAACTGTTTTCCCATGTTGAACGTCTGTCACGGTTTTCAGTGTTCACATTGTATATATTTAAATTAATAATAATTAAATGGCGGGAGGTATTGTGTTCGCCACATCAGATTTTTTTATTATTATTTAATTATATTAGCGTTATTATAACAAGGTGGCAATAATCGCTGTATTCTTTTTGGTCAAAAACTCAGTTCGCCACAACTAACTTTAGACAAACTGAATAAATTGTTGTTTTTTATTTGTTCTGATCTGATTAACAATACTGCATCACTTTGTAGGATATAAATGTATTATCATATATGATAATGAATTTTTAAGTAAGAATTGTTTTTAATTTCAAATATTTCTGCTCAGTTCATCTCAATTCACTTATCAACTAAGTTGAGCAAAAATATTCCAAAAAGAATACAGTTAATATAGATTATTTTGTTTATTATCAATTAAAAGGTACAATCGAAACAAACAAAGAGTTTACAATAACAATTCTAGTAGATCACTACAATGGTGATGTTGAACATGTAAAAGTTTAGTAGCTGTAAGTTTGAAATGTGGGAATGATTCTCCCAATCGCGTTGATTCGTAGGGTATCCAGCTAATGGTAAAGTGGGGTTAACAACATCAAAACAATTACCATAAACCAAAACAAAGTGAGCAAAGACACCGACAAAGTGCTGGAACCGTTAACAGACTGTCATCGGGGACAAAACAAATCTAATTGAAAGTGCATGTAGCAATAGCCTGCATGAAACAAAACATCTACGAACCAACAGCGACTATCGCGCCAAAAGCGACCGGAAACGGGCAGACATGTGCGGCCCGTACCCAGCACTTCCGGCAGCTAGAACAAAATGGCGGACATAACGCCGACTAAGCGGGCGCATAAATAAAACCAGCAGAAAAATTGTATTGGTATTGGAAGCGGGAATAACCAGTACAGAAGCGAAAACCGTCATGTCCATTATGAAATATTTTAATGTTATTTTAATTGAAATACATTTTTTGCGGGTGCACTGCAATATTTATCATGTGGGAAATGAATACAATAAAATTTATAGCAACCATTGAAAACTGTTAAAGCACGGTTCTACTATACACGTATGTACTTTTGTTACAATAATGGGTGAAAGATATGTATCCCGTAGATGCGAATACTGAAATTACTAAATGTGTACCAACTATACAAATTTTTAGGTTATGAGTATGAGTATTTTTACCTTCCGTCACCTTTAGGTAAGGAAGATATTGTCTTCGGTGGTGAGTTTTTGATGAATAAGCACGGTTTAGAATCCCTAGAATAAGAATAAGTTGTATGTATGTGTGTGTGTGTGACGATGTTTTCGGACCCGATAACTCAAATACTACGTATTATAATTCGTCAACCGGAAGTACCCTCACTTTAAGATTTTTTCTTGAAAAAATACTGTTAAATATTATTTTTCTCTAACACTACTATGGAATTCATGCATTCTGTAACTGAAAACTGTTACAGAATGAGGACATTCTGTCATACTGTTACGGCATAATATTCCGTAATCGGCAGTAATAGACCACTAGTTTTTCAATTCACCCATTTAAAATACATGGGAAATCGCAATTGTTTTCAAAATCAAGCCGGCTTTGCTTGGCGCTTTGTTTCTTTGATTTTGTCACCTCAACTGCCTTAACTGTCAAACTATAAAAGAAATGATTACAAAATCTAATTATACGCCTTGCTTTACGCGTTTTGAAGCTTTTACATGGTAAGTTAAATAAAAATTATTACTTTTATAACATGCCAATAGTATTTTATTTTTTGTAAAAATGTCAAGTGATATATTATTAAATAGTGTTAGAGAAAGTATAGTCTAAAACTCGTATGGAATAGTATTTCTGCCATTCGCGAGACCGTAGACCTCGCCTACGGCTTGGCCTACAAACTTTTCGCTCGCGCGGAAATTATCTATTCCATACTGGTTATAGAATATACTATTCCATTTAATGTTATTATAAATATTAAAGAATATTTTATTCTCTATACGATTTGATTGCATTTTATACTGCATATTCAATGAATATAGAGTTTAAAAAAATTAAGAAATTAAATTTCATAAAGCACCTAGCTATGCTATAACCATAGAAACCGCTACTATATTAAGAAAATGCTGATTGCCAGATGCCAGTGTCAAGGGCAATTGACATGTTTGTGTTATAATTTAACTGGAAATATAGAATCTCTTAGGTACATGAAACTTTCTGTATGGAATTTGTACAAAACACATACAACTGATAGAAGCGGACAGAAGGTAATGTACTTAAAATACGGAATATTGTGTAAGAATCTTCCTGTATGGAATTTGTACAAAATATATAAAACTGACGGTACGGTAATGTGCTGGCCACATCAGATTTTTTCCGATAATAATTGAAAAAAATTTAAATTCATATTTCGAGAATGCAAGAGGACATCGATTCGTTAATTTGATATTACGTTAAAAAGAATATACATATATTCATGCGAATTTTTTTCAAAAGCGTTCTGTTATTATTTATGATTTACAATATTATAGGAGGGTCACGCTAGAATTATTGACAAGAAGTAAATCAAGTAGGATATAAAAAATATAATTTGCACTATTATTTTTCTGTCATTTGAAATTAAGTTATGAAATTTAAGTTAGTTAGAATTTAATTAATCAATTTTTTAAAGTATCGTTGTGAGTGAAATGTGATAATCAGTCTCTCCGAAATTAATTTGAAAGTCCCCCAATATTTTGTTTGACAGCTTTGATATTTTTTAAAGAATCAAAAATTGCTTTCACAGTTTTTAAGTCTATCAGATGATTAAGTTTAAAATATTCAAAAAGAAGTTTGGTTGGACGCTTTTAAGAAGCGGAAGGAAAGAAAGATGAATTATATTATTGTTAAAAAGAACAAGAACATATTTAAAATAAAATTCAAAAAGATATGAACCAGGTGTGTTATTCTAAAATAGTGTACATCGTACGTTCACACGAAATTTGCCCAAGTATTACCTATTTTATTATATTATTATCAAAACATTTATTTCTTGTTGTATATACGATTATTAGTACCAGTTTCCGTACACCATCCAACAATCGAGAATCTACTGAACCTAAAAGTATTATAATTACCCCTTAACCTTAAAATTAATTTCAATAAAAACTAAATACGTATTTCGAGAACTATGTTCTCATCATCAGTAGTACAACAAGGAAAAGTTAAACAGAGGAGTCAAGATTACTCAACATGTCAACCATGCCAGAGGTCCTAACAACCCTTGTTTTTCAGAGTTGTTAAGACCTCTGGCATGGTTAATATGTTGAGTAATCTTAACTACTCTGTTGAACTTTTTCTTGTTGTACTACTGATGATGAAAACTTAGTTCTCGAAATACGTATTTAGTTTTTATTAAAATTAATTTTAAGGTTAAGGGGTAATTATAATACTTTTAGTTATATTTACTACTGAACTGAACCTACTTTAAATTTTAATTTGTCACAAAATCTTCTTCCATTGTAAATAGCAACCAAGGACCACCCTTAAATTGCATGTATGTATAAGGAAAGTTGAAGTTGAGTGTCCCAATGATATAAAACCGGCTCTGGATAAAGCAAACATATGTAGGCTTAGTCTAGATAAAAATAGATACCCACATTAGAAGGAATAGCACATGCCCCGTTTGCTATTTAGCGCAAAAACGATGACTACTTATACGTACACTTTTTAGCGTCTAATACACTTTCCCTTATTAAGCCTCGAGCCCCGAGCCCGGTTCGTCTCGGTTTCCCGCGGCAATTTATTTCATTTTTAGTATTTTGTGGTGAGCAGTTGCCGGTTGCCGTTGGTAATGAAGATAGAATTGTGGAACAATCAACAGTTCTTGGCGATGAATGAGCTACGACGACCTTGTACTGTAATAGTAATTTGGAAGGCTGTAACGATTAATTAACTATTTTAATAATATAGCGGAGGGTTATAATGAACGGCATGGCTTCATGAATCGTTACATATATGTCGAAGTATGGCTTTCGCAACACAGGTTGGCTGTCAGTGACAAGGATGATGCATTTACTTTTTAGAATAAAAACAAACTATGAATCATTTTATGAAGGTGTAAAATCACCGTTCAATAAAATGAATTATATTTTTCCCAACACCTACTTTTAAAGTTATAGGTAGGTACTTTTTGTGTTGAACTAATTATATTCAGAACCAACAATTTCAATACAACTGAAGTATACTCAATAGTTATACAAAAAGAGGTTCGAAAATAATCGAATATATAGACGAGATGTGTTGCCTAGGAAACACAACAACACCGTAGGTGGAGTTGTATTTTCAGGTAACACATCGAGTCCGCAAACAGTATATTCAGATGATTTTCGAAGCTCGAGTTGTATATGTTAAGACTATACTTACAGCGAATCAACCAACTATATTTTTATGAAATATCAAAAATATTAGTTTTTCATTTATATCTAATATCCATGGGCGATATTACATATGATTCAACTGTTTGCAACCGAAAAACCACTATACCTTGTTCCATTTAAACCATTCAGTATTGCGGAGCATAGGGAATAGTTTTGACCTCTCTGATTGGTTGAAATTAGTGACAAGAGACAAGTTTACCCAATGTAATTTCGGCTACTTCAAATTTGCGCTGTTGCCAGTGTCATCTACTGAATGGCTTAAATGGAACAGAGCATAGATGTGTTTCGCGAAACAACTTAGCAACGCAAATAACCGATGTTATACACCGTAACTAAGAAAAATTGAGCTATCTGATTGGTCTATTTTGTATAGTGAGTTGTATAGTCGTATATTAGCAAAATTCTTAACCGCTAAATAGCCAAAAATCTACTTTTTATTCTTTTTGATATACCTATACAACGCGCTGAATTTAAATTTTTATTTTAGTTACTGAGCTATTTGCGTTCAATCACAGACCCGAAAAATTCCATTTTTGGGCAATAACCCAAAAATAGACGAAGATAAATAGGTATTTAACGACTTCGCCATTAGATTACGGGCAAAATTACATAAATATACTATTTATCGTATTTTAGAACAATGGATACAATTTCAAGAACAAAATACCTGAAAATAGCCAAAATTCGCAATTTTAACGATTTTCAGAGTTTTCAGTTTTTGGCTGTACAAATTGAACTACTCATAGTGAGATAAATTTTGTAAAAATTAGTGAACTTGTGTAATTTTTCCCGTAGATTCGAATGAAGTCGCCAAGCTCATATATACATGCATTTTTTGGTTATAGCAACCCAGAATTCGGTAAGTTTAAAACGTAAATATATCAAAAACAAAGAGGATCTGGAATCAGCGCGTTGAAATATTTCTAAATATCTACAAATTGGAATTTCGAAATTTTTGAAGATTTTGGGGAAAATTGGTGAATTTGAGTTGGAGGCCCTGGCGCGATGAAAAAATGGAGACACCTTTCATAAAATACTTTTACATACCTACATTTTAACGCGCTGATTCTAAATTTAAAACTGCAAATTAATATGCCTAAGATATTAGCGTCACTTATACGAGTATACTGGTTTAAATATAGAATTTATAGTTTTATAATTATATTGTTTCTAACTACATTGTTTCAATAAGTAAATGGTGGTTTCATGTTTTACTATTTGGACAATAGTAATTCATCTTGGTTAAACAACTAGATCACATGAAATAAATTTAACACTTTGATTGACAGAGACTTAAAAGTACAACGTATCGTGTGACTAAAACATGATTCAGGATTGAGTATTTTGATGTTATTTAAATTTTACAAGAAATCATTTTATATGCAACATACGAGTACTTTAGACTATAGCCTACTTTTTGTTGAACTCATTGTTACAACATGAAGTCTCGATTTTATATAAAAAAAAAGCAGAAATAAAAAATACTAGTATTAAGAAATGTATATATTAATGAAATTTACCTTTATTTCTAAGTCAATCATTATTCCTTTTAGTGAATATAAAATTATTTGAAATAATTGTAGTTGATTTTCGTATCATAACGATAGCACTACTGAGAATGTCCATGTTTACATTGAATTTAAAATCGATCAAATCTTGGATCAAATATCGATCCTGCCCCTGTCACTTGATTGTCAGTTATTGTCAACTTATCTTACCAGGCACGAGTGACTTGAATTTAAATATCAAAGTAGTTATGTATTATTGTTTTGTAAAAAATATATAGAACTGCCAATTTTCTGTCAATAAAATTTATCAATATAATATCATTCTAGTTTATCTACCTATTGTACTAATTACTACAGTTTCTTCTGAGTTAAGTATTTGTGAGTTGTGTCTTATGCTACAGAATTACTACAGTGCCCAATTACCGGATAGGCTGACTAAGCTCCAGCCTAGGGCGCACAGATTTTGGGGGTGCACAATTTTCTCATTTTATTATAGTTTTTGGGGCGCTTTGATTTGATTAGAGCTAAGACGACCTAAACCAGGCCCTGAGTATTATTGGTTTGCTTTAATAAGTAATACACAATTCATCTGCAAGTATTGTATACAGTAAGTTATGCAACACACATTTCATTTTCTAAAATAAATTAGTACCCCATGTAAACACAGTAATACGTGACGTCATTATCTAATAATATTTATTAATGACGTGCATCTTCTGCTTGTTCATTTTTAGTATATTAGAAGTTTCTTAGTTGTGACAATTCACAATAGTCATATTTACCTGGTTAAAAGAGACACAATGTAAATATTATACAATATAACTGAATTATGAAAAAATCCTAAGTTATAAACATTTAAAAAGTACTGAGACGTATAAGGGTGAAGTCAAGTTATCAGTCAGAGTTCATAAGATGTGAGTATATAGTTTTACTACTAAGCTCGTGGTTCCATTTTTAGATGCATATTTTTTATCAAATGACTAATTTAAAATGATTTTATACTAAAATTTTATTCAAGTCTAAAACTTTCATTCATAATTATATGTAAATATTTACGCTATAACGGTACGTCATAATTTCAAAGTGATAGTAGTAATATTAAACGAACAGAATATAATTTTATATACCTTAGGCTTAGGGCCACTGAACATGATTAGAAGACAATACTGATCAGACAGTTGAAAACAACTTTATTTGAAACTTTAGTTCTTGGTTTACTCAATAAGAAGCGCACATATTAAAGGTCTGACGTCATATAATTTGAAATTCACTGAAATTTTAATGAAAATGATATTTCAATAACCATTCACTTTTCGACGGGGTTAACAAACTATAAAATTAATCACTTTATTCAATCTTTCAGAAAAAATAAATCGAATAATGCGTATAGTATGACTAGCGAATGAAAGTTGACGTTTAACAGATGTGGTTACTTTTGAAACCATTTCCCTATATTTGATTTGAAAGGAAACTGACCCTTATGTATTCCGTTACAGAAGATTAGAATTATACTCTGTACCAGGAGGCATTTAAAATGACCTTAGCTACAAAGATTCAGGGATGTATTTAAAAAATTTAATACCGCAAATTCTAGTTCGTTCGCCTCAGGTTTAAGCAACCCTCGAGTCGGAATTACTGTTAGAGTAAATTAAAAATAATCGTATTTCATAGAATTGCCAAACTAAACAGTTTAAAGATCAAAATATTTTGTTATAATGAACATAAACGAAAAATGTTTAAAATATTTTAAACGCACCCCTGTTTTGATATTCAGTTACCCTAGTCGGCCATCTATTTTCAGCCAGACATAGTAATGTATTTCTGTGCTTTCCTAGGCTAGTATTTAAATGGGTTCATGCATAAATTTCATACCTGAATATTTCATACAATTCTAATCTTCTCTAGGGTTTCAAAAGAAACCACATCTATAAAATAATTTAAACGTCAACTTTCATTTGCTAGTCATACCATACCGGACCCCATTATATGAGTAGGACCAGTTGTATGAAACATTGTTAAAAGAATAATGGCATATAGATGAATTTAGTTAAGAGGAAGACTCAATCCATTATATGAACTAAATACTTATATAAACGTAAATAAAGAGGATTCCTTTTCATCACTTTATTCTTTCTTCATCATCGACGTACAAAGAAAGAATAAAATTAAAAATGAATGTTTGTTTGTTTATTTATTTATAAATGGATCTTCACGTGGCTCAAAAATAACCTTAATCAAGATATAAACGTAACGCAACCATTTAAGCATTGGAAATACTGCCTGTATATTTCTCATTATATTATATAAGCTGTATTCTTTTGACACAATTGTATCTCAGCTCAGTACATAACTGAGTTGAGCTGAAATGAGTTGTGATTTTGCAAAAAGAACAAGTTTTATTCCCTTTCATCATTTCCTTCTTTACCGATAGCATTTGCTGTAACCGTTGTCAAATTTATTGACATTTTTCTGATCTATGATACTGAAAAATGGATAATGTTGAAATAGTATATTAAAGAACGTGTTTTATAAGACATGTTTTTTTCGCACGCGTCAAAATTTAGAAAACGAGCGTTAGCGAGTTTTCTAATTGACAAGTGCGAAAGAAAGTCTTATAAAATGAGTTCTTTATACTATTTTTTATATTTTGCGCCTTCTACAATAACATTTACTTACTCAATTCGTGATCATATTTGTAACCATTTGTACATTTTCAGGTAAATAATCTTCCCTAAATAAAAAAAAAAAAATAATAATTTCGACAGTATATTATTAAAATGAATTGTCAATTAACTAAAAATAAATTAGGTAAAAATGGGTTAAAGAAACGTCATCTAGTACCAACCGTCTAAAACAAAAAATTGCGTATCGTAATGACTTCATTATGAACGCAAAATATAAAAATATATTACTTGTAAGTATATCTGTATATGTGAATATAAATTTTGTTAAATTATATAACCTTAAAATGCAAACTGAGTGTTTCAAATCATTTTGAGTTTTGTAGCATCGGAAAGGGGGGAAGTGAGTTTCCTCAGAACAACTCAAATCAGTTGTGTCAGAAAGAACAACGATTTCCTGAGTTTATCTGAAGTGATCTTAGATGAGCTGAGATTTTGTCCAAAAAGAATACAGCTATAATTTGATATTAATTGAGTATGTTGAGTTTGTGTCCTACCTGTGTCTGTGTGAGGCCAAGACTTGCAGCGAGCTCAGCGCGTTCTGGGAGCGCGAGGTACTGCGTACGCTGGAACCTACGGTTAAGCTGCTGCAGCTGCAGGCTGCTGTAGATGGTCCTCGGTTTGCGCATCTTCTTGCCCTTGCCGCCACCTGACGGCCGTTCCAGCGACAGGCACTTTTCTGCATCATCAACAACCACAACAAGACATTAGAGTACGAATACTCACACCCACAACACATCGCGGGTGATCTGGCAATACTTCCTAAATGATTTTATCTAAATTTTACATGAGATTTCTAACTTATAATTTAAAATAACGCAGAATCCAAATCTACTATAGTCGCCCTCAAATGAGTACGGAGTGGAAATTGCTACACTGTTGCTAAAGGGCCCGTCCAACTTTTTTGAATTTTTTATATGTTACGAAGAATTTAAAAATAAAAATTCCGTATTTTTTGTTTTCTTGAAATTACGCTTAATAACGCCTAAAATAATTATTAAATTTTTGGCGCGAAAATTCTGACGTTAGGGTCATTCGGTCATAAGCAGAGAGAACAGACATACGTTACCATTAATATGGCAATATACAATAAATGTTGCATGAATGAAAATACGTATCCATTACAAACTGTGATCAAAAATCTTTAGAGCTAACGGTAATAATGTATGCCAGATAGTTATTACATCATTTCAAAATATATATTTGTTTGATTACATGAATAGGTATAGGAGTAGTGTCAAATGTTAATTTATGTAAAACTTCGATAGTAATAAATAAAAATCAGGTAAGCAAAATTAATAATTTTTGCCCGTTTTCATAATCAAGTTAATTATTCGCTTTAATTGATGTGACTTTAAGACTTTCTTTAATATAATATTGAAGTTTTTATACTCACCAAGTGCCATTATTATAATTAAAATAATATTTAAACTATTTTCTATTTATAATTAAATACAACAAAGACAGTATTGATTACAATAATGAAAGCATAGTTCAAGTTCACAAAAGTAATCCAACATTTACATTACTATTTACTAAATGATTACAACAATGACAAGTATTGAGATTATAATGATTAAAACAAATTATAATATAAATTTATTTAATAAGTAAATTTTCATTTGATCTTTGTAAAAAATTACCCGGATATATTAAATATGTGTTTGTTAGAGTATGTGTAAAACCAATCGCGAATTTATGAGCAAAATATGCATGGTCCACTTTATAGTGAAATTTTCACAGGGAAACTGGACTGCTGGAATGACGCTGACGTCACAATATGGCAACCATTTTACGCTAAAAACTTTAATTACATGATTATAGGTATAAAAATACAAAATATATACAAATTTTTATTTCTTTTTCATTTATTTATATTCAAAATTCATATGCGACATGTAATTTTTAGAAAGCCGAAAACTTGGAGGGGCTCATTCAATGACAATGTTGAAAATTCAGAATAAAGTTATGAAGAAGCGGCAAAATCGTACGACAAGGGACAGGGTGCGGAGAAGGAAAAAACCCATAATAATTTGATGGCGACTATAATTACTCAGTTTCGTTAAAATGGTGAGGAGATATTGCTAGTATACAGGAAACTTGTAATAGCGACACAAAATCTAAATCTAATAAAAACTTATTTTTGCTAAACATGCCCAAATCACCCGCGATATACTTATAAAAAATTAAAATATAATGAATAAATATTACAACTATAATGGAAACACTAATGTTTCAAGGGAAATATTGAATATTAAAATTAAAGTATGCAAAATTTGCGAAAGCGAATAACTCCTCCTCCTCTCACAATAGGTAAGTTCATTATTTCAAGTCATCATCATTAGAGACTATTTACGGGGTTAGACAAAACCCGGGACAATCATTTTCAAACCAATACGTCTTAGTAAAACTAACAGACTATATTAACGCGATAAATTTTAATTATATGCACCAAAACGGCAGAGAAATTCTTATGCCACCAGTAGCACATTTATGTAAGGCAAACAAGTAGCATATATTACTGTTATGTAAATTATGTATATGTTCATCCAAACATCATAAGGATAATAATTGTCAAAATTAAATACAGCGAAATACTCGAAAAAAATGTTAAACGAATTTTTAGGTATACGTATATAAATTGCCTTTAATTATAATTAATTGATTGTAAATTTGCATCGTTAGACATTTTAGCTTCAATTCAAGCTTTTGTAACTTCTTCTAAGAAGTGTTTTAAAGTTGTCTGTGACTTTCCTCACAGTTTACGTCTAATTTTTTTAGAAACAAACGCCATGGATCTCATAACAAGTGCATATCCATGACTCCCGCCATTTGTTCTTACTATGCGCAGATTCCCATTGCGCATATATTGAAAATGTCTATTACCTATCTTTTCCATTTCTACCTTCCGTTAAAATCGATGCTAAGATTTTAATGAATAAGCACGTTTTAGAGTCCATAGACTACGATTTTACTATTTTCACTAACACAACTGTATGGATGTATGTATGTATGTATGTATGTATGTATGTATGTATGTACATACATGTGTGTGTGACGATTCTTTCGGATCGCATAACTCCAATACCACCTTTGCAAAAATTATAATTTTTGCGTATTCCTTTTCTCTAGATACGAGTACATATGAAGATTAGAACATTAGAGTTCAATTATAATTGGTCGACCGGAAGTACTCAGCTTTGAAGATTTTAATAATTTTTCTTGTAAAAACGCTGTTAAATAACATTTTTTCATATTTAATATTATAAATATTAAAAAATATTTTATTGTCTATACGATTTGATTACATTTCATACTTCATATTCAATGGATATACAGTAAAAAATATAAAGAAATTAAATAAAGCAGCCAGCTGTGCTATAATCATGGAAACATCTACTATATTAAAGAAAATTCTGATTGACAAATGTCAGTGTCAAGTGGAATTGACATAGTATGTTTGTGTTATAATTTTACTGGTACATGATATATAGAATCTCTTACAAGAAACTTTCTGTATGGAATTTGTACAAAATACATAGAACTGACTGAAGATAATGTGCTGGCCACATCAGATTTTTTTCTTCTAAAAAAACAAAGCTGAAATATGGAGTTATGTACAGTATGTTCAAAGAAATCCTAACTTGGAGTAGGCTATGAACAAAGAAACGTATGTTAATTCAAAAATATTTAATTAAATGTCAATTTAACATGAGATATTGTCAAAAAATCAGAGAATTCAAAGCTTTTCTTCTTGAATCTTATTTTAAAAATGGAAACAAATTAGAAAACGGCGAATGTCAATATACTGTATCCTTCTTTATTGCCTTTTCTCCTTAAAATTAAATTTCAAGATCAATTTTGACAATTTGACTTTTAATTGAATAATGATCAGACATACGTTTCTCTGTTCATAACCTACTCCGAGATAGGAATTTTTTGAACACATTGTACTTTATTGATTAATAATCAACTAATACATACAAAGAGAAACGTAATATAAAATGTAACTACCATATATTAATTGACGACAATTGGAAATCTAAATTGGAAACCAATTAATTTAATTAGTTACATTACTTCTCAAATTAATATTAATGTGATATAATATCATTTAAAACCAATAAAATGATAATTGGAGTTACAAGCAGATTCTTTGCCACCCTATATTTCCATTTCAAAAAAAAAAAATCTTTCAGTTTTTCAGAAAGGAAATAACAAATATAATAGCAAAGTCCTGCTATAATTATATTTATTTTTAATGAGAAATTCCTCTTCTCCATCCATAATAGTGTCCATCTCCCATGTCCATGTCATTGTCACGTAACATAACCTCCTCTGCACGCATTGGTAGCGAGTGCGCATGTGTGGAACCCACAACCACGCAAACACTACAGTGGACATACGGGCACACACTGAACATAGTTACAGTACACACCGACATACTGCATACTGCATGTGGTTACCACTGAATACATTATTAAATGTGCGTTTAACCTGTCACTAATTGATTACTAACTATCGATCAATTATCTGCCTCATAAATGCCACATTCATGCCAATTCAGGGTGGATAATGCACTGAAATGGGTTTGAAGGTTATGTCAACAGGAATTAGGTTACTGTTCGACCTTATAATTCCAAAGAGAAAAATGAAGGAAAATTTTTGTAGTTTTATTTGAATAGTACAGTTGACAAGGTGTACCTAGCTCAAATTTGTACATTAAGTAAATGTTTGATGTTTAAACGTCCTTTATTTTGAAGGATAGACCTGTCCTGACAGGAAGTTGTTCTTTAATTTTATTTAAACATTTAATACCAACGATTTTATTTTACTTTAAAATAATTATGGCAATTTTTTCCCAGCAATAGTATATTTAGAAATAAATAAATATATTATCACGGTTTATTACCCATTGTTGGGGTGTGCCAATCTGCTTTGTACACAGATATCGGTAATGATGAAATATTTGCACCGTGCGGCGCTTACCAGGCGTCACCTCACGGGCACTCATTGCTCGCGTGGAGAATGAACCACAGGGTCAATTTTGTGCCATTAAAAATTCGAAATATTTGGCGTCGGTCGGGATCGAACCCGGTTCCCCAGAATCGCGACCTGACACTCAGGCTATTAACATACCTAGGATTGTTATGACTATCATAACTGCCGCAGATGTCGGTTTGAAATCCGTGCTCGTAAGGCTTGTTATGGTTCATAACATCCGTGGTTAGTTCAATAGTTTATCGGTTACAGAAAATGAAAACATTATTAATAAAGATTATTTTTTGAAATTCTCTCATTAATGCTGCTTTCAGAATGCCATGATAAACAGAACAATTATTTTGACATTTATGTCAATACGACAAATATTCAAATTATGTGATTTATTCCGCTAGTTAATTATTTCAGAACAAAGTAAACCATGTTAAGAACGATACATTAACGTTATCTGTAAGTATTAATGAATAGCATTATACTTTCATTTGATTTTATTTTCATTTTGTAGACTGTTGTTGACATGTCAGTATGGTAATAATATTACCCTACAGATACAGTTAGTACTTAGTTACCAGCCTAGTTAAGGGTTTAATATCCTGAAACCGATAAAATAAATAAATATATCATCACGGCTTATAACCCATTGCTGGGTGTGCCAATCTGCTTTGTATACAGATATCGGTAATGATGAAATATTTACACCGTGTGGGCGCTTACCAGGCGTCACTCATTGCTGGCGTGGAGAGTGCACCACAGGGGTTAACTTTGTGCCATTTAAAATTCGGTTCCCCAGACTCGAGTCCATGTTTTACAAAGGGCGAGTTCGATAACAGGCCTTCTGAAAATATTTTTTATACTATTTCTTGAGGTAATTTTATAATTGTATTATATTTTTAAAAAATGTGTTTTTAATCAGTCACGTTGGTAGCACTTCCCGCTAAAAAATTTAATTTCACAGGTGATAATTCATTTTTTGACTGACAGCAATTTGAGGTTTTGTCAGTCAACTGTTAATTTTAAAAGCAGTCAAACGGCCAAACCATCTCTAGAAAACGAAAAGCTCCAAAAACAGTGCGTTAATATAATTTCTTAACGTCGTGTTTTCAATGCGTCTATACTCACAAATTGAAATTTTTAAATTTGCAAGTATCTAAGTGCCATTTTTGTTTTAGTTATTCATCCATGTATTATAACAAATGAATCAAAATATTTTATATATATATATATATATATATATATATATATATATATATATATATATATATATATATACAGTGTGTTCAATAAAATTCCTAACTCGGAGTAGGCTATGAACAGAGAAACGTATGTCTGATCATTATTTTATTCAAAAGTCAAGTTGTCAAAATTGATCTTGAAATGTAATTTTAAGGAGAAAAGACTATAAAGAAGGATACAGTATATTGATATTCGTCGTTTTCTAATTTGTTTCCATTTCTAAAATAAGATTCTAGAAGAAAAGCTTTCATTTCATTAGATAATATTTTTGACAATATTTCATGTCAGATTGGCATATAATTAAATATTTTTAAATTGACATATGTTTCTTTGTTCATAGCCTACTCCGAGTTAGGATTTTTTTTAAACACACTGTATATATATATATATATATATATATATATATATATATATATATATATATATATACAAAATTATTTCCTGTGTTTATCATTTCTTAACTTGAGAGGTCCATATAAAACAATTAAACGCCTCTAACCTTAAACCTACAAAATTTCCACCCTTACTACAAATTGCTTTAGTCTAATATAGTCTGTAAAATTTGTCAAAGAAATTTGTTCTCTGTTTGACAACATAATTCAGTTTTAAGTATACTTATTATGTACATACAAATATTATGGTATGTCAATAAACTTAACCTATAAATGCTTTTTAATATACGGTGTGTAACAAGAGAAGCGGTCCTCGCATCTATCATAAGAAAATAGTTTTCCTTGAACACAAAAGGTACTTTCAGACAAAAATACTTAAGCAATTCAATAATAGACCTTTTCAATTTAAAGAGATAGAAGATATGCGCAATGGGGATCTGCGCATAGTAAGAACAACTGAAATCCATAGCGTTTATTCCCAAAAAATTTAGATGTGGGAAAAGTCTCAGGCAACTTTAAAAAACTTATTGAAAAAAGTTACAAAAGCTTTTATTGAAGCTAAAATGTCTAAAGATGCAAATTTTCACTGAGAATACAGGTATATTAATGACTGCAATATTTTTGATGTTTCGTTTGACAGCCCAACTGGCAGTTGTTCGCGCCATTTTACTTACTATTTGCAGCGTTAGAAAAGAGATAGCCATTAAATTGAAAAGATCTATTATTACATTTGTTAAAATTCCATGGCTAATACTGTAAAGAAAAAAAAAACTTTTAAATTATATTTCCTCGGTTACTAAATGTGATTATTGATTTGAATGCAAATTCTGTATAACTCTATTATTTGAATCATAATTGTCTAAAGTTAATAGGCCACTTTTGCGCAAAGATATCTTTCCCATGTCAAACGCCTATGGCCCGATTATCGTGTAACACCCAGTATAATTATCATTAGCACTTGATGTGACTAAAATTAATTTACACAGCCTATCGGCGAATGGGAATGTATAATCCTGTGCGAACCTTGTGATACTAGTGACCTTGTTTACATTTTTTATTAGTCAAAAAATATAAGCGCTGTCTACAGTAAGTACATATATTATATTTTTTTCAAAAATAATTTTGTATTCTCTGAAAAATTTATAAAACTATACGTGATATATCGTTATTACCAAAATCAGCGATACGCAATGCTTAGAAATAATATGCACAATAATATATACTCTCCAAATATTTTCTTTAATTCACCCTAATCCAATATAACGGACAAATTTCATTTGGCACAAACATCTGTATATTGAAACAAAAGGTGAGGGACAACGAATCGGCATCACTTCGTCTGCCATTTGTTATCCACTTTACGAGGATAGGGTCCGGGCGTCCAACGACAACGTTGCGATGTTACATTGTCACGTTAGTTCGCCCTTACGCCGAAGACTATGTCCTCAATAACCTACCTACATGGGGGTAGCATATCAACTCACATGCGGAAGTCACTATGTTGGTATGAGTGTTTTTACGACCATGTATCGATAACGGACATTTTATTTCTTCCTTTCGCATGGACGCTTTCCCAATGTCCCGCTAGTGCTAGTGTTTTGTTACTGTACCGGAGTTGCGATATTGTTTTATCAACAATGGCTGACGTGATCTGGTTTTGTGCTTTGTTTTTTGTTTTCTGATTAGTTTCTAATCGTCGAAGTGGGGCTATCGCCATTCCATTTAGAAATTTGCACTACTGTAAAAAATGCTAACCCGTGAAACAAGCAAGGTTTCATATTTGCACATTAATTAAAACACTTTGAACAAAATTAATGACCGGTTGCAGAAATTTTCAACAAATCTTTGTTCAATGAAAGGGCCATCAAAATGAACAAATTCGAATCAGTTTCCTTCATCTTATTACATTTAAAACATTGTTCTCAAAACTCGCATTGCATTTGTTCATTTTGATGATCTATTAATTAAACATAGTTTTGATGAACTTTCTTGTAACCGGGCATTAGTATAATGTACTTAACAGAAGATTTTGAGCAATTTAAGTAAAATATTCAATTTTTTCCCCGACACGAGATTCACGCTAGAATTATTGGGGTTAAGAAAATCAGAGGCTGGTAGCACGAGCGTGGTTCTAACACCTGTTTTAACTAAAACCATGCCACATACTTCAGGGTTATTAACAAAATCAGTGTTGCCAATAAACTGATTAAGTCGAAAATGTATTGACAACCATATTCAATAAATTTGACTTCATTATTTAAACTCTTTATAATACAAAGAAGGCAAGACAAAAATCGTATTAAACACTTTTAAATAATGCCGTCAAATTTATTAAATATGGCTGTCAGTACATTTTCGGCTTATTCAGTATATTGGCAACATTGATTTTGTTAATAACGCTGAAGTACGTGTCAAGTTGTTAGTATAGTTTTAGTTAAAACCGGTGTTAGAACCACGCTCGTACTACTAGCCAGAGAGTCTATGTGGAAAATATCATTTTAAAAAGTTTAGGGAGTTTTTGCACAGCGTTTTCCCGAAAGACGCATACGTTAACGTCTTGGTTGCTACGCAATATCATATTTGTTACTACTTGTCGTACGTGAAATTTGAAGAAGTAAAACGTCCGTCAGGGGTAAAAGACGGGCCAGTTGACGTACATCTACTTTAACCTAGTAGGCACAGAATTTATTTTATAACGTCGGAACTTTTTTGTTTAGCAGTCAGAAATGTCATTTTTTTTCTTTCAGAGCTGTCAGTGAACATGTAGAAGACATTTTATAGCTATTAACAAACCTAGGAATGTTATGTATATCATAACTGCCGAAGATGTCGGTTTGAAATCCGAGCTCATAGAGCGAGGATTTTAAGACATCTAATAAGGCTTGTTATGATTAATAACATCCGTGGTTTGTTCAATAGTTTATCGGTTTCAGAAAATTAAGACATTATTGATAAATACCATTTTCTTGAAATTCTCTCATTAATGCTACTTTCAGATTGCTATGGTTTACAGAACAATTATTTTGACATATGTCAATATGACAAATATTCAAATTATGTGCTTTGTTCCACATGTTTATTACTTTAGAATAAAGTAGATCGTATTTAGAACGATAGGCTAACGTTATCTGTATGTATTAATGAAAAGCATTATATTTTCATTTTATTTTATTTTCATTTTGTAGACCGTTGTTGACAAGTCAGTATGGTAATAATATTACCATACAGATACAGTTATTACTTAGTTACCAGCCTACTTTTGTACATGTAAACAATGGAATAATATCCTGAAACCGGTAAAAGCTATTTAGCAAACATTAAATAGTTCTTCCATTAGTGTTTGATTTCTTTACCAAAATACAACGAAAATGACAGATATTTAAACAACTGTCATTTGAACGTCAAAATCAACGTACGTGTGATTAAAACGTAATGCAAAATCTATACTTTTGAAAACCCGATACTTTGTACGTCCTTTATTAAAGACGTAACGTTAGCGTTGACAGAATCTTCTCGTACGTCATGCAAAATCTCCCTAATTATCCGTCATTTGAAAAAAGTTGCAAAAGTTGAAAATGTGGATTTAACCAGACAACATTTTCGATTTAGGATTTATAATATATTATTGGATAGCTTTGACAGTTATTAAATGAGCCTGTAATAAATTTGACGGTTTTTGTGCCTCAGCAATTAATGTGACAGCTTTGGCAGTTGTCACACGTCCCAGAAGTTAAATGAAAGTATTCCAGAAGAAAATTAGTTAGGATCTTTTAGAAAGCGGTAGGAAAGAATGGTGAAGTTTAGTATTATTGAAAGGAACTACTTTGATCATATTTAAAATAAAATTCTGAAAAATATGAACCATATTTATCTTATTCTCTCTTATCTTAGCGTAACCCTCTTGCCATTTTAAGGATCAGTTTATACATGTTCGGTTTTTGTAAAAGAAAAAAAATTTTATTATAAAATTAACACATTATTTTCTAAATATTCAAATATATTACGCACATATTTTTATTCTAAAATGTCGATATAGTAATAAAAATTAGTTTGTAATAGAATTAAATGAATATTGTGCATAAAATCTATTATTATCGTTAAAACTGTTAATGACTAGAGGTAATAAGTTTTTATGCGAATGTACAAATAATAAACAACGATGAAAATTAGCCATTAAACGGTAAAAATTAATCATAAATCAATGTAATAAAAAAACAAAAATTAATAAATTAATTTCACATAAATCTTTAGAAAACAATAGATTCCTACTTACTTTATTGCCCACTCATAAAATTAAATATTTCATAATGTTTGAAAAAACCGTACAATATACTATTATCTGCTTCAAACTTGAACACAAACACACGCATATGTACATTAATATTCTATAATAAATACAGAATATTAAACATTAATATTAGCAGAAGGATATTAAATATATAATTCCTCCTTATAGAGAATAAAGAGATGAAATTTCAACTGCATTAATGACAATTTACTTGTTTTCAGTGTGCTACGATTTAGTGAAATTCTTCAAGAAATCTGCACATAGTGCCTTCCGCAATATTTATATTTGAATTAGATCTAGTAAGAGTACATAAAGGAATACAAATAATAAAAAATTGGTGTACTCAAAATTTGGCTTGCAATGAACGTTTGAAAAAACTTCACAAATGAAATTAATATTTGTACTTACAAGGTGCTCACCATTGAGATTTCTGATTGTACGCATAAAACAAATAGTTATTTATGATATGTGTTAAAAGTGACATTTTATTTTGTGAGAAGGATCCAAACCTTCGAACAAAATAAAATCACTTTTAACACGTACATCATACACTATTTTTTCTACAAACACTATTTTTTAATTTAAATTTGTATTTCTAATAATTTTTGACATTCACTTTTAACACTACTGTCAAAAGTAACAATGATCTGTCACTTTTAACACTAATGTCACAAAATGACATTTTTAACGCTAAAAACAAACATTAAAAAGCCCACTTTTAATAGATTTGTAGAAAAAATATTTTTAAATACAAATACTTATACTTATATCTCACTACAAAATAATTCTCACATATATTTGCAAAATCTATGGGATATTTTAATAGAAATTATGTACAATACATACATTTTCTTTATATTCAATATCCTGAAATTTTCTCTTTTTCTTTATATTTGTCATTTTTTCGCCAATTTCTTTTATATTCTTTTTTACGTATATTCTTTTGCGTTGTATACTTTTTTTTATTTTCATAATGATGTACAAATATTTTTGACAGTGGCATACAAATATTTTTGACAGTGATATTTATGTGTCAATTACAAACATTTGAATTTCTTGCCTTGAAGTAGTTTGATTTTTTAAATCAAATTATTTTATATACATTTCTTTCTAAATCTATAGAAGATATAATAATGAATTTATATTTATCGAATAAAGAATTTAACGTTCTTTAATATTTACATAAATTTTCGATAAATAATATTTAGATGATTTTTTTCTTGTAACTACTATTTCCGGTTGTCCAATTGTTACCAAAACTTAATCAACTCTTCCCATTATTGTTAGATTGAGGAATCCGTAGTTAAAAATGTCTTAAGTCTTATAGTATTTGAGAAATCGTGGATCCAACATCCGTGGTTCGATTCCGACCGACGCCAAATATTTCGAATTTTAAATGGCACTAAATTGACCCCTGTGGCGCACTCTCCACGCCAGCAATGAGTGCCCGTGAGATGACGCCTGGTAAACGCCCGCACGGTTCAAATATGTCATCATCATTACCGAAATCTGCGAACAAAGCAGATTGGCACACCCAGCAATGGGTAATATGCCGTGATGACATATTTATATTTATTTAACATCCACACACACATCCACACACCCGTCCACACACATCCACACACACATCCACACACACATACGGACATCATCGTAAAAATGTTATAATCGGATTCTAGGGACCTTAAACGTGCTTATTCACAAAAATCTGGATATGCGATTTTTAGCATGAATTCAATACCTCTCTTAGCGAGAGGTAATAAGGTTTATTGAAGTCTGAAAACCCCGCGATTCTAATTTCAGTTTAAAAGCCTATTTACATATTTGTTTTCTTGAAATAGTCTAAGTTTTAATCACAAATACCAACAAAAAACTTCATTCCTCTTCCCAAAACTGTCAAACTGTATTTCACCTAACCTCAAACCGCATTTTCGTGGTATGAGCTTCTGTAATGTTCTGTGTATGTTTCCCGTTCCCGTCGCTCGGCTCGAGTTTCGCCGGTTCGCGCACACAGAATTGTCAATTAACCGTTAACGGAATATAACCACACGGTACACCGTGCACTCGGCCCCGTTAGCCACGGCAAAAAACTTGGTTCGGTTTGTTCCTGCCTTCACTGCCGTCACATGCGAGATAGGATGGAATGGAAGCCAGCTTACAACCGACGGAAGGCTGGTTACTGGTTCCAACTTGTGGGAAATATTTTCAGAGCAACCGTACACGAGCACAGATGATGATAAAACGTAAAAATAATTATTCTTGGAAGTAAAGCAGTACTAACGATGAAACTAAATTTGAATGTACGGATATGGTGGCAAGTTATCAACAAATACACGTCATAGATTCCAACAGTATATTTGAAAATGACCACATATGGTAGTTTTCAGAAAAACGTAAAAAAACGCTGAATTTAAAATTTTACAATTTATATGAGAAGTATTGTATCAAATGACAATGGTGATACTGTCATTAATAATAAGAAATCTTTAATCTTTAATAAAAATTCTAACTTGCGCCTGTAACAAATTGGTTACAGCACTCAAAATATCTCTGTTAGTAGCTCATTCGAGTGCTATAATAAATTAGTAGGCTATGTTAACAATCGAAAAACGATTGTTAAGAATATTATTTTTATATAATTTTGAATTTAAAAGGAAGAAGAGAAGAAATATAACAATAAAGTTAGAAAGAGTTAGAAATTAACGTAGATAGTTGGTGTTATAAAAATAAGGTTAGATTTTGCATTTTCCACCGTCACATTAGTATCAGCAACCGACACCAAATTCCCTAAATTTTGAAACTATGATTTTTACCTCCCGCTACGCTTAGTAAGGGAGGTATAGGGATCGTGCTAAAAATCGCATATTGAGATTTTGGTAAATGACCACGTTTTAAGATCCCCAGAATTCGATTTTAATATTTTCACGATGATGTCTGTGATCCACCCATACATACAGTATGGGTGGATCCTCCACTCAACTCAAATACTATTATTTGAAAAAATTTGAAACCTTGTGTTTCGACCTTGTTCTAATATGGAAAAACCTCATTAGATTTTGGTGTAAATCGGATAATCGGAAATGGCAGTTTACTTGAAGCTCAAAATAGTTTTTCTTCGAAAAATACCTTCAAATGTTATTTTTCGATATTTATGTTATTATAAAAATTAAAGATTATTAAATTTTCTACAGGTTTTATAAATAAATTTATGAAATTATCTAAAATTAAATCCCGGAGCCTACGCTTTAAACAAACACAACTCGTTGGTTACACAGTTCATATTTCAAATGTATGTAACTGACAAATAAATGTCACTGTCAAAGAACTAATAATTTCAAATTAATAATAGTAACGTGTTAAAAAAAATAGCAAATAGAACGAAAGTTATATAGAATGGATAATTAAAATCAACGCATTTATTTATTTTTTGACATAAATCCATGGCGGCCTATAATAAAAGCTCAGCATGAAACTGTAACTTTATAATTAATTTTTACGTTTCTCTAAGGAGCTAAGATTATCGTTTCATATGATTTAGATGCAGAATTTAAACTTCAATAACTTTTATTTGAAGTATTTGTATCAATTACAATCAATAAAAATTAAATGGCAGGAAGTATTGTGTTGGCCACATTAGATTTTTATTTTTAATATACTATTTGAAAATACAATTGGACATGACTGGTTCTGTTTAAATCGGAGATTTAGATCAATGTATATTTAGAATCGATAGAGACGATCGAAAACACTCAAAAATGTACATAGCTCTTGTAAAATAAGTAACAATTATAATTTATTTTCTTTCATAAATTGCAAATTATCATTACAAATTGTAAGATGAATCTTCAGTTACGAAATATTTAGTGTATAGTTATACTGAATGGTGAATATGGAAACGCATGGGTGGCATGAATCATGGATAATTTGCTAAATAACTATATACCAAATCACAAAATCTAATTAATTTACTAATCATTCTCTTGAACTTTTACTCATTAGTACAATACGGTAAATTTTAAAAATAGACACCTGTGGGTAAATATCTTTCAAATTATTTATTTATTTTGATAAAGAACAAAAAAAATAATTTAAATGTATAATTTTGTAAAATATGAATAATACATGTTTGTTGACCACAATTAATATTAAATGTTGCGACAAAACAATAACCTGTCAACTTTTTGTCTAAATTTTTATTTACATATTTTATCTGGCATATTTTAATATTGTTTAAACTATTATACAATTAACAATAATAATTGATGCCTGGTAAATCTTTTATATTGTATTGTAAATATAATAGGAAACTTAAAACTGTGAATTAAATCTGAGACATTTAAAAATTGTCGAAACCGTCAAATTATAAATCATGATTCGAAAATGCTTTCTGATTAATTCCATAATTTCACTCACATCAAAACTTGAAAAAATTGTTTAACTAACTTAACTTTCGCAACTAAAAATATTTGAAAATTCGTACTCATTCTAGCGTGACCCCCGCAAATATGTTTTTACTGACTCACAATTTTAGTCTAGATAATTATGTAGTGACTAGTGTTAGGTTAGCATACAATCTAGAAAATATATACGCATATTTCGTAAGTACACAAGTGCAAGTACCGTCGGAGAAAATTCTCACAGAGAAAAAGCACCTTACGTGTTAATATTTTAAGGATGAATTTCGGATGGATTCTTCAGAGTGTACTGCAGTGCTGACACGCGAAACTTCCTTTTGATTAATTATCTGAAAAGTGTCGGACCTGATTTTTTGTTTATTTATTATTAGTGTTAAAATGTTTGCTTGTTAGTTAATACTTGGAGAAAATGATGGACTATTTAGAAAGGATGATAATTATTTGTTCTTTACTTTTCTTTTTAACTAATTTTGAAGGTTTCTTTGAAACTGCCCGACAAGAAGACGAGAAGAGTTATTTTTGGAGGATGAACTAACTGTACATAAAATGTAAATCATTTATTATTTTGACAGATACGAGAAGATTTTATTTTCACAAATTGTAAATATTTATCGGATGTAGGTATTCATAGAAGGGGTTCAACTTGTCGCCCTATTGTTAATATGTTAACTTTTGTCTTGATTTTCTGCATTAATTCTTGACAGAATTTTACGGGTGCACTGTATTTGTAACAATGACTACGGTTATCTCGATAATTTAAGCGGCTTCAAATATATTATAACTTGAAAAATTCTATTGGTTTATCTCAATGAATTGAAAATAGGATTGAGTTATTTTCAATCTTCTTTAAATTCGTATCGACTAAAACAAGATAGTTAAATACTCGATTATGTAGACAGACAGGGAGAGGTATATGATCTAATTTCAGGCTGGATATATAACCCCAAAATCTAAAATTTATCATGTTGTTATTTGTCTTCTCTTTTAAAAACATTAAAAAAATATTTGTTTATCACTCCAAATATTTCTCTTTTGGACAATTTTACTAAGTTTTATGCGACATACGCGACGTCACTGCAATATACTGCGGATGTGCGCATTCGTAGTTACATTATTTGAAGCTTCACTGTTTGTTTCGACAGAAGTCAAGCCTCTTCATAAGTCCAAGCCTGTTATTTTTTAGGCTTGACTTGACATTTTCAAGCGGCTTAAAGTATTAATCTCGATCGTTTATTTCAAAGATTGAAAAGGGATTTACTAAATTCAAGCGACTTCAAAGCTTCAAACGTCAAAATAAACGTAGTCAATATAGTTTAACAAAATGTGATTTAAAGAACATATAACATATTTTATATTATTGTAAACATGTATTATCAATGACTACGTTGATCTCGACGCTTGAATTTAGTAAATCCCTTTTCAATCTTCGAAATAAACGATCGAGATTAATATTTCAAGGCGCTTGAAAATGTCAAGTCAAGCCTATAAAATAACAGATTTGAACTTACGAAGCGGCTTGACTTCTGTAGAAATAAACAGTGAAGCATCAAATAATGGAACTACGCATGTGCACATCCGCAATATGTGTTAATAAATTCATATCATTTGTTGGTTGTTTGCATTTCACCTTATTTTATAAAAGTCGCGACATAAAATTGTCGAAAAGCGAAATATTTGGAGTGATGAAGAAATAAATATTTTTTAATGTTTTTAAAAGAGAAGACAAATATCAACATGACAATTTTTAGATTTTGGGGTTATATATCCAGGATGAAATTAGATCATATACTTTTCCCTGTCTGTCTGTCTGCATAATCGAGTATTTAACTATCTTTTTTTAGTCGATACGAATTTAAAGAAGATTGAAAATAACTCGCTGATATAAACCAATAGGATTTTTCAAGTCATAATATACTTGAAGCCGCTTGAATTATCGAGATAAACATAGTCCTTGTTGAGGATGAGTAAATATTGTCCGAAACGTCCAATTTTTTGTGAAATAAAATAACTTATGACTGATGTCATAAACTTATTGGAACCTACGGCCTACTTCTTTAAGTTCAAACTTCAAGACTTTTCCCAAATTCCTAATTTAAAATTATTACGAATTTTAAATGACACAAAAGTGACCTCTGTGGTGCACTCTCCACGCCAGCAATGAGTGCCCGTGGGGTGACGCCTGGTAAGCGCACGCACGGTGCAAATATTTTATCATTACCGATATCTGCGTACAAAGCAGATTGGCACACCCAGCAATGGGTAATAAGCCGTGATGATATATTTATTTATTTAAAAATAATAATTATGAATATATATTTTTAAAACTGGCTGGTATTATAAACGTCCAGTTAAATTTAGTGCCATACTAAATTTAATTTAATGAATAAATGCAATGCGCATTTTTGACAGTAATGATTTAAATGAACATTGAAATTTATTCGAATTTGATCATTTTATTTTATTTACCATGAATCTAAGGTCGGCTGTAAGGCATAGTGTGATTAGAGTGTCAGCTTTATGATCTGCATGTTCAAGCAGCCCACACAGCAGCGATAACATACTGGATGGGTGAACGGTTAACAAAAAAAAAATGTATAACACTGCGGCTCGATTCGCCCGGCACTCTTACACCGAAAAGTATTGGGATTTTCAAGTATCAAGAGATGGCGCTGATCGCATTAAACACTGGTACACTTTTTGTTGACGTGTGTCAACGTAGCATTTCTGTCAATTGTATTTCTTTAGTTTTCGTATTATTTTCTCATTTATTAGTATTTTTTATTTATAATTCAAGTACGTATAATAGAGTTTTTGTAGTCATATAGTTGTAGTTTCATGTAAATGTCAAATGTGTACCACTGTTTGCAGTTCTAATATTTGCCGCTAGTTAGCGTTTTCTTATTTGAAAAGCCCAATAAAAAGGGTTACAAATTATGTATGTATGTATATTTGCTGATCAAAGAACGCCATGAAAATGTTTAATTTCAAAACAAAACGTTCAAATTCAGTGCGTTTTCGGTTGCAACCTAACCTCAACGAACCGTCGGCATGCTAGCATCAGAGTTGCCAACAGTGAAGCGCAATAATAAAAACCGGGATGTTTTATGAAAGATGTAAATTATAATTTTATTATGATGGTAGCTGAGTGTGTTGACTCTACACAAACAACAAGCATTTGTTTCGCACGTTATACCTGCATATTAGCGGACGACGCATTTATTAACTAATGAAGTAATTCGCGAATGACTACCGCACTAAGTTTTATTTTAATTTAATTAGACCGTAAATTTTAACACTGTACTCGTAAAGTAAAATATTTATTTACTCATTACGCCACTGGTATTATATAATAGGGTTGTTGTTTGTTTATATGTTTGTTTGTTTGTTTGTTTCTTCTATGCACTTTATTCACCACTTAATCAGCAAATTCAACAATCGTCACACATGCACATGTAGTTAAAGTTTAATATAGAAACACAATGGCCCCTATCCAACCACAAGCCACTATGAGGCTAATATGGTGTTTATATTGATACCATAACTTTGTTTTACTAATTTATATTCCCAAAGACAATGATATTAAAAAATCTGATTTGGCCAGCACATCACCGTCCGTCAGTTGCATGTATTTTGTAGAAATTTTGTACAGAAAGTTCCTCGCAAAAGATTCTATTTCTTGTACATTACCTGCCGGTAATTGTTTGTGTTTTATACAAATTCCATACAGAAAGTTCCTATATTTCCAGAAACATAACACAAACCTACTATGTCAATTGCACTTGACACTGACATCTTTCAATCAGAATTTTCTTAATATAGTAGCTGTTTCCATAGTAATAGCATAGCAATCTAATTTATGAAATTTTATTTTTTAACTCTATATCCATTTAATATGAAGTATAAAATGCAGTCAAATCGTATAGAGAACAAAATATTTTTTAACATTTATAATAACGTTAACTGCGAAAAACTGATATTTGACATTGTTTTTTCAAGAAAAACTGTTAAAATCTTTAATTGTGGGTACTTCCGGCTGACCAATTATAACCAGAATCTAATCAGCTCTTCATATGAATGTAACAAAGAAAAATTCGAAAGAGTTATAATTTTTGAAAACACACACATACAGACATCATGGTAAAAATAGTAAAATCGTATTCTAGGGGCCCTAAAACGTTCTTATTGATTAAAAACTCTTCACCGAATTTTTTGACCAAAGACAATATCTTCCTTATCTAAAGGTGACGGAAGGTAAAAAAGATTAACTAAATTATAATTAACAACTTTCGTAACTTAATTTCAAAGGTTTTACACGACCAATATGATTTTCTTCTCAATTATTCTAGTGTAACCATCGTTCAATTATTTCAAAAATTATAAGGTTAAAGTCTAGAATATCTATATCACTCAAGAATTTTATTTTGATGGTTATACAGAGTTGCAAAACCTTTAAAAACACTAAATTAAACAAGAAATCCGGTAAAGAAAGCAATATTTATAGGAATTTGAGAATTTTTCCGAAAAAAAAAAATCCTATAAAATTAATTTAACCACCAAAGTTTCGTCAAATTGAATTCTGTGCGTTGAGTTACCACTACATTACCTAAAGTATTTTTTGAAAATTTGCAAGAGATGAAATCATATTTTTCACAAGTACAGTCTAAAAAACTAATAATCATTTTGGCGCGAAATGCCTATAAAATGCAGGCTACCGAAAATCAATATCACCAAAAGAAAAAAGTCCAATATAATAAACGAACCTAACATAACCTAAAATACTGAATATGCAGAAAGCCAAACATTAATACTTAAAATATCCGTTGCCTATATTTTTACAGAAAAATCTATTTTTATTGACACTCCGTATACACTCATAGGTAATGTGAAGAAAGCACCACAGGGGTCTCTTTTGTGTTGATTAAAATTTTAAAAAATAATACCCGTGTAATAAATCTTACTTTTTGGTTTTGGTTAGGTATGTGTATATAGGCATATTAAATATAATATTTCTCATAGCATAAAATTATATTATTTTAGTATAACTACGTACATAATCTCAAAATTATTCTGCGTTTTATGACCGAAACGTACATGTGTATAAGTGTGGAAAATATGACAAAAATGTTATGCTCATAAGAATTTTATATTCTCGTTTAAAAAATATTATTACGTTAATAAAAATAAAAGCATATACAATTTTATTACCAAATATCCACAGTGCGTATCTATAACCACGTTAGCCTCTAGGTACTAATGTTAGTAGCTCGAAAAAACTTTCAACCAACATAAAGTTTATAGCAGATAATAAAAAATCTAATAATATTGATGCAATCACTTAGTTAGAGACTCTGTCTCTAGCTCGCTTGCAAATTATTTGGAAATGACGCGACAAGCAAAAAATTTTCAAAGAAATATTTGAATTTGTAATATTTCATATTTATTATTAGATGTTTTAATAAACAAGACTTGTTGATGTTTTTTAAAGAATAGAATATTTGATGATCTACGAATTGATCAAATAAAATGAACTGATACGGCAATAGAATTTATTATTTATTATCAGTTATATCTCCCCTATGAGATAAATAAATAATATTGAACTCATTATAGTAATGTAGATAAATTAAATTATAATTTGAATCTCGAAGGTAATAAAATATAAATTGGAGCAATACAAAAATAAAACTTATTTAATGAAATTGTTTTCCACATTTACTGACCGTGAGGTGACGCCTGAAGAGTGTTCCAAATTGTTCAAACTTTAAAGTGTGAAGGAATAAGGAAGTACCTTGGCTGCCGATTGCACTTAAAAAAAGAAATGGTAGCCGGTTGCTTTAATTTAAGTTCATCGCGGCTCCAGATATATGAACATACGTCTGTATTAGATTAGGTTATTGTTATTTACTTTCCTATATTATTAAAGAAATGGCCAAGTCTAAATCCAATCTAATCATTTTATAATTTTGTACAAATGAAAATAATTGTAGTACATGTAAACCCTACCTAAAAATAATTTGATTTTCAATAAAATGTATATTTCTCATTTATTTTGTGAATACAATTCAAAAATTATTTTCTGATTGTTAATACTACTTATAATCTTTTTGGATATATTTGTAGACGTGAAATAATTTTATAACAATTAGAGCTATGGGCGCCTTCTAGTCACACATCTTTTAGTTTTGAAAAATAATGAACAATTTAATAATTCATTAATTTATTGAAAAGTTTACACAATAACAAAAGAACAAAAATGATTCGAGAAAGTGGAAATATTAATTCACAAATTCACATACTTTATTCATACCAAATAAATTCTTAAGGGCCAGTTTTAAAATCTCCGGTTAAAATTTTTATTGTAAGTTAAATAGATAATATTGCATCGAATTGTTGAAAGCAATGGCCAATTTGTCATTTGACAGTTCATTTTGGTTCAACTCGTTTAATTAACTGACAGTTTTTAACCGGAGATTGTAAAACTCCCCCTAAAGTAATTACATTACAAAATAAATAAATTCTTTAAAAATAGAATATTAGAAAAAAATAATGATTTTTACCTTCCGTAATACCTTTAGGTAAGGAAAGTATTGTTTTGGTCAAAAAATTCGATAGTGAGTTCTTAATGAATAAGCACGTTTTAGAGTCCCTAGAATACGATTTTACTATTTTTGCGATTATGTCTGTATATCTATACGTGTGTATGTGTGTGTATGTGTGTGTGTGTGTGTGTGTGTGTGTGTGTGTGTTTGTGTGTGTGTGTGTGTGTTTTAACAGTTTTTATTGAAAAAACGCTGTTAAATATAATTTTTGACATTTAATGTTATTATAAATATTAAATAATATTTTATTCTCTATACGATTTGATTACATTTTATACTTCATATTCAATGGTTATTGAAGTAAAAAATTATAAAGAAATTAAATTTCATAAAGCAACCAGCTATGCAATAACACTGGAAACAGCTAATATAATTAAAAAAATTCTGATAGACAGATGTTAATGTCAAGTGCGATTGACATAGTATGTTTGTGTTATAATTTTACTGCAAATATAGAATCAATTCTAAGAAACTTTCGGTATGGAATTTGTACAAAATACATAGTACTGAAGGACGGTAATTTACTGGAAATATAGAATCTTTCGCAAGAAACTGTCTGTATGGAATTTGTATAAAATAAATAGAACTGACGGAATGTAATGTGCTGGCCACATCACATTTTGTATATAGCGAGGTAAACTATGCACCGCGCGACACTTTCAAAATATAGAGCATATATTTCTCAAATTAAGATTAGTATTTTCTTTGTCATAAATTAATAATTTTTTTACAACATATCATTAAAAGACACGTTGATAATACTTATTAATTTTATTTATTTACCAACAAAATAAGAAATAAAATCAAATATAAAATTTGGGCCTTGTATGTTAAAAAAAAATTCTGCGGGGGCAGAACCGTAAAACCAAACATAAACAATTCATTAAAAAATATAAATAAAATTACAATTTCTATACAAGTTTAAAAATAGTTTATTATATCTGTTATTTCGTATTGCTAATAATATTAAAAGCATTTGTTTCAAATTATTTTTTATTAAATGTTTAATATTTGCACCTACATAAACTTTAGAAATTTTTATCAAGTTATTATTTAAAGAAGGAAATGAAAAAATAAATATTTTCTTTAATTATTTTTCAATTAAATGATACATTCTTCATATATTCATATTTGCTAAACAATTTCAAAATTTTGTTTATCAAATAATGTTATCATTTCTTCATGTGTCAATTTGTTTAACAAAAGTTTAGGTTTATTTTTTATTTATAATTTTATAGGAAGTTTAAAAATTCATATTTTGAATTTTATCTTTGTTTAAAAATACTTCAGAACATTATATTAGCCATTAATATTTCACAAGACCTTATTTATAATATTTATCAACCTTACATCAATTTGAGACTCCACGGGCCGTTATTTTAATTAATTTTACAATCCAGATATTAAGACACAACTGCAATCACCTACAAGAGCCCGAAACACCGTAAGGTTATCGTAGAGATTAGATATTAAATCAAAATTTAATCAAACTCGTCAAAAATTCCAGGTACTCGATTTCAAGAGTCACGGAGAAGATTGCAACAAAAATAAAAATAATCAGCAGACACTTGGCTTATCTGCGTACGTGAAAAACATAAGCAATTTCCTAAATCATAGCCACCTACAAATTCATGATATATGATATATTTGTTTTACTGTGTACAAACTACTAAAAATTTAAACTAAATTTAAGTAAATTTATAACGAATATATAATTTAGTAAATGAAAAACATACGCATTACTTAAATCATATATCAATTTGAGAAATAAATTATTATAAAACGAATTGTCATTGTCAATTAGATATCTCTTTTCTAATATTTGTTTTATTCTACAAATTATTAAAAATATAATAGTACATTAAGATACAAGTTTCATAAGACATCATTTTAGCGCACGCGTCATTCTTAGAAACGAGCGGCTTGCCGCGAGTTTTCTAAGGGGACAAGTGCGCTGAAATGTCTTATGAAAGGTGTATTTTATACTACTTTTTCTATTTCGGTAATTTTTTCAAAAAATTACGTTATTTTATGTCCAGAAATTTCAATTTCGGTTGTTTAATATGTACTTTATGAAACTCATTTGGATGTCATAAAGAAGTTTCATAAAGTACATATTAAAGAACCAAAATAGAAAAACTAAATTTAAATAAATTGATAAGGAATATTTAATTTGATACTCGAAAAACATAAGCAATTTCCTAAATTCTAAACCATATCATATCAGAGAAATAAATGATAATTGTCAAATGAATGTATCTTTGCTAATATGTACAGTATTGGCCACAAATATATAGGTCCGTATTACGAGTTCACTTTTATAATAAAAGCGCTTTTATGAAGCACTTTCATCGTAATATAATGTAACAGTGCGGTCCATAAAAGCGCTTTTATTAGAAAAATGGGCTCGTAATACGGGCCAGCAACTAGCAACTTTTAACAATTTTCAATTTGTTTCAAATAAGAAGGGGGTTGAAGGATCAATAGTACTTTTACTTCAAAAACGACAGGTATTATTTACATAACTCCAGTTTCGCGTATAACATTTTTTATATTTTGCGTTCATAATGAAGTCATTACGATACGCAATTGCATATCGTAATGACCTTCATTTCGATACGCAATTTTTGTTCTAGACGGTTGGTACTAGATGACGTTTCTTTAACCCATTTTTACCTAATTTATTTTTAGTTAATTGACAATTCATTTTATTAATATAATGTCGAAATTATTATTTTTTTTTTATTTAGGGAAGATTATTTACATGGAAATGTACAAATGGTTACAAATATAATCACAAATTGAGTAAGTAAATGTTATTGTAGAAGGCGCAAAATATAAAAAAAAAATAGTATAAAAAACTCATTTTATAAGACTTTCTTTCGCACTTGTCAATTAGGAAACTCGCTAACGCTCGTTTTCTAAATTTTGACGCGTGCGAAAAAAACATGTCTTATAAAACACGTTCTTTAATATACTATTTTGGGAATATCTTGTTAAGTACATTTTTTATACGATCAGATTATCAATATTCATATGATTTATAAATAATACTAATACATATTTTTTAAATTTTTAAACAATTACATGATGTAGGTACATTAAAAAATGCAAGTGGCTGCTTTTTACCTTCCGTCATACCTTTAGGTAAGGAAAGTATTGTTTTTAGTCAAAAAATTCGAAGGTAAGTTTTTAATGAATAAGCACGTTTTAGAGTCCCTAGAACACGATTTTACTATTTTTGCGATGATGTCTGTATGCGTGTGTGTATGTATGTATGTATATATATATATATATACTTATATATATATATATATATATGTGTGTGTGTGTGTGTGTGTGTGTGTGTGTGTGTGTGTGTGTGTGTGTGCGTGTGCGTGTGCGTGTGTGTGTGTGTGCGTGTGTGTGTGTGTGTGTGTGTGTGTGTGTGCGTGCGTGTGTGTGTGCGTGTGTGTGTGTGTGTGTGTGTGTGTGTGTGTGTGTGTGCGTGTCGATTTTTCTCCGTCGATAACTCCAACACTACAATTCTAAAAAATATAATTCTTTCGTATTCCTCTTCGTTATATGAAGAGCTGATTAGATTTTGGTTATAACTGGTCGATCGGATTTTAACAGTTTTTCTTGAAATAACGCTGTTAAATATCATTTTTTCAAATTTAATATTATTATAAATATTAAAGAATATTTTATCCTCTATACGATTTGATTACATTTTATACTTCATATTCAATGAATATTGAGTTAAAAAATTACAAAGAAATTAAATTTCATAAAGTAGCCAGCTATGCAATAACACTGAAAACAACTAATATAATTTTAAAAATTCTGATAGACAGATGTCAGTGTCAAGTGCGATTGACATAATATTAGTGTTATAATTTTACTGCAAATATAGAATCAATTCTAAAAAACTTTCTGTAAGGAATTTGTACAAAATACAAAGAACTGAGGAAGGTAATGTACTGGAAATATAGAATCTTTCTGGATGGAATTAGCTTAAAATGCATAGAACTGACGGAAGGTAATGTGTTGGCCACATCAGATTTTTTTATATTCAGACAGAAATCAAAATGATACAAATTTATAAATTTCATATAAGTAGGTACTTAGGTTATTTTAACGTAAACTAGTTTCAAGGGAACATTAATCCTGTAATTTCCTTGATAATAAAGGAAAAAAATTTATAGATTGCTACATTTATGGCCAACACTGAATTTGCTTTTCTCTACAAAATACTAAAATTCAAAACTTGATTAGAAATATATAATTTAAAATTGTTTTGCCATACAATTAAGAAAATTTATAATGTATTTATATTTTAATTTCATAATAAATCTTTTACCATTTTGTCTTGCATTATATAAATTTTGATACAAAGTATATTATTTTTATGGCTTAGAAAAACTAAACATACTTTTGCTCTTGAATGAATTTCGCAATATCTATAAATTTGATTACAATGAATCAGTATTTGTAATTAGATAACATCTATTTACGTAAATATACAAAGTTCACTTCAAATTTGGATAGAAACTATCAAGATCATATAAAAAACTGATCAAGTGATGGTGTAAGTGGTGCAATACTTAATATTTAAAGAGAATTCCTAAATTTAAACGAAATTATCAATAAGTGAAATCAAACTTTAAGTCGAAAATAAATAATTATTTCCTAGTTTTCTCAAAAGATAAGAAAAAATAAATACCTATACTAATATTTGAAGACAGTTCATATGTTTAATTTCATTAAAGTTGTAATTAAAATTTGTTTACTTCATATTTTATTATTTTATACCACACACAACATAAATTACTATGACCATAGCGGGTGGTGTTATTAGTTTTTGCTACTTACTGCTTTTCTGTTCATGTTACGGCAAAAACTGATTAGAGGGAAAAGTTGTTCAGAAATTGCATATAAAATCGATATTATGTCTTATTATGTTTTCGGTTTCTTCACAATTATTTTGAAAACAATTTCCAAAATTTTATTAGCAAAGACGACATTATGGACAAAATATTTAAACAATATTATTTTATTCGCATATTGTCGATTATTATTTTTAAGTAAATTAAATAATAAATGTTTATGGGATTGGAGAATAACGTATCGTAATTATTATGGTGGATATAGTAATTTTATTTAACAAAAATCTTAATATTTCATTATAAAACCAATATATGTACCTATAAATAATTATATATTGAAAAATGGACTAAATTGCAGTTTATCCAGAATTCCAGAATTATATATTAATGGTTATATATACTTGGTAAACCAATCAAAACACTAAATACCGCTAAAAATTGGGTGCGGAAAGTTATATTTATAGAGATTTTGGCATTTTTTCTGAAAACAAATTAGGTTACATGAACTATTATTTCCATGTTTAAATAGGTATTTACGCTTTCATATGAATAATACTGTTTCAATTAATGTATATTTGCAAAATTATGTCTTATTTTCCTTCTTATTCTACGTTTTATAACATTTTTTTATTTATAATTTTGCGTTCATCTCTCAAACTATTGTAAACTAACATGAAGATAGTGGGCCGAGCGCTGTCGAATGCGTGTGCCTGGTGTGCGATAGATATTGTTTTTGCCAGGATTTTTTAAAAATTTCTTAAAAAATACGTGTGCGTTAGGTACTGTTTTTGCCAGGATTTTTTAAAAAAATTCTTAAAACATTACTGTGCGTTAGGTATTGTTTTTGTCAGGATTTAAAAAAAATATTTTCCAAAAAAATGTATATAAATACCTGTTTCCGCGCTCCAATTTTATGTTTCCTTATTATATTTTAGTTAAAATAAGACATTACAAGAAAAAAATTGCAATTTCTACTATTCTGGACAAACTGCAATCCAGCCGAAAAATGTAAAAACAGTTTTATATGCAACTATATTAATTTTGTATAACTTGGCACTGAAGTTTTGCATAAAACTAGAATCAAATGTTCAATATCTATGTTCACCCCTAACCACCGTATTTCGAGTACTTGCATATTATAAAATGTATGTTACTTTTCAGCAAAATAAAATATGGAGGTACTGCATCAAGTTGAATACGTAGGTTCTCTTTCACTAAACTTTACTTTTGAGCAAAAGAGTTAGGTAATAAAAAATGTTTTTTACAAATAACTCCTACAGTCGGCTTTATATATATAAATATAAGAGGGATTTTGATAAATATATTTATACAAATTTTATATTACAATAAATTTAATTAATCACGTCACTATAAAATGACTTAAAATTTCTGTTTTATTTGAAAATTCAACTTACGTAGGTATCGCAATTCCAATATAAATTTAAATGAATATCGGCAATTCGGCATTTGGTATGTGGCAATTCAAATTTTATTTGAAATTCTGGTTGTAGACTACTACAATATTTTAAGGAAATGTGTGTAATGTATACTTTTCTTTTCATAGTTCACCAGGTAAAAACGGCCCATACATTCACAGTTTCGCAACTTGAATAGTCTGTTTTTGACACTATTGTATACGGCATTTTCAGGCACTTGTATATTTGAAGCTCCTTTGTGCAACTTACCATCATCTTTGGGTGAGGGTGGACAGTTGGGCGCGTAAGATCCGAGGTGATAGCCGGTGTATGAATTCTGGTGCATGGGTGGAAAAGGGTACGCCGAAAGCGCTCCTCTAGGGCTAGGGAATCCGCCGTCGTGTGAGGGAGGCCCTCCGTGGTTACTCGACGGCGCATTGAAATGGTGCTGGTATGACCCCCGAAGAGGTCCGTATCCGTGCTGCTGCAACTCGATGAAGGCGCTTTTGGACACCGGCGTCGAGGTGTTAGACTCGTGCGGCGTCGGTGGTCCGATGTGCGCTTCGCCGCCGCCCGACATTGCGGGGGTTCCTGGAGGGTCCTCCGACGGGCCCCCGAATGGGGACCCCAGATCCGTGAAGTTCAACGTCGTGAAACTTTTGTTCTCCACCTTGCAAATATCACGCGCAAACGCGCAAGAAGATAAAACACTAATCCTTGCTTCGATTCAAATCAGCAAAACCAAAAACAAACTTCAAAAACACTTAATGGCATCCTCCGCCAAACGATAAAGTTTAACTATCAGAATTCTGAAGATTGGCGAAGACTATCATTCATTGTTGCACTTCCACGAGTTTATTTATAATCCAATAAAGCAAAATAAAATTATTGTCACCAACACAAACACTGTACCATGCAGCATAAGCGTCGCGACGGCGGTTGAATCCGGTCGTAGGTAGCGTTGATGATGACACCAATTGTCCAATCAAACAATCACCAATCTACTCAATTATCAAAATCAACAGTCGAAAATTTGATTTAATGGTGGCACATTACACACATAATAGTCATACCCGTACCGCAATGCGAAGTAATTCATGTAATTCTCACTATAATTGCGTAAAAACTACACCGACATTAATCCCGAACGAAATTACACGAAAATGAGTACATATGTCGTTTTTTTACGCGACCAAATTGGTCTCGCGGCCGAACCACATCCACTACCTACGAGAGTAGATACGATAATGACGAATAATCATATAATAGTCGGCTATGGTCGGTTGGTTGTGCCTCTTGCCGCTAGATTCCACTAGTGTACGGCGGGAGCTCACAAAGGCGGAGAAACTTGCGACTCCCATTGGTGAATATGCTCTATGGGGAGGGGCCCCAGCCGGTTTTTATGGCGCGGGGCGGTGTTTGAACTTCTCTCCTGGAGGTAAACACGCCCCAGTAGACACTCCGGCGCTGGTACCTCTTTGTGGACGTGGAATACCCTCAACCTTCATAAAATGTTTTTTATTAAATAATGCCGCGTAATGTAGGTATTTAACAGCCGTTATACTGTCAATACCCAGTCAATTAATTGATTGATTTGAATGAATATTAGCACACGCAAAACCAATACTTCATTCATCTTTATTGTTCCCTCTCTCTTACTCACGAATATCGATCCTCTCTGTGGCAAAAGTCTGCATTATTCGCATAAACTCATCGCTAACACAACAACTCGTATCGCACAAATTTCATCACTGTGATCAAACCAAAAGAAAATTCAAAATGTGTGTCTACAGTCACGGCAAAGCTCACGCTTGGAAAACTCGGGTCGGGTTTTGTGCGTTAGGTTAGGTTATTATTGTTATATTTACTGAAATATACAAGCTAAGCTGTTCCAACAACACAAAAGCGATCCCAAGTTCGAGTATTCTACTATTCTACTCAAGTCTCGACCGTTTTTAATACTAAACCAGACCTCATCGGAATTATAATTCTTTTAAAATCTATCCATATTATTTTTACCTCCCGCTACCCTTGGTAAGGGAGGTATAGGGATCGTGCTAAAAATCGCATATCGAGATTTTGGTAAATGACAACGTTCTAAGGTCCCTAGAATGCAGTTTTAACATTTTAACGATGATGTCTGTGTGTATGTGTGTGTGGATCCTCCACTCTAACTCAAATACTGTCGTTCAGAAAATTTTAAATCTTTGTATTTCTAACTTTTTCTGTAATGGAAAAAGCCCATTAGATTTTGGTAAAAATCGGATAACCGGAAATAGTTTTTCTCCGAAAAATACCTTTAAATGTTATTTTTTCGAGATTAATGTAATTATGAAAATTAAATTATTAAATTTTCTATAGATTTGTATTAATACTTTTTCTATATATTTCATGGATAAATTTATAAAATTATCTACAATTTAAATCTCTGAGCCTACGCTTTAAACAAACAAAACGCAGTTATTCAAATGACAGATAAATGTCACTATCAAAGAACTAATCATTCAAATTAATAATAGTAACGTTTTAAAAAGAAAAAAGTAAATAGAACAACAGAAAAGCAATTCATAAAAATTAAGGATTCACAAAAATATTTAAGCTAATCCTCATTTTTTGATTAGTGAATTCTATTTTATCCCGGTATTTAAAATTTAATCTTCATTTTATTATAGCTCCGGTGGCTCAGTGGTTAGAGCAACGCCTCATATCATGAGCGCCCTCGGGGTTCTGGGTTCGATTCCAACTAAGGCATGGATGTGTTTGAATGCAAACTCACTCTGTAATTGGAATTTAATCCTGTTGAGGGGTTTAAAAAAAGGTAGTTACTTGGATTAGATTAGACTATATTTTAAGAAATAAACTGTCAAAGTTAGAGTAAAATTCGCTAATCCAAAAATAAGGATTAACTTAATCTTTTTTGTGACTCGGGCTGTAAATGGCGGGAGGTATTGTGTTGGCCACACCAGATTTTTTAATAATACAGACATTAAACTGCCAAAATTATAACACCTTGTATACAGAAAATAATATTTGAAAGTAGCATATAAATATTTTAAATAGAACATCATTATTCATTCATTAATTATATTATTATTTACATTTTACGAATGAAATTACATAAATTTTTCATAATAATAATCTATGAGTATAGTTATAGAGTGCATGGGTTAATTATTTTAAGTATAATATTGAATGAATATTTTATTATTTAAATTCGGTCTATGCTCTATGCTGCGTGTATACTTTGGGAGTTCTAATATCTCAATTCTATACTTGCCTAGTTATATGTATATTTTAAATATAGTAATTATATTTATAACTTATATTAATTTAATTATGAATAAATGATAATAAATAAACACTCATTTAATATCAATTAGTTTTAAAATATTTATTAGGTGTACGAGTTTGTTTATTTATTTCTATTCTATTATGAAAGTTCAAAATATGATCTATACCTTTACCTATTATGATTATTTTTTATCTTTTTCAATTTTACTTGATTTGTTTTGTTTTTTAAGTTTTTTATTGTTATTATATTTGATATTTCTTTGTTATTGTAGGGTTGCTTTCGACACGAATAATAATAATGATTATTTATGTGAATCTCATTTTAAGACAATTATATTTGTCAAAAATTTGGTAAATAAATAGTTTACTCATTAACTTATTATTATATTTACATTAAAATTGTACCATTACTTATTATTTTAGGTAAACATCAACGATATTATTAAATAGGTGTATCACTAGCGAATGTAAATTGAAGTTTAGATTATTTAATATAGATGTGGTTTCTTTTGAAAACATTTCCCTATATTTGATTTGAAAAGAAACTGACCCTTATGTATTCCGTTACAGAAAATTAGAATTGTACTCCATACCAGGAGGCATTTAAAATAACCTTAGCAACAGGGTTCAGGGAAGTATTTAAAAAAATTAATAATGCAAATTCTAGTTCGTTCGTCTCAGGTGTAAGCAACCCTCGAGTCGAAATTATTCTTAGAGGATTTTAAAAATAATCCTCTTTCATAGAATTAAAGATCAAAATATTTTGTTATAATCAACATAAACGAAAAATGTTTAAAATATTTTAAAAGCACCCCTGTTTTGATATTCAGTTACCCTAGTCGGCCATATATTTTCAGCCAGACATAGTGATGTATTTCTGTGCTTTCCTACACCAGTATTTAATGGGTTCATGCAAAAATTTCCCACAATTCTATTTTTCTCTAGGGTTTTAAAAGAAACCACATCTATAAAATAATTTAAACGTCAACTTTCATTCGCTAGTTATACCATACCTACACTCTACAGAAAAAATATTTTGTTAAATATTGTTATGGATAAAGAAAACAATTTATATTTTTCCTATTTTCTACGTCTATAAATATAAATCGTTCCTCAATAGTACCTGAAAATTAATGTTACTTTCGCTTTTTAATAAAGTTATAATAATTTTAAAGCGGTCGGCAAAGGTACATTAAAAAATATAATTTTATGTATCCAACAAAAACTGAATTATGAAAGGATCTTTGTCATTTATTATCTTTAATTTTATATTTCTGGTTTTTATAAATTCTTTATATTATAATTTTTTTATTTTGCTTATTTTAAAACATCGATATCCTGCAAGACCTATATTGTAATAGTATTTGTAATAATTATTTAATATTTAGATTTTTTTCCAAAAACCTAACCTATCAAAAAATTCATATTTTCAGAAAACAAAAAAAACTTCATATTTCAAAACATTTCATTGTATGATTCATTATACATGCTAATAATAAGCACAAAAACAAAGTGTCCAATATGAAATTTTATTTAATGGGGCAATCATTTAATGAAAATTTAAAAAAAAACATTTGGACTTATTTGTTTACCTATATTTCTTGTAGGAATTTTACATGTGGTTACCTACACGATGAAAATTAAAAATAAAATTTTATTATTTCATTAATAAAAATTCGTCACAAAATATATTTAAATAGAGAGCGGAACTGGATTTTGCATATCCAGAAATTGGTACCTAATAAGCGGTGATGATATTTACTTATATTTAAAATTAACTTATATTTATATATAAATAAATAAATATATCATCACGGCATATTACCCATTGCTGGGTGTGCCAATCTGCTTTGTACGCAGATATGGGTAATGATGATGACATATTTGTACCGTGCGGACGTTTACCAGGCGTCACCTCACGGGCACTCATTGCTGTGCACTTCAGAGGTCAATTTTGTGGTATTTAAAATTCGAAATATTTGGCGGCGGTCGAGATCGAACCCGGTTCCCCAGATTCGCGACCAAACACTCACGTTGCCCTATATATATATATATATATATATATATATATATATATATATATATATATATATATATATATATATATATATATATACAGGGTGATAATTAAAAAGCGGGCCATAGGCGTTTAACATGGAAAATCAGTTTTTCCTTGCGCAAAACTTCCCATTTAATTTTAAACAAAAATGTTTCAAATAAATATTCTAGAAAATTAAATTCTACACCAGTATCACTAAACAGATTTTATTTTGCATGTTTAGTAACATGTAAAATCTAATTTGAAATTTTATAAATATTACTCATTTGTAGTGATAGCCATGAAATTTAAACAAAATTACAAAGAAATGCATATCGTTTGAATTGTCAGAATTTCTATTTTGCAGGTTACAAAATAAAAATAAATAAAATCTAAGCAATTATTTAGATGTACACTGGCTTGCAAAAAAATCGCGTACACCTGTTTTTTGCTGTATTGAGTCGGTCTCGATTATTAACTTGTCAATGTCATTAGTGTCAATTAAGATGCCAAAACTATCAGAAAACGAGAAAGTTGTAATACTCTAAGTTAGAAGAGGAGTGGTAAATCAGAACAATAGCAGAACATTTTAATACTAATAAAAGTACTATTATGAGGGTGAAGAGTCGGTGAGAAAATGAAGGAAATATAAGAAAGAGAGAAGGTTCCGGACGTCCAAAAATTTTCACCAATGGGCAAGATGAAGCGCTTGTAAATCATTTATAGGAAAACCCTTTTGGAAAAGCATTTGCAACAAATTTCCCAGGGTCATGGTCAACTGCATGTCGGGGGTTCAAAAATTCTGAATTGAAAAACTCAGCAAGTGCTAGAAAAGCTATTCTTATGGAAGAAAAAAACAAGCGAGAATTCTGTTTAGTTTAAATTATATTTACTGGCCTCTAAATTTTTGGAATAATGTAATTTTTTCTGATGAAAAAGTATTTGGTCTGGTATGATGGTCGTTTACGAATATATCGTCCAAGGAATTCTCGATATCATGAAAGATTTTTCTAGAATATATTTATAATTTAGTAGTAAATTAAGCACAATGCAGAACTTGCTCCACGATATATAAAATAGTGACATGACAGTGACAACTCCAATGACAGTTGATAAATAACCTATTTTAAAAAATTCGTATTTACGTAGCTAAAAAAAGGTAAAAACTCGGTTACTTGATTTTTAAGGTGTACGCGATTTTTTTGCAAGCCAGTGTAGATTATAAAAACAAAATATTTTTAAGGGTTTACGATAAAATATAATTATCAGTAATTTTTAATTGAAAATCGAATTTCTGACACGATATGCATTTCTTTGTAATTTTGTTTAAATTCCATGGCTATCACTACAAATGAGCAATATTTATAAAATTTCAATTTGAAACACTTTTGTCTAAAATTAATTGGGAACTTTTGCGCAAGGAAAAACTGATTTCTCACGTAAACGCCTATGGCCCGCTTTTTAATTAACACCCTGTATATATATATATATATATATATATATATATATATATACAGGGTGTTAATTAAAAAGCGGGCCATAGGCGTTTACGTGAGAAATCAGTTTTTCCTTGCGCAAAAGTTCCCAATATATATATATATATATATATATATATATATATATATATATATATATATATATATATATATATATATATATATATATATATATATACACTATTATTCACGAAAGATGACTATTCAAGGTCATTTGGTCGAAGAAAGAATTCACATAACTTTATAACAGTAGCTTAGCAACATTTTGTATTAGAAAGAGAAAGATTATTTGACCTATGTCTTTTTAAGTTATGTGGTGTGACAGATTTACGTAAATAGTGGCATTACTTTCTAACACACTATAAATAATAATGACATATGTCGTAGAATTACAGATATCTTATTATCTACTACACTGCCCTCTATGCGAATATTTACCCAGTGGCGTTGACGTTTAAATCAAATTACTATTCCTTGGTTTATAAATTAAATCTATGTTTTTGTGTTTTGCAAAAACATAAGTGAAGAACATAAATCTTTCAGAAAGGCATGATTTAGAAAGAAACATAATTTTCAAATGAATTACTCTTATTTTTTCAGTTAAAATGTGTCCATAAATATTTCATGTTACACGCCTATGTATATGAAATGCAATGAAGTTATCTGCAAGTAATATTATATCAGACGGCTCACAAATGACCTTGAATAGTCATCTTTCGTGAATAATAGTTTATATATATATATATATATATATATATATATATATATATATATATATATATATATATATATATTATTAACAAATAATAATTAAATGTGTTTTATGTTTAACGTCAGTTATAATAACTGTTTATTTAATGTTGCAATTTATTTTTCATAAATTCCAAAATTAACAATAAAATTCCAAAATGAACAATAAATATATTTATCATAAAGATGCATTAGGAATTATAGGCTGTACTAAATAATAGCATAAAAATTTAATGCCATTTTACGATAATATAATTGCTACAATCAAGAGAAGACCAATCAAAATCACTATGATTTCCTTCTCTAAATAGTAACAAAATCTCCTAAATACCGGGACCACACTTGTAGCTGCAAATAAACAAAACTCGCTAATTTCCGCTGTCTAGCGCTTCGCACAAAGACTGCGGCTCTGGGGCAGATTACAGCGGAGCCCTACAGGTAGAGCGAGGCGCCCCGCTGGGTTTAACGGCGCTAGGAGGGCCTAAACGGCCTTAACTGATTAACTAAACAACCATAAACATGAGTTGTGGGCCCCAACAAGTCGTCGGATATAGGACGAGGTCTCTATACACGGGCCAGCGCATCTGAACAAAGTTACCGACACACGCGCACTGCAGAGGCAGAAGTAGAGGTAGTGGTGACATTGTAGTAGTGCCTAGCAATTTGGGTCATTATACAGATAAATATTCTTGCTTATTAAAATCATATACTAACATTGTGTTATTATAATTTATTGCTAAATTAGCGTTTAATAATGTATTGAACAAGATAAAATAATTTACTAAACAATTTAAAATAAATGAATCATTACGGCTTCATCAATTGCTATTGGTGTTCAAATCTACTTTTATGTGCAGAAATCAAAAATGACGATATATGAGGTATGACCAGCGAATGAAAGTTGACGTTTAAATTAGTTTATAGATGTAGTTTCTTTTGAAACCCTAGCAAAGAATAGAATTGTACGAAATATTCAGGTATGAAATTTTTGCATGAACCCATATAAATACTAGACTATGAAAGCACAGAAATACATTACTGTCTGGCTGAAAATAGATGGTCGAGTAGGGTAAGTGAATATCAAAACAGGGCTGCTTATCAAATATTTTAAACATTTTTCGTTTATTAGAGAAAATTGATCGACTGTGGAGAATTATGAGGATTAAAAATCTTCGGGATATCAGTCAACAGGATTGATTTATTTTGACAACTCCTCATTTTTCGTTTATGTTCATTGCAACAAAATATTTTCATCTTTAAACTATTTAGTAATAAGTATTAACAGTAATTCCGACTCGAGGGTTACTTACACCTGAGACGAACGAACTAGAATTTGCGGTATTAATTTTTTTAAATATTTCCCTGAATCCTGTTGCTAAGGTCATTTTAAATGTCTGCTTGTATTGAGTACAATTCTAATCTTCTGTAACGGAATACATAAGGGTCAGTTTCCTTTCAAATCAAATACAGGGAAATGTTTTCAAAAGAAACCATCTCTATTAAACTTTCATTCGCTAGTCATACTACACCGGTTGTCTACTTTTTTCCGAATCATGGTAAAATTTCGTATGACTGGGTAATTTCTGTCCTATTTATTTTAGAACAAAAGTGTAAATGCAAAAAGTTCAGAATTAAAAACTTCAGTCCAGAATTATTGTTTACATGTGTTTCGTTCGCGAGAAACGAAAAACAAAAGTTGTTTTTAAGTATTTACAGATTGTCATTATCATGAGAAATAGAACAAAAATGTTAAACTGTTGTTATGTTTTAGTTGACAGCTGACTTGTCAAAATTTTAATAATGATCGATTTCATTAAATTCTTTGTCAGTAATCATGAATTTATTTACCAGCTCACAAAAATATAATTAATTAAAAAGATTTTATGGTATCTGTCAAACTCAAACATTGCAACTGTTTAACATTTTATATCTGTACCGCTTACGAAATATTAAAACAATTTGCGGAATGTAACACCTAAAGGTGGCTTTAGACGATGAAATATTTACATCAATTTTTACAACTTCTTATTGTTGTATAAGATTCTGGAACTTTACACGTTCAAAGAAATTGGAACGTTCGATGTTCAAACCATTTGATCAAAAACAGCCCAATTTAGGGCATGTTCTACATATCAAGGTCATTTACTTGAAATTTTAGTTACTTCGATGGTTTATTTCATCCTAGGTTACATACACTGTATTTTGTAATGTTGGTATATAGATTTTTTGAAAAATGTCATGTTTGTTTTTGTTTTGACTAAATTTCATAGTATTTTCAATAAAGAAAAATGAACGCACAATATTAAAACTCACACTAGAGACACGCTAGCTAAACGACAAACGCGCAAATGAAATGTCAACCCAAAATAAAATGTAATTATGTAGCCCACTTATAAGTAAATAATGTTCATACAATTTGAACGTGTAAAGCGTAAACATTTGATCAAAAATTATGTTGTAAATATTTGTGCAATAAAAGTCCAATTTATTTGAACGTCTAAAGCCATCTTAACACACAAAACTCGGTCGAGTTTTCCAAGAGTGAGTTCTATGCGTTAGGTTAGGTTATGTGTTGTGAATTTTTTGTCTGGGGAAAATTTCACCATCATGGAATTACACTAATTTTGAATTATTGTAAGAACATGGAACAAATATTAAGCTTTTCGATAGAATTTATATGTATGTTTACGGATAAATTTGTGTAAGTATAATGATCAAATTCTCTTTTGAATTAATAAGAAAATGTTGTGTCTAAGGTCTAAGTATAGATTGAAACCTACTAGGAACTACAAGTTCTTGGCATAGGGTGTTTATTTTTAAGAGTAAGAGGCCACCATTGCGATCTCGAGACCTATAAGAGATATTTTGGTTAAATTAATAAATAATCTCTATTTTACATGCGTATTTCAATGATAAACTGAAAAAAAATTCAACCGGTGGTTCTCAAAATAAGGATACCAACTTTTTTATTTTAAATGTAAACATATACTTATTATTTGTTCATTCAATAGAACTCTTTACTCTGAATCCGTCGATATATAGTTTTAATAACCTTACATAACAAAATGTATGAGAAAAAAATTTATAAAATTTTTAATTAATTTCCCCAAAATATGATATTAAGAAGTGTACCATAACTGAAAAAAGTAAGTATAAGTATTTACAAAAGAACTTTTCGTCGTGTGTGAATTGATTTATTTTTATTAAAAATGATATGAAGAGGACAATTTCTCATTTGACAGAAGTAGCAATGAACAAAATATTCACTTTTTTCAGTCATGACACTCTTATTAATATCATATTTTGGGGAAATTAATTTAAAACTTTATTAGTTTTTTTTTCGAAAATTTTGTTATGTAAGGGTATAAAAATTGTATATCGTTGGATTCAGAATAAAAAAATCTATTGAATGAGCCCATAAAAAGTATATGTTCCTATTTAAAATAAAAAAGTTGGTATCCATATTTTGAGAACCACTGGTTGATTTTTTTTCAGTTTATCATTAAAATACCCATGTAAAATAGAGATTCTTTGTTATTTAACCAAGTTCGTATCTCTTAAAAATGAATACCCTGTAGTCCCAACTTCAGGCTATCCTTGCAGCATTATAATGGCAAATTGTTACTGCAAAAGAACGAATTCTAACACCAACCTACATAGAAATTAAATTATCTTTATCTTATATTACAACGAATTTAAGATTCACACTATTTGATATCAATATTATTATCCAAATTAAATAAACATATCTGCAACAATAATCATTTTAATAATGAAAGCGATCTTTCGTAAGTAAACTTATTTATTTAAGATTCACGAAAGTGATAAAAAGAAACAAACAAAATTACATCTAATTTAAATAAACTCCTCTCATAACCTAAATTGGTAGCATTAATTTCAATTTTCATCCATCTTACACGCACACTGCAAAATATTCGGTTTTAAAAAATAATAGTTTGTTATTTTTCGCACATAAACTGTCATTCCATTGTCACCCTATCCATAAAACTGTCAACTGTGTATTATATTGCCTATTGAAACCTTTAGTGAATCTAATAGCACTCAAGTCCACAATACCCTTACTTCAGGTAGCAAAATAAACCATTGTCAATGTATTGTATTCATAGCCAACTACTGAGTTTTATTTGGATAGCTGTGTAGGGTGTCACTGGATTTTGCAAATGAGCAATATATATATATATATATATATATATATATATATATATATATATATATATATATATATATATATATATATATATATATATATATATATATATATATATTTATGAAGTTAATAGAGTTAATAGACGATTTCTGTAATCTATAATGACATATTTGAATACAAAATACAGAAATGAAAAAATAATCGTAATATAAACGAGTAGTATTGAGGATTTAGTTTTTCCATGACCGAGAATAAAAGTCCATTTCTAGTTTATTAAAATTGAAAGTTCACCATTTTGCCTCTAGAGAAAAATGTGGATATTATTCCACTAAAGATTTTTTTATTTTGATAAGTAATGACATTTAATGATTTATTATAAAAGTTTTTTGGGGATAACAAGTTCAAAACTACCGCATCGGCAGTTCTTTAAAAAATGAACAAAGAGGATCCCGAACTAAAGCAATTTTCAAAACAGTTTACAAATTTTTGCTGTCAAACGATTAACTGTCACCAAATGTCTGGTGTCTTTTGCAAGGATTTAAAGGCTATTAAATATGACATGATTTCTCTAAATTCTATTACTGAGTTTACAGTTTTCAAACCGTTTTCAAAACGTTTTTAGTTTTGAAAATACCATTTATACAGTCAGAAAACAGTTAAGTGAACGTATGCAGTAAAGTGTCGAGTGGAGTAGGTGCTCTGAAAGTTACTGGTAAACTGGGATAGCTGTGGATGTGAATACTCGGTAGTGTTGACGAGTATTGGGAAGCTATAGTGTACGAGGACAGTAACGGCGAGTCTGGAAGTTACTGCTATATTGGGATAGCTGTGAAAATGAATACTCGGTATTGTTGACGAGTATTGGGAAGCTAAGTATACGTGGACAATAACAGCGAGTTGGAATGAATACTCGGCATTGGTGTTGAAGAATTGTGGCTTACGGATAGTTGCTAATACTGAGGTTGTGGAAGGTGGAAGCACAAAGTTAGTTACATAAATAGACAGGCAGTGAGAAGAAATGTGTAACTTCTGTCCGAGCAGTTGAATATACAGACGCTGTTGAATCAGTTGAGTATATAGACGCTGTGGAGGTAGGTAGGCGGACAGTTGAACGTGATATAAGTATATTGTGACATACGAGTAAATATAGTGATATAAATATCGCAACAGACCGGCAGTCTAAGATTGGAACACGTAGTGAAATAAATAATTAGTAATAAATAAAAATAAATAAATAGTAGTGTAAATTGGTTAAATATACATATTGTCAGTGTTATCTAGTTAATTATAGTTTTAGTCTTAATTAGTTTTTAATAATTGTTCAATATTAGAAATCGTCAATATTTAATATCTTTTTAATATTTAGTTATAGTTTAACAAACCTTTATTTTAATTAATAATAATTGTCTAATATTTTCACCTCAACCAAATAATTAAAAAACAACGTTACAGAATGCATACCTCAACTAGTAACATAGATATATGTATACAAAAATACCATCATATCATAAAATCATAAATTCAATCAGAATGTTTTTTAAAAAAAAAGATCTCTTAATGGAAACATTAAAGCCCTTAAAGTCATATTTATTTATATTTATACATCCTCAAACACTTAAAATCAGTATAACGACGTTTCTCCCGAAAACAGAACAAACAAGACGATTGAAATTAGGCACGGGCAATTCAGCGATCGTTAGGGACACAAGCCTGATCAGCGTGTAAACGGCGACCCAGTGGCGTGGGTGCATTCCGTGTGCGTTACTGGCCCGCGCCCTACCGCCATGCACGTCACTGGGCAGCCAGCTTCACCGGCGCGCCGAGTTGGAGATAATTAATAAATTAGCCTTTTGACGGCGCCAGGTCGGCAAACTTAAAGAAAAAAATAATACATTTTTAACAGGATATCTTTAAAAGCATCAACGCCTTTCTAGGCCGTATAGTCTTAGGGAAAAGTGCTCATTTAGTTTTATGTGTTTTATTTTGCATTGTGCTAAAAACTAATGATCCGTGCTGTAGTGCATAGTAGAAGATAGTTTTGTAATAGCATTTCAAACGCTTTACATAGTAACACCGATTTGTTGTAACATGACATTTTTAAAAGTGTTATACCTCTTCTAAATTATGTACCAGAAGCGAAGCTCGTTAGGATTAATGTAACAGATACTTCTATATAAAATTATGTTACTCAAAACTAAATCACTGTTTAACTAATATATTTTACTTTGACCTAACAAATATAAGTTTAGAACCGTAACCTAATAACAATATAATGGACTTTATTTTGAGTACGAAAAATATCAGTCAAATATACAGAATGTACTAATAAAAGCGCCATATGCAAAGATACCAGAAGAGCTATAGAGATACGAATTAGATAAAAGTTATCCGATTAATAAATCTCAAAGACTATTAATTTCTTAAATTCATTTAATTGTCTAAGATCACAGTCGAATTGATTTGACTGATTATAATTCTAAAAAAAAAAAAAAAAATGTGTGTATTTATACATACTTTTTTTTCAACATTACATGTGAAAATTACATTTTTCCGTTAATAATAAAACAAGCAATTTAAAAATTATTATTAAAAATCATCCACGCCAGCAATGAGTATCCGTGAGGTGACGCCTGGTAAGCGCCCGCACGGTGCAAATATTTCATTATTACCGATATCTGTGTGCAAAGCAGATTGGCACACCCAGCAATGGGTAATAAGCCGTAATGATATATTTATTTATTTATTATTTTTAGGAGTTGTATTTGCAAATGCACATCATGTTTCTTTGGTTACTACAAATACAAACAATAGTAATATCACACAGCTTGTGCAGGTACGTCAAATATTTTTTTCAACATCACTTGTGAAAATGACATTTTCGTCACTTAGTGTGGAAAGTAATAGTATATTACATCCGAGATAGGATATGTTTCATTACTGCCGAGAGCTTGTGTTATTACCGAGAGGCGAAACCTCGAGATGAGATAAAGCCCGACAATCATCCTATTTTTAAATCAATAATGTTCAAAATAAATCAATAAGTTATAACCTTTAATGTTATTAATACTTTTGACAGCTCCATTAAAATTTGTTTAGACTATTTTATTATGGAAATGTATGACAATGTTGCTAGGCAACCCCTACATAAACATTTCCAACCCGTGGGGTGGAAGTGAAATCTGTTATTTCCAACCCAGGAGATTGTCATTACAGTTAGGAATATCGTATTTCCCAACCTTTAAAAGGTTAGGAATCGACATATTACTATAATAATTGTGTATAAAATACTTTCATCACTTGTGAGGAAAGTAGTTATTATTACAGCTAAATAAGAGACGAAAATGTCATTTACACAAGTGATTTTGCAAAAAGTGATATATACTTTCACATCAGAAGAGAATGGTATTATACTCTCGGAGTTTTGTTCTAACTGCACTTGGAGAAAATGATGCATTTTTCTCCCTGTATGTATAAAGTTCTATTTTGCACGCTCAGCAATATACGCGCATATTTTATTCTCAAAATATAATATATTTTTCAACTTTTGCCACCATCAACAATATATTAAAATAAAATTAGTAGTTATTCACCCCTATTCTGTAAGAAAGTTGCTTAGTCTTAGCAATATAGCTAAAAAATATTTGATGTGGCCAACACAATACCTCCCGCCATTATTTTTATTAATTTAAATATACATACATATGCTGGAAACTGTATTAAGTTCCATTCCATATAACTATGGTTCTATTTAGTATTTTCTTTTTAAAATGTTACTATTATTAATCAGAAATTAGTTCTCTGACAGCGACATTTATCTGTCAGTTACATACATTTGAAATATGAGGCATTTACAAAAATTCTACCGATTGCGTTCGAAAACACGAGTGGTTAATAGTTACCGTGTTCGAAAATTGTACCATATCTAACAGATCCATATACCGGATCCATGATTTGTGGATCGAGTAATTCAGTCGGTGAATGCGGTAAATAAAGAATCTAACTTCAAAAAAGTTAGTGATATCAAGCGAAGCGCGCGCGTTAGAAGTGAAAATGTGTTCAATGTGAGTGTCGGAAGTAGAACTGTGCTCAGTTTCTTAAATACGTCAAATTTCAAATCTGTTTTAATCTTTCAAATGTTTTTCATAGGTTATAAATCTACCCGGTTTACCATTTGCGTTCTTAAAATATTGATTCCGGTAACTGTAACCTGGTAAACAGCTGTTTACCGATATATACCGGTAACAGTTCACCAGTAGAATTTTCGAAAATGCCTATGAACTGTGTAACAAAGGAGTTGTGTTTGTTTAAAGGGTAGGTTCCGGGATTTAAATTATAGATAATTTTATAAATTTATCTATAAACTATATAGACAAAGTATTAATGTAAACAGGTAAAACATTTAATAACCTCTAATTTTTATAATAACATAAATCTCAAAAAATAACATTTAATTGTATTTTTCGAAGAAAACCTTTTTTGAGTTTCAAGTAAAGTGCCATTTCCGGTTATCTGATTTATACCAAAATCTAATAACTTCTTTCCATATTAGAATAAGGTAGAAATACAAGGTTTCAAAATTTTCTGAATGATAATATTTGAGGTAAAAAGCAAAAAGGATCCACACACATAGAGATACACACACACATCCATACACACACACACCCATGCACATGTAAATCATCGTGAAAATGTTAAAATTGGATTCTAGGGACTTTGAAACGTGGTCAATTACCAAAATCTTGATATGCGATTTTTACCAATAGAAACACATGGAAAACCAGTCGTTTTCATATTTTATTCAGTGTTTGCAATTATTATTTGTTATTTGTTATAGCAATGTTGCTAAGAGTTAGTAACTTTGTTACAGAATTGGGATGAATAATTTTAATTTCTGCAAAATACAAAGTTAAACTTCTTTTACCTACATTTAAGTTTTGAATGATTTGCCCTGAAACAATTGGAAATCACTGCTTTCGTCCTTCAAACACAGACGTTAGTTACCACCCAGCCTCCTACGACCTAAAGATGGACACTACTCAGTGATCTTTTTCTTCTCCGCGGCCTGTACTTAAAACACTGTCGAACATAAGTTTTCTCAGTCAGAATGATGTGTTTCACGTTTTATATATTTGTGCCGACTTTTATGCTGCACCAAACCACAAAATGATTACTTCACACTGTGAATCTGCTCCCGTATACATAAGTATTCTAGTATAATGAAATTTAAAGGTGAGACAGACAGGTAAGAAGGCGTCAACACAACGTTGTCTTAACATAAATTATTCCGCGGTTCTAAGACCAAAGCGAGGTTAGTTCAGGTTAATTCTCTGTGCAAACATCTTGAAATAGTTAATTTATCAGACAAAAGTATCACTTTTAATGCTACCGGTTTAGATCCTTATCAGTTGATTGATATCGCAGTGGTTTTATTGCTGAATGTAGCAGATTGCAACTGAAGATAAATGATGCTCTGATAGAAAATGACAACGCTAACACAAGCTCCTGCTAATGGGTTAATTTGCACTTTTACTAGACACTTTCAGTTTTTGCGAGGATAGAACTGTTGAAGATTTTTTAGAGCTAATTTTAAAAATACATAACTGTAGATATTCACTATAAGAGATTCTGTGTAAAAGAAGTACTAAAATGGGGTGCTCTACCGTTAACAAATTAGAAAATGGATCATTTATATTAAAACTAGACCTTAAAACCAGTGGCATTCCCAGGATTTTAGTCTAGGGCAGGGATGGCGAACCAATTGCACGCGTCACAATATTTTGGGCACGTCACTGATCACAAAATTCATTATGATGCACTACGAAAAAAAGTGTGAAGTAGGTATTATATGACGAGCGAACCAGCGAACGTGAGTGATCCCTACGCTACGGAATGTTCGGGTGCGGTGCGCGGGTCATTTGATAAACTGAATTTATCCCAATTCGATTGGTTGGAAATTGAAGAATTTGAAATGCAGCTGATTGATTTCCAGTCTAGTTCAATATGGATTCAAAAATTTATTGAAACAAGGAAAGAGTTAGAATTAATTGAAACAGAAAGATTGACAAGTAATATAAGTGAAAATGCTAATAACAAAATTTTGGAAACATGGAATGCGTTACCAGATACATTTAATTGTTTGAAGAACCTGACTCATGCTATTTTAACAATATTTTCATCAACCTATGCCTGCGAGTCATTATTTTCAGAGATGAATAACATTAAAGACTCGGTTAGAAACCGTTTGACAGATGACTCCAGTCACAGAAAACAGCAAACTTTGCTGTTTGTCTGTGCTCCAGTTCAGCAAGCATTCTGCTAAAAGTAACATCTTACAACCCTAACATATGTTACTTGTCATCAAATCTGCAACAACAGAAGTCACACTAATTTTACTTTAATTTAAATTACGCGTATAATTGAAACATTGCAAAATGTTCCTATTTTTTTGTAGTAAATGAAGAGTTTTGAGTTGATAGTATATTTATTATTATTATTTTCCCAATAATCACAAAGTCAAAATTATTTGATGGCACGTCTATGACCTCATTAAACATTTCTTTAGAAAAATGGCACGTTGATACGTAAAGGTTCGCCATCCCTGGTCTGGGGGATGCAATATAGGGCACGAGCAGACACGTGACTCGATAAACCTTGACTTGCTTCTGATCAGCTGATTTGTGTGCGCAAGTCATTTTGACAAGAACATTCTCAATTTGACAAGAGCAATATTTTGACTTATTTTCATTTTGAATTGCTAAAATGTTAATATTTTACAATTTTTAGGCAGTAAAACATATGTAATTAAAAACAATAATATTTTAGCAGTAAAAAATCAAAATAAGTCAAAACATTGGTCTTGTCAACATGGCATTGTTCTTGTCAAAATGATATGCGTACACAAATCAGCTGATTCTAAGCACGTCAAGGTCCCTCGAGTCACGTGTCTGCTCGCGCCTTATAGAGGAAATTTATATATAATTTTTGTGTATTTATTTTTCGCGATTTTTTTTTAATATATACATTAGAGTGGACCTTAAAAGGGGTCAAGTCGAATTTTATTCGGGCCGCCCCTAAAGTGGTTCCAAATAAATTTTTAAAAAATGCGCTGGTAATGATTCCTTTTAATATTAATATTTCACCGTTCCTAAATGCACTTGTTTTTCCCCCATTTAAATAACATTGGGTTTCGACACATTTTGGAACTGTATTTTTGTCAAAGACAATAAGAGGTTTAAGAAATCCACTTAATGTTGGAATATATACTAGAGTGACCCGAAAATATGTGGACAAAATTTAAAGTCCCAATCAATATTCTTAAGATAATTGTAGATAACTTTTTTGGGCGATAGTTTAACCATCTATAATTGCCTTAAAAATAATAATTGAGACTTCAAATTTTGTCCGCATATTCTCGGGTCATTTTCGTATATATTCCAATAATGAGTGGATTTTTGAAATCTTCTATAGGTTAGGAAAAAATAAAGTTCCAAAATGTGTCAAAACCTAATTTTATTTAAATAGAGAAAATCAAGGGCATTTTGGCACGGTCAAATGTTAATATTAAGTGAAATCATTGCCAGCAAATTTTTTAAAAAAATTATTTGGAACCATTTTATGGGGCGTCCCGGTTAAAATTCGACTTGACCCCTTTTAAGATTCACCCTAATATACATATATTTTAAACAATTTTATATACTTATTTTCTCATATTTAAAATAAAAGATATTTTAAAGATATTAAGGTATTGTAACATTACATTAAAAATATTAAACAAGAAAATCTGGCACCTAATAGCATGATTTATACTTGAAAATGGCTGTTTATTCCCTAGAAATTCTAGCGCAATTTTTTCATCACGCCAATTTCTTGATAACAAGTTGCAATTTCTTTTATTGTGAACGATATTTAAGTCAGATTTACTTAAGTGAGGGGCCATTATTAGAAGAAATTTCGAGATAAATGAACAACACTTCGAGCAAATTTATGACAATTGTTACAACTAACTCGAAATATCACTAATATAAAAAAATATGTGTAGGTCTACGGGGGAGGGCGATCGCCCCCATCGCCCTCCCCCTGGGTACGCCACTGCTTAAAACTAATTGTATGATAAGGACTATCAAAGTTTTTAAAAAGTTATTAATTTTAAAAATAATCTAATTTTTCATACCATTCATCTCTTTATCTACGTCTCACACTCTATTGAAAATTATCACTAGTTTCTTTCAAGCCTTCACTATTACCTTTTTAAAATACAGAATCCAATTTCATGTATACAGGGCGTTCATTTTAAAACGGCCACCATTGCTATCTCGAGAATTACAAGAGTTACAAAGACGGTTAAATGGGCAAACAATTTCTATTTCACAAGACAAATTTAAGGAAAAAAAAATTTTTTTGGACCAATGGTTCTTAAAATACGGGACTTAACTTAATTTTAAATGGGATCATATATTTTTTATTTGCTCATTCGTTAGACAATTTAATTCTGAATTCAGTGATATAATATTTTTATTTTCTTACATAACGATTGGTTTGAGAAAAATGCACGTAAAGTTTCATATTAATTTGATTAAAATATGGCTATAATAAGAGTGTCATGAATGGAAAAAACGAATAAGTGTTAATTTTTTTAACATAGAACTAGATTGCCGTGAAAAAAATACATGAATATTTTGATTAAGTTGACATTTATGATCACTTACAAGAACAAAACATTCACTTTTTAGGTCAGGACACTCTAATTCTATGTAATAAAAATAACATGTAGTTATTTTTTCCATTCGTGGCACTCTTATTATAGCCATATTTTAATCAAATTAGTATAAAACTTTACATGCATTTTTCTCAAAAAAATCGTTGTGTAAGGGTATAAAAATATTGTATCACTAAATTCAAAATTAACGAATGAACAAATAATATATATATATATATATATATATATATATATATATATATATATATATATATATATATATATATATATATATATATATACGTGTTGAGAATTCGTCACTGTTTTAATTATAATTATAACTTTTGTAGGATTTCAGTGAAATGGCATGAAAGTAGATCTCGTTTCTTGATTATTTAGATAGATAGATAGATAGTTTATTGTTTTAAGACATTATACAATCTTTTAACAATAGTTGACAACTCAGGAATTGATTATCATATTAAATACAATATAAAAATATTGATATAAAAAAACGTGCAAAAAATACATACAAAATATCTTTAAAAAATCTATCAATATATAGTGGGTAGTACGATTTCTCCCGGCATACGGTATGCCAGAACCGTCAACTCGGCTACATACAGATACGTTTCTTGATTATTTCATCTAGCTTTCGGATTTATTTAATCCTTCATCAGGATGAATAATGTGAAGTTTAGTTATAACATAGCTTCATTGAAAAATATAAAAATATATAGGTACAATTTTTATATTTTTCAATGAAGCTATGTTATATGTTAAACTTCACATTATTCATCCTGATGAAGGATTAAATAAATCCGAAAGCTAGATGAAATAATCAAGAAACGAGTTCTACTTTCATGCCCTTTCACTGAAATCCTACATAAGTTATAATTATATATATATATATATATATATATATATATATATATATATATATATATATATATATATATATATTCTCATTTATATAAAACTGTTCGTGGATCTAAATGATCTTGAAATGTATGCTATTTCTAAATTATATTTATAAAAAAACAAATTAATATTAAAACAATGTTCAAGTATACATGCTTAATAATTGCAAGTATATCTAAATTATTAAGTTGCAAGAAATTTATATTCAAATAAAAACTGTTTGAGAATTTCAGTACTGGACTGGTAGCCATGTTTCCGCTATTTGAATTTGTCTACTTCCATTGGTAGTAGACTCCATCCACTAACTCGGTACTGGTTATATATTGATAGGTGGTCTTTGTCGCCAATCAAAATAATATATATGGAATTCATATGAGTGACGAGCTGCTAAAACAAATACCCCTTTATTTCCGAAGTATTTCAATTATATCATTTTATATCTTTATTGATATTCTTTATTAAGCATATACTTTCACTATTTTTTACTAATTTCTCTCAATTCGATTGAGCTGTAATCCCCTATTGTTACTTATTTTATATGACTGTAAAGATTCGTCGTGTTCTTATTCCATAATCTGATATTGTAATTTATTATTCAAGAAGATATTTCCCTTGTCCACAACATCATCTAAAGATCATAGGTCTTTTATCTTTCATGGAGTAGTATTATAATTTCCATGACGATTTCTGGATATTTTTAATACAGCATCCTAAGGATCATTCGCTACAGAATTCTATTCTTCACCGCAAAGTAGAAGTTGGTTATTCGGCCCCCGGTGAAGTAGCTCAGGTGCCTGAGTGGGGTCCTTCGGTCGTGGAGTCAGTGCAGACGTAGACACGGACACCATCACCTGACCCTGGTCTTCCTGTGATTGACAGGTGACAAGAAAGTAAGAGTTTCGTACAAAACAAAACTACGGCCCGGTGCAACTCGGTTGCGTGCTTTGTAATTAAATATGCCTATTGCCTTTTCCTTTCCACTATGCCGAACCGATACACGTCTTTGAAAACGTGCGCCAATGTATTCGTTTTAAATAATTTCTGAAATTGCTGGCATTTTTTCTAATTTTTCGCGAAATAGAAATTATACTTCTTTTAAAATTACTTGAAATGGAAAATAATAATTATCTTGCCTTATAGAAAGGATATGATATTTGCTCTAATTATAATGACAGCATAAATGTGTTTATTTGTAATGTTTCTTATGTATTAAAATTCGAAGTACTGCACAAATTGCCTCAATTTTTGCATATGATATGCGGCTCACGGTAGAATGATTGAAAATAAAAACAATGATTCATAGTTAGAATTGGAATAAAACGTTAAGTGATATACAGTTCCATGAACAGAATTTCAATTTATTAAAAATTAAATTAAATACAAACGCTTATCCCAATACGTTCAACTTTTTTAAATTTTTTTATATTTTACGAAGAATTTAAAAATAGAAATTCCGTATTTTTTGTTTTCTTGAAATTACGCTTAATAACGCCTACAATAGTTAATAAAGTTTTAGCGCGAAAGTTCTGACGTTAGCGTCACTCCGTCATAAGTAGAGAGAACCGACATACGTTACCGTTAATATGGCAAAATACAATTAATGTTGCATGAATAGAAATACGTATCCATTACAAACTGTGATCAAAAATCTTTAGAGCTAATGGTAATAAAGTAAGCCAGATAGTTATTTATTATATCATTTCAAAATATACTCGTATATTTGTTTGATTTACTTACATGAATAGGTATAGGAGTAGTGTTAAATGTTAATTTATGTAAAACTTTGATAGTACATATTTTACATACATAAAAATCAGGTAAGTAAAAATAATTTTTGCTCGTTTTCATAATCAAGTTAATTATTCGCTTTAATTAATGTGACTTTAATGCCCATATTCATAAACACTCGTTTGAAAGTTTGAAAACGGTTCGTTAAAATTTTTGACAAATAGAATCAAACTTGACATGTTACCTTTCGATTTTTCTGTCAGTGTCGACTATTTTTACTGGATAAAAATTATAGCGAACCGTTAAATATTTTACGAGTGTTTATGAATATGGGCATAAGACTTTCTTTAATATAATATTGAAGTTTACATACTCATCTAGTACCATTATTATACTCGTAATTAAAATAATATTTAAACTATTTTCTATTTATAATTAAATACAACAAAGACAGTATTGATTACAAAAATAAAGCATAGTTCATAATAAAAAGTAATCCAACATTTACATTACTGTACTGTACTTCAGATCAGAATAGACTTAGGAGTAAGATAGGACTTACGATTCCAGCTTTCTGATTGGTCTAAACGCAAACCAAGTTTACAATAGCAGTATGTAAAGCAGGTATATTATTTATTCCATTTCGACTCTATAATGTATTTAAGAACTTTAAGTAACTGTTTATTTACTAAATAATTAAAAATGACCAAATTTTGACGTTCGGAGCTGTCAAGTATGACCCGAAACAAAACTAATTCATAAGTTTTTTGTGTGTAAAACAGGCTGGCGCAGCAGCTCCACCAAGTATAATCTTATCTGAAATACAGTATATTTACTAAATGATTACAACAATGACAAGTATTGAGATTACAATAATTAAAACAAATTATAATATAAATTTATTTAATAAGTAAATTTTCATTTAATCTTAATAAAAAATTACTTGGATATATCAAATATGTGTTCGTTAGACTATGTGTAAAGCCAATCGCAAATTTATGAGCAATATATGCATGGTCCACTTTATAGTGACATTTTCACAAGGAAACTGGACTACTGTAATGACGTTGACGTCACAACATGACGACCATTTTACGCTAAAAACTTTAATTACATTGTTATAGGTATAAAAATGCAAAATATATAGCAATATTTATTTTGTTTTCATTTATTTATATTCAAAATTCATATGCGACATGTAATTTTTAAAAAGCCGAAGACTTGGACGGGCCCATTGTTTAGGTTGTGACGGTGTGTATATTAGCCAAACAAAACAATATTTAAAAAATAGAATGAATAATCATAAGAATGATTGTAAAAAATTAGACACTAAGACTGCTCTATCCAAGCATAGGCGTTGCTTTACAACATATCGTTCTGATTTTGACAATGTTTCAATTTTAGATTATGACAGTAATTAGAAAAAATATTTTGTTTAGAAATATTTATAATAATAAAAAAGCGTAAATTTTAGATCTGATACAGAAGATCTGTCGAAATGTTACCAATTTGTTTTAAATTTATACAATACATTTAAATTTCGCGCTAATTTTTATTTTTATAAGTTCATTCTTGATTTATTTTTCTGACTCTTCAAATGATGTCCGACATATTATTTATTGTTAAAATTTAATTTTTTTTGTATCCATAAATAACTCACAGGTAATATGAAGTTTATTGTACTCTGTGTTTGGAATCGTGTATAATATTTATGTACAAATTATTTACATTGATATTTTTTCGATTCCAACATCCGACGATCCTGACCAATTATATTTTATTGTTCATATCCAGGTTCATATAACACGGAATTTCTTAGCGTAGGTATATCTAAGAATTTAAACCATAATTAAGCATTGCATTTTAGTATTTATTTTCTGTCGTTCTTTGTTGTAGATAACTATTTATCCCTAGCTATTCTTTCTAATAACACTGTCGGTTTAAGTCCTACCCCTACATTAAATGTAGACCAAGTTCTGTAGTTCTGTAGTCCTTGCCGCGAGCTAGGGTGGAACTTGGAACACCACCTATCCTTGGTTTGTCCAGGCGCCGGCCAGCTCTACAATGTTTTGGGACCAATGATTACACCTGAATATTTGCACGCGAGCTATGGATTTAGGAAATAACGAGGTCGATACTGTGCTGGAGGTCTTAGAAAGAAATAAAGAAATGGAGTTGTATCGAGATGTTTTTTCATATGCGGAATAATTGTAATTAATATATTCGTGTTTTATCATAATATTTCATTTTGTGTTCGCTATAACTGAATATACTGCTTTCTCTTATGAGTACTTAAAGTTATTTTTGCAGCAGTATGACGAATGTATGTTATGCTTAAATTTACATGCGAATATTATACAAGTGACAGTATGTAATTCAAAATTCGAGAGATTTATTCAGTGAACCAAATCTATATATTTTTTAAAATAAAAGTTGATTAACGATTTTATTCCATTAGCAACCATACACTACGTTTACATGCAGTTTTGAAAATGGTTTCAGTTTTCAGTCAAAATTATGCAAAACTGTTTAAAAATTTATTTGAAATCAGTTTCGGCGCATGCGCATTTAGCTGATGTAAGTGACAGAGCCTCTTCACTCCAAATACTTCGTTTTGTTATTATTCCAATTAGTTTTTATACTTCGCAGCACTACGCACTAAAACTACACAACAGTCGATGTATTTGAATGTTAGTAACACAAAGCGACAGAAACGTTATGCTCTGTACGCATGCGCAGTATCGAAACTGAATTTTAAGTGTTTACATGAGTAGTTTTGAAACTAGTTTTCAAGTCCAACCCATGAATTTTAGTTTTGGTTTGAGATAATTCAAAACCGTTTTGACACTGTATACATGGCGTTTTCAAAACTGCATGTAAACTCAGTAATAAAACAAGAATGAATATTGAAGGTATCACAAATATTGGTTCAAAATTTAGGATTTATCGATTCGATGAAATTATATTTATCAAATCAATATTTAAACAAAGTAAACAACAAAATTTCCGTTGCTAATTACAAAAATGAAATACATATAAATCTAAAAAGACCTTAAAAGTATATGTTGAAGAAGAAATTGTACGTCAGTCAAGGATAAACTTTCTACTGTGAATAATAGTTATTTATTATATGAGTGTGAAATGTATCATATTAGTCACGAAAGAAAAAGTTTAGCCACGTAGCCCACAGGGCGAGTGGCTAATTTTCTTTAGTGACTAATATACATTCCACACGAGTGTAATACAACGTTTTATCCAACAATTTTTTAAAACTTCTTAAATCATTTTAATGTTTTCATTCATCGTTTGACAATGACAAGACAATTGATGTAGTATTTTAAATTACAAAGTAGCCATTGAATGGTTGTGATGGTTTTGTTATATTGTTATTGAAAAAAAATTACTGTAATAATTATTGTCTGTCATTGGGAATTATTTGAAAGTAAAATACATTGAATTGGGTGAAAAGGAGGACCTTCTTTTAAAACATATTCACTTAGAAGGACAAGCAGCAGCTTTGAATTTAATTCCGAAGCAAGTACCCAACTAACTCGTTTCTTGTTTTCGTTTCATCACCCGCACATGACAGCTGTCATTGTGTAAAGATAAGTAACTTATTTTTGCATAAACGTTGATATTTATTGAAATAAATAAATTTCATGATATTAAATTATTTTAATAATAAATGAATTTTGTAAAATTTAAAAAACACAAAAATCAGTAATAATTCCTCCCTGACTTCTAAAATATTCTCTCACGAAGTGAGTAATGTTGTACATTAGTTATTTCAAATAACCATATAGTAACAAGTATATTATGAGTCAATGTTGGATAAAATAGTTTTAACCACTTGTGCCGTAATAGTTATAATAAATTTTGTGTCTTGCTATGGATATTTATTTGTTTATTAATTTTCAAGAAAAATGAGATATATGTAGGTACTAGTAGAAATCGACAACAGCAAAATAGTGTGTGCAAAATCTAATGAAAAAAAAAAGAATTATTTCTTCAAGGCTAATGAAAAAAAAAGAATTATTTCTTCAAGGCCTCACTTACCTTGTAAAGTACTGCCATCTTCTTCTTCTTAGTGACTCAGTTGACTTCCTGTAACAAAAGTATAATAATTATTTTTCAGACTTTATGAAAACATACATTTTTTTTTCTATTTTTAGGTAGACCCTACATGTTAAATATTATTTTGCAACAATATTGAGGGCTGCTGTCCTTACAGTTCAACAAAATGAATAACTAATTCACTTCATTCGCTTATTTTTGCTACCTAATCATTCTTTAAAAATCATAATTCATAACATTAAATGTCACAATAATGTCAATAACATATTGTACAATACATTTTAGACGAAATCGTTTAATATACCCACAGTTCAATACAAATATTGCGTAAAATTGTTAAACATCTAGAGCCCGCTTTATATAGTTTGATTATATTCATTAATGAAGCCCAAAATAACTTCATAGTGTCGCCGCCCCTATAGCGGTGAGCCACTGTCGATTCTTAGCGATGACGTAATCATGGCGGCGAGTAAAGAATCGTGTACCAACTTGTTCAGTGGCGTGATCTATTGTATTCAATATTTTTAGCGCGAAGATTATTCTAGTAGTTACTCGAACAAAGACACCGGAGGATATAAACCCTGTTAGGGAAAGCATTAGACAGTCTGTTATAAACATACAAGCCTCGTAAATGAATAGTAAACAAATAAACAAATAGTCAACGAGAGAAGAACATAAATAAATATAGTTATATAAATAAATAATTGAAATAAATATTGTTTACCGGTTTCAGGATATTATTCCATTGTTTACATGTACAAAAGTAGGCTGGTAGCTAGGTAATAAATGTATCTGTATGGTAATATTATTACCATACTGACTTGTCAACAACGGTCTGCAAAATGAAAATAAAATAAAATGAAAATATAATGGTCTTCATTAATACATACAGATAACGTTAGCTTATCATTCTAAATACGGTCTACTTTATTCTAAAGTAATAAACATGTGGAACAAAGCACATAATTTGAATATTTGTCATATTGACATATGTCAAAATAATTGTTCTGTTAACCATAGCAATCTGAAAGTAGCATTAATGAGAGAATTTCAAAAAAATGGTATTTATCAATAATGTCTTAATTTTCTGAAACCGATAAACTATTGAACAAACCACGGATGTTATTAATTATGCCTTAGATGTCTTAAAATCCTCGCTCTACGAGCTCGGATTTCAAACCGACATCTTCGGCAGTTATGATATACATAACATTCCTAGGTATGTTAATAGCTATTAAATAAATAATCTTAATGTTTTAGTGATTTATAATATCTTTAGCCTTTAAATTGGTGTTAATATTTTTTAACCATAGTAATGGTCATTTTTATTATCTTTTAATATTTATTTATCGTTTATTAACAACATCTATTTTAATTAATAATAATTCCCTGATTTTTACACTTCACCTAAATAAATAAAAACGTTCCAGTAATGTAGAATTTTTATTTGTATTGTAGGTACTACTTCAGTTATCACAAAATGAATATTATTATTTTCCCAGATTTCTCGGCACCACTGTTCTTTGTCTGATCCTGCATATGTCACATCCAGTTGACGTGACAAGCGGTCAGGTGGAGCGGGTATATTACAGTTAATACCTTCAGTAAATACCCAAAGGATGAGCGCCTTATGCCAATACTGATCCGACAGATAGGACAACCCTTTAACTCTTTGATGGATAACCGTTGCAAATTTCTTATTTAAGAAAAAAAAAACAGTTCAGTGTTGTAGGTGTTAGGAAATCAATAAATCAGAAAGAATAATGAAGTTGAATTGAGTGTTGACATGATGTATAAAATATGTTAAATAAATTATAATCAATAAATGTATTATTTTACGATGAATAGAGAATTATTCGATTGTTATTGTTAATAAAATTTTCAGTACCTATATCTAAAAAAATTCCAATTGTATTTCAAAAATGGTTAAATATATTTCAGAAAGCATTCCTCGTAATTCAAAATAATCAATATCAATAATTTCAAAACCCATCAATAGGGGATTACCGCTCAATCGAATTAAGAAAAAATAGTAAAAAATAGTGAAAGTATATGCTTAATAATGAATATTAATAAAGATATAAAATGATATATACCTTGTTCCATTTAAGTCATTCAGTATTGCAGAGCATAGGGAATAGTTTTGACCTCTCTGATTGGCTGAAATTGGAGACAAGAGACAAATTTACCAGTTGTGATTTCGGCTACTTTAAGTTTACGCTGTTACCAACTCCATCTACTGAATGGTTTAAATGGAACAGTGTATAATTGAAATACTTCGGAAATAAGGGGGTTTTTGTTTTAGCAGCTCGTCACTCATATGAAGTCCATATATATTATTTTGATTGGCGACTCAAAGACCACCTGTAAATATATAACGAATACCGAGTTAGGGGCGGAGCCTACTACCAATGGAAGTTGAGAAATTCAAATACCGGAGGCGTGGCTATTAGTCCAGTAGTGCAATTCTCAAACAGTTTTTATTTGAATAAAAATATTTTGCATTAAACTTAATAATTTAAATACATTTCCAATTCAAATCATGTCGACTTGTACAGGAATTTTTTTTTTTCAATTAACTCAGTTAGCCTTCGAAACTTGGTCGATTGGCCATCATCATTGTTATTTTATTTATTTATTTATTTATTATTATAGGTTTATATTTTAATTTTAGCTACTTTTATAAATTCGTATAAATATTTCAAAATTTTAATGTTTTCTTCGGACAAAAGAATAAACATATTGGTTGGTAGATAAATTTTAAATTCCTGAAATTTGTCAAGTAATATTTTTTGATCTTGAGAATGCTGACTACAATTTAGGAAGACGTGATTTAAGTACAGTATAATATTCATTTATTTTTTTATAAATATAATTTAGAAATAGCATATATTTCAAGAATATTTAGGTCCACGAAGAAAATAGTTTGATATAAAAACTTATATACGTGACGTCACATCTATATTTTCAAATTTTGGAAGACTATAACTCGCTTATTAATAGGATTTTTTCACCGGATTTTCACCGACAGCCTTAATTTTACTTATACGTTCAGATGAAATTATATAAAAAAAATGGTGGAATCCCCTATTATAAGACAACATCAAATGTAATCAGAATTTAATTAATTTAATTTAATTTCTGATATTAAGTTATCCTATATTACAAGAATCGCTTGTGGTGTACTAAAACAAATAATTTGTAAAATATGAAGTAGGTAATGCAAATTGTTGTGTCCTTAAAATAATTAAATTCAACATTCACATTATCATTTCTCCATAATTACATACATGCTTATCAGAAACGTGTAAATATAAGGTTATTAAATAATATAATATTTCGTATTAAAGTGATAAAATGTATTTCTATTGTATCGTCGTCAACAATTTCTATTATTTACATCTGTAAAAAAATTTCCATTGATAATACTACAAAATTCACTATTTCAAACGTAATTTTAACAATTTTACATATTGTATACCAACATTGTAATTTTATTGATAGAAAGTACATAATTTTATTTTGTACTATTTTACTTCTTTTTTAGGAAATAATTAAAAAATAAAATAATAATGAACTAATGAAATTTATTATACCTCTACCATAGTTAGCGTGACCAGACGTCCCAGATTACCCGGGACAGTCCCGGATTTTAACACACTGTCCCGATTCTGCATACGTCCGTCAAAACTTCTCGGAAACTCTTAAATGTCCTGAGTTGTCCCGGTTATAAATAAATAAATATATCATCACGGCTTATTACCTATTGCTGAGTATGCCAATCTGTTTTGTTCACAGATATCGGTAATGATGGCTATGGTGAAGGAAAAACACGAACAGTCAGAAATTTCCGACGAAATTAATAGTTTGGTTTTTAAATACAAAGTAGATTTTTTTGTAAATTTCTACCATCCATTGTAAAATTTTTGGTGAACTAAATTTATTCTATAAAACAAAATCTTTTACGTTATACTGAATCGTAAACGTCTTATTACAGAGCTCTGTCTCTAGTGGTAAATATAGTTAAAAAAAATTACGGGCTGTTAAAACCATAGCAACATGTATACAGAAGTATTTATTTATTATTTCGCTTCGCCATATGTTCCCAAAGACTATTTCGATCAAATAGTTTAATGTATTGTGTTGTAGGTTCCAATTTTTTTTTAAAATTATTTACATTTCTGTATATCATAAATCATTGTACAATGCTCAACCGTTACCCGAAATTTACTTGCTCGCACGGATAACAAGCTCGCTTCTCTCGCTCGTTAGGTACCGTACACGCCCATAAAGTTCTGAGTAACGGTCTTACAATGTAAATTACTATTACCAAACATTTTACGACTTCCTAAGTATTTATATATATATATATATATATGGTAACTAGGTTTCTTATTTGCAAAAATGGACATCGCAATTTGATTAAATTCAAGTGGGTTGCTTTGTTGTAAAGGAGGCTTTGGACAATCAAAGATTTACATCAATTTTTACAACTTCTTATTGTAGTATAAGATTCTAGAACTTTACACGTTCAAATATATTTGAACGTTCGATGGTCAAACAATTTGAACAAAAAAAAACCTAAAGCATTTTTTAATATCAAGATCATATACTTCAAATTTTATAGTTACTTCGAGGAATTATTTCATCCTAGGTCACTGTATTTTGTAATGTTGGCATAAAGATTTTTTTGTTAAATGTCATATTTGTTTGTTTTTACTTCCTTGTACGAAGTAAAGGAAGTATTGTAATCGCGAAAAATTTCGGTTTTCAGATTTCAACGGAAATATCCATTTTGACCATCCCTGAATCCATTTTGACTAATTTCGTCGTGACGTCTGTACGTACGTACGTACGTACGTGCGTACGTATCTCGCATAACTCAAAAACGGTAAACCGTAGAAAGTTGAAATTTTGTATTTAGGACTGCTATAACATCTAGTTGTGCACCTCCCTTTTTGGTCATTACACAATTTCTAGAAATGGTACTTTATTTGAAGCCTATAATAGATCTTAATGAAAAATTATTTTAAAATATAATCTAAAACTTTTCAAATTTAGTATATAAGACTTTTAGGTCAATTGAAAGAACATAATAGATTTTGGTTAAAACAGGCTAACCGGAAGTGATATATTACCTGAAGTTGTAAACAGTTTTTCTTCAATAAAATGGTTTCATTTTGATTTTAGAAATAAATGCTTCAAATAAAAGTTTTAGAGAATTAAATTCTGCGTCTAGCACATCAAGTATTATTAAATTAGCCCTTTGTATGAGCGAGATATGTACATTTAAAACTTATATACTTTTTGGTTTTTGTAATGAAGCTTGCTATGGATTAGGACAAAAAAAAAAAACAAAAAATTAAACATAGATGCTAATGTCAAATTACGTCAAATACGTGCAATTTTATACTTGGGTCTATACTTCATAATAATGTTGTGTATAAGGAAGTAGTGTGGTGCCCACATCAGATTGTTTTTTTGACTAAATTTCATAGTATTTTAGTAAAGAAAAATGAACATTAGAACACATTAAAGACAAACAAGTATCATAAGGTAATCTGTTAACGTACTGGTCCAAGTTCTAAAAAGGACGAGTGCCTAACAGGCCTTTTGAAACATGTTTTTATACTATTTTTTTTGTTGATGTAATTTTACAATTACATTTTTTTTAAATGCAATTTAACATTTTGACCGTTGATTTATTGTGTGTTGTGAATTTTGTCTGATTGTATACATTAATAGATTCATAAGAACACCCAAATAGAAAAATGGCTATTATATTATAGAAAATCAACATTATATTAATTTTTATGTATTAGCAGAAGATATGTTTTTATAATGTGATTGAGGGCATATATTTGTATTACTCTCAATATTATTTGGAATACTTCTAATATATGTAGATACACTTTTTACATAATGAATAATAAAAAAAAACATTTGTAGAAAATGGTTTTAACTAAATGAAAAACAAAAAATTTCTATTAAAAAGTATCGTCATTTCTAACTATTAAAATAACTTAATTCCAATATTTAAGTTAATAAAACCAACAAACATCAGCTACCGAAATCAATTTCTATCCACTCACTTTACATTAAACAATCCATACCATTTTTCCCAAATCATTCATTTAAATCACACACATACACAAACAAATGTTAATCGCACACATCAATTGTTCCATCCAGAGCCTACTCTGGCAGTCGGCACTAGCTAACTTTACCACTATCTCTTTCCCTCTTGTACTGTTCCCTATCTATCTGTCCTTGTCGGAATGTCTGTAAGCTGGCGCCACCAGAACACTCCCTGCGTCTTTGGGACACCGCCGTCGCCGCCTTGATTTCTTAACATCACTGAGTGATCTTCATGTCAGTGGGCGAACGAAGACCCCAACAAGAACGTGTGAGTGTGTAAGCATGGAGGAATGTATTTGAGTGTGAGGGTGTGTAGAATGTGCAATATTTGATGTGTGTTTATTACAAGTAATGGAATTAATGATGAGATAAATGATGATGGTGCAATGGTTGCGAAATGTTGTGTTTCATTTGAGATTAGATGTATATGCAACAAAACAATTTTGTTTACATTTCAAAAATTTGTATTTTTATGATATACAAAAAATCTGATGTGCCCAGCACATTACCTTTCGTCAGTTCTATGTATTTTGTATAAATGTCATACAGAAAGTTCCTTGCAAAAGATTATATTTCTTGTACATTACCTTAAGGCAGTTGTATGTATTTTATACAAATTCCATACCGAAAGTTTCTAACAAGAGATCCTATATTTAACATAACATACTGTCAACTTTTTCAATATTTTAAACATTTTTCGTTTGTTGATTATAACAAAATATTTTGACCTTTAAACTATTTAGTTTGGCAATTCTATGAAATATGATTATTTTTAATTTGCTCTAATAGTAATTCCGACTCGATGGTTGCTTACACCTGAGACGAACGAACTAGAATTTGTAGTATTAATTTTTTTAAATACATCCCTGAATGGTCATTTTAAATGCCTCCTGGGGCCTGTTTCTCAAAAAATACGGGACTAGTATTACTAGTCCCTACACTAGTAATACTAGTGAAGTTTACTAGTTTTTGTTTCTGAAATATACAAGTGTAAAATACAAGTTACAAGTTGGGAACTAGTATTTACTAGTGTATTTGACAAAAAATACTAGCATTTTGTTTCTCAAAATATTTGAGCTGTCTGTCAGACTAGTAATTTACTAGAGAAAAGCTACAAGTGTCAAAAGTCTTGTAAATTTTGAATATAAATTTTACTAGTCGTATTATTTGACAGTTCGTGTGTTTATTTTCTTTTACGTATATAATTCAATGGTTCTTTGTTAATGTTAATTCAGATTCATGTAGGGCCTGTCGTTGTTTAGTGTTAATATATTATTTTAAATAAAATAATGTGGTCTAGTGACTCTGAGTCTAGTGATGAAGAAGTAGTGCGACGTCAAAAACTAATTAAAGCAAGAATAAATTCTGTCCATGCAGAAACTCCATATGAGTGAGAGGTTACTCATGGCAAATAAGTTAGAAACATTAATTAATTAATTGGGACATTCTTCAGCTAGATATGAACAGAAACTATGCATTAACCATTAACTGTTTTAAGTTTGACCAAAATGTGACCCTGATATATTATTTCTAGTCTTTGTCTTGTCTACTCAACCCGAAGCGTGACAAGTTTGACAGATTTTTATCCATTCATTGAATTTAACTGCTTTAGACAATTTATTTAGAGAATGCTCCAAACAAAATACCTTTAGCATTTCGAATCATTCCCAAAATAGTTAATTTCGCATCCAGTGTAGACATTTTTATTGAAAAATAATTTAATTTCAAATTAAAACACTTGAAAATGTCAACGTCAGTCAGAAAATAAAATCACTTGATTTAAAGAATATTGGTTTAAATACTAGTATTTATTAAAAAAAACTACTGGACGATTGAAAATGTTTCAGAAACACTATTTTACTGGACTAATAAAATTTTACTTGTAACTATTAACTTGTGAACTAGTAACTTGTAAACTACGAGTAGTAAAATACTTTTCAGAAACACAATTTACTAGTACTATTAAAAATTTCTCTTGTAACTAGTAACTTGTAAACTAGTATTTTTTGAGAAACAGCCCCCTGGTATTGAGTACAATTCTAATCTTCTGTAATGGAATATATAAGGATGAGTTTCCTTTCAAATCAAATATAGGGAAATGTTTTCAAAAGAAACCACATCTATTAAATAATCTGAACGTTAAATTTCATTCGCTAGCCAATACCTACATTACTACATAGTTTTTATACTATCATATAATCAAGTAATCGATTAATCAAATTATCAAACAATCGATTAATCAAACAATTTTGAAAATAATAATCATTTGATCGATTAATCGATTATTTTTCTCAGCACTAGTATAACGTCATTATCGAAATCTGCGAATATTTTCTTAAAATATAAAGACATTCAAATTTCTAGTAAAATTATTTCTTGAACGGACTATACAGGGTATCTATAAATTGTACCAAATTTAGGAGCATGAAGTACATACCAAAATGAGTGAAATCAACTTAGGTCCGCAAATTTACCATTTTAGAGATATGAGCTATTTTCTATTGTTCATTTTTCGTTAAGGACAAATGTCTATTTTCTTTATTATTAATTTTAATTGGACTTATATTGGAAATTATAAATTGCGGACAAACTTAAATGCCACATTTTGGCGTGAAAGTAAAAAGATACTGAACTCTACTTCCGGTTTCGCCAGAAGCGATATCATCGTTGATTTTTAAATGGAATGCTATTTACATTATTTTTATATTTTCTGAAAGTTTGTCATGACATTTTTACTTTCATTGTTGGAGGAAATATTTAAACGTTTATCTAATGCATCATTGTTTATGATTATTTTTAACAACTCAAACTGTTTAAGATTCAATAAAGAATAAGATTAAATTAAATTCAATTTTGAGAATATTTTTTTTAAAGCTTTGACAGTCGAAATATATTTTCATTCATCATATACAAATGATAGTATAGACAAATATAGAAATGATGCAGTCGCAATCCTTCTGCTGATGTCGGTTTGGTGAAATCTGATGTAGTGATTGGTGTGTATTGATTTGCGTGCATGGCATGGCAACCACGAACACGTGCACGAACCGCGAACAATCACTCAGCGGTTCCAGGAACCGTCCACGTTCTCGTTCTCGTCTACGTCGCCTGCAGCTTGCACTGCATCACGCCCAGAGACTAGACTACACCAAGACCAAACATGCCGCAAACTAACATCCACGAAAAGAATTAGAAGAAAGGACAAAGCATGAATTTTGAAGATTATTGAAGCTGTTTGAGAAGATTTTAAAGACATATATGAGTTCCTTTACCGTCATAAATTTAATTTGTAGTTTTATAAGCATGTTTATAGAAAAAATTCTAATTTCAAAAGTCTTTTAATATTAATTCATAAAAATATTTATTTTTATTTGACAATGACACTTATAATGTCACTTACATATTTTAAATTAATTAAAACAATATTAATAATTAAGAGCACTAATATGAAAATCACGTGAACATTCGAACAAAATATTGGAATATAAAAACAATAACACCTGTTTATAAACTGTGTACACTGTACAGACACTATACAAAATAAATTGAATGCCTAACACAAAAAAAAGAAAAGTAAGCTTAACAAAAGTGAATGAGATCATTAAAAACAGCATTAATTTTGTTTCCTAAATCAAAATTTTACCTCATGTAACGAGTGAGCCCCGCTGCTACGCTGAACAAGCGTCTAAGTATATCGATGACGCAATCGCGCTAGCAGCCGGGCTATGTAAACAAACAAACCGCGACGTGTTTAATTACTTTCGGTCGCTTAAACCTGCTGTGTTCATTGTTATTATGCGGTCGAACATTCTAGAGCTCTCTGGAAAGCTAATGGCAGCTGTATAAAAGGGACGCAGCAATGCTCGGAAGTTAGTTAGTTAGTTACATTCAGAGACATAGAGATGTTCACATAGAGTGTTAGTGAGTTTGAGAAGCACAGCAGTATCGTAGTGAACGTATGCAGTAAAGTGTCGAGTAAAGTAGGTACTCTGGAAGTTACTGGTATACTGTGGATGTGAATACTCGTAGTGTTGACGAGTATTGTGAAGCTAGGTTTACAAGGACAGTAACAGCGAGTTGGAGTGGGTACTCGACATTGATGTTGAAGAATTATGGCATACGGATAGTTGGTGATACTGAGGCTGTGGAAAGATAAAGTTAGTTACATAAATAGACAGACAGTGAGGTGAAAGGTGTCACTTCTGTCCGAGCAGATGAATATACAGACGCTGTTGAGTCAGTTGAGTATATAGACTCTGTGGAGGTCGGTAGGCGGTGAGTTGAACGTGATATAAGTATATAGTGATACAAATATAGTGATATAAATATCGCGTAAACAGTCTACAAGAGTTTACAACAGACCGGCAGTCTAAGATTGGAACGCGTAGTGAAATAAATAATTAGTAATATCATGGAAATAAATAGTAGTGTTAATTGGTTCAATAAATAAATAGTGTTAGTGTTGTCGGTTCGGGAAATTAAAAAATTATAAAAAATAGCATATTCGGATGCAGTATTTTTTTCTGTAGCAAAAACCTAAATACGATTTTGCTCTAAAATAATTAGGGGATCAAATAACTGTTCATTAAGATTTTACCATTGAAACTCCTATGCTGCGTCGTCCAAGTCTCACCCTGTATTTTTATATAAGTGTAGTGACTTGAAAAGTTCTTTTATATTTCGATATACAGGAGTATATATCGATTTATTTGAATCCTTCAAGATATAGTGAAATATAGACTATCATCAATATCATTGGAAGGATGTACTTCAAAATTAAGAAATTTAAACTATTGTTTTACGGTCTAGCCATGAACAATATGAAACAATATTAAATTAAGGTGTTTATAAAATAATTCGTTTCAACTGTCATTTCCAGTGTATTTTAAAAATAAAAATATTTTTCATTACCATTAACACCTAACATTTCAAACAGGAAATTAATGCATCAACAGAATGAATGTTGCGGAAAACATCAAAGTAAATAAAATAATTAAAAGCTCTCACTTAATGCGGTTTGTGGTTTATGATTTATATTATTCTCAGTAAAGTCAACTATAACTAGAAAGAGTGAATCTCCTGGCAGCTTCATAGAAATTAGAGGCGGTTACCCAGACACTAAATAGAAAAGTAAAAAATGAAGCTAACATATAGACACCATTTCACATTCTATGAATTATTAACCCATACGTGATTTAAAGATACAAACAGAATGCAATATCGAGAAATAATATTTAGTAAAGTTGTAAATCAAATGTTAAATAATATTCCTGATAAATAATAGCATTATCAGTAAATATATCAATATTTAAAGCTAATTACATAATAAAGAAAAATGTTTCAAAATATTTTTTGTACAATTATATTTGCGGAAATAATGATAAAATATTATATGAATACTATCAAATATATGAAACATCATCAGCTAATAAATAAAATGACCATGGATATTACGATTAATACAAACATGAATATGAATTGAATTCCCATTTGATAAAACCATTCGATTATCAGATTATTGTAAATAAACATATTTTATTCAAAATCCTGAAAAGTTGATTGTTTTAAAAATTTAACAATATCAAGGTCGTGCAACAATGTTGCATGTTTGAATCATTTTCTAATTTGACCTTCCAAATTAAAATTTATAACAAGACGCTTTCGAAATTGTTTTATGACCAAAGCTCATTTTCTTTTCAAACAATAGTAAAAGAAAAATTATACACCGAGCACGTTGACATCAATTTTTATTAAACAACATATTGAATCCCATAGCAACAAAAAGATGAAAATGATGCCTGCCTACTTTTAAATTTTGAAAAATTCAAAATGTTGAAATTTGAGAATAAATATAAATAATCTGTTTTAATACGCTAGTATAAAAAATCTTGTGTGGAATACGTTGCGAAATCGTGTTTTAAGCACTAGACGTGTTGTCCAACTCGGCTACGCCTCGTAGGATAATTTTCACGTCGCGTGCTTAAAACACATTTCTTTCGCAACTTATTACATAAATAGCTATTAATATACAGGGTGTAAATAAAATAAGTGCATTAAATTTAACCAGTAATGTAAATCGACAAGAGCAACAATATTTCTTAATAACATTTTTTTAAGTCTTTTAAATTTTGAGTTAAAATTCTTTAAAGATTTGCTGCATATTTCGTTACAAATAGCTGCTGTCATATTCAAGTGGGATATAAACAGCTCAAAAATTGTCGGTTATCGGTTACACTTAGTCACAGTAATTAATAAACGAATCAACGGACATAACATTTATTATTAATTAATTCGTAATAGTACAATTTTTAAAATAAAGAAATTTAAATTTTGGATAACAAAGTTATAAAGTTGTGTATTATACCAGGATTTTAATCACCCGTGAATAGAGGAAGACAAGGAGGAACGAGGTAATGAGGAAGAGCAAAAGCATAGTTATTAGGTAATGAGATGATTATTTATCATCGACAAATCTTAATAGTTTAAATACGTTATTCAAAAAATGTAAGTACATACTCTTGTCCATTTAAACGAGGTACATGAGTACCAATAATTAGTCGAGCATTTATTGTTCCCGCCCAAACATTTTTGAATGAAATTTTTACAGCATTTTCGTCTGTCGAAATGTGTATTGTGCATAATAAATACACCTTCTCAAGTAAATTCAGTCTCATTAATGAATATTATGATCCATTTCCAAAATTGAAGTCTGTTATGTGCTGAAAACATTGAACTTTTTACACATAGTATGGATACAACTGTTGCTTTTTTTAAAAATTATTATATGTGCATGACACTTCGTATTGTGATAAAAATGTACAAGATTAACAAATGTGCGAATATTAGGAACAGTATGATTTGGAAACGCTCCGTCTAAATGCGTTGCCAACTCTATAACACTGTCTTTGTATCAACCACAAATTAAAATGTAGTAAAGATACGAATAAATAAATAAACCATAGGTAAGTAATTACAATGTCTGTGTACTCGCTGTTTGTAAACGTAAGCATTTTGACAGAATTTTACCTTATAAACAAGTTTATTACTAATGTCAAAATTTAATTGCAACAACTGACAGGACTGTCAATTTCTAAAACAAAATTTTTCAGAGCTATTGCTACTGAATTCATTTATTAGAAAAATACTTGGAACGACTCGTCAATTTACGGGGTTGTACAAATGCTAAAAAAAATATGCGATTTCGAAAAAAGTTATTAAGAAATATTGTTGCTCTCGACGAGTTATATTACTGGTTAAATTTAAGGTACTTATTTCATTTACACCCTGTATGTACTACATATATTTTTTTTAAATTAATAGCCTCTTAAAAATTAATAATAGGTGGAGTCTAATAGATGGAGTCTAAGGTTAAATTTAACTAAAACAAGAACAAATTAGATTTTGATATCTATAGAAAATCCACGAACACTAATAGATTTATAACGGCTGACTCAAATCATTTTTGGCAACATAAATTAGCTTCGTTTAATTTCTTAATAAACAGATTAACTAAATTTCCTTTAAACAAAAAACGATTTAAAACTGAACTAAACTATATTAAAGAAATAGCTAAGTATAACGGCTTCCCGGTTAAAACTATCGATAAATTAGTTCATAAATTTAAAAATCGCCAATCCATTTCTAATTTTACAACGCTAACGCCATCTAATAATAAAAATAATAATAAATACATAACACTACCGTACGATAAAGCTTCCAAAAGTTTAAACAAAATTTTTAAAAATCATAATTTAACAGTAACTTACAAATCAAATAATACCATTAAATCGTTATTAGGTAATCCTAAAGATAAAATAGATACTAACAAAAAATCCGGTATTTATAAAATTAGTTGTAATGATTGTAATAAAGTTTACATCGGTCAAACTAAAAGACAAATTGACACTCGGTTTAAAGAACATTTTTATCATCTAAAAAGCGGTAATCCAGAAAAATCTAGCGTAGCTCAACATATGTTCATTAATAATCACAAAGTTAACAATTCTAATATTAAACTTTTAAAACATATTAATAATGATAGATATTTAGATGCATACGAGAGTTTAATAATAAATAAATATAAAAATAATTTGATGAACGCAGATCTCGGCCCCATACCAAACTCAGAACTTTTCAATTTATTACAAAGTTAAATTTTATTGGACGATTTAATATTTAATGACTCATTATTGGACGAAAATTATCTTAGTTTATAGGTAATCATTCACCTGTGACTCCCATCCCTATATAATCCCAGTTCTCTCCCTTGTTTTTCAGAGTTGTTAGGACCTCTGGCATGGTTGACATGTTGAGTAATCTTGACTACTCTGTTCAACTTTTCACTTGTTGTATTACTGATGATGAGAACTTAGTTCTCGAAATACGTATCTAGTTTTTATTAAAATTAATTTTAAGATTAAGGGGTAATTATAATAGTTTTAGTTAATAGCCTCTATTGTGTACAGTTTTAAGGTTTAGTTCTAATATAAAATGACGTCATTATAATTTAATAATATTACAAGTTGAGTATTATTTGAAAAAGTTTTGGCATCTCTGCTAGGATGTATATGTCGTGAACAGAACTAAAACTCTTAAGTTGTTCCGGAAACCTCTTGAGATCCTCGTATGTAATTTGTTGTCTTTGCTTTTGCTCGGAGCAGCTTAGCTTTCGTTAAATTTCACACATGGTTTCCCATAGCGGAGCGGAGCTCTGAAGCTGCCCAGAACAGAACAGAACACAGAATTAAATAAATAATTGAGCATATAAATTATGCCGATTTCAACCGTATGATATATGTATGCGATGATTTTAGAAACGGTATATTAAATTGGCGTCATTAAGTGCATTAGCGATAAGTGAATCGGCTCCGTAATCTAAATGCCAACCAGATTAATCCACGGTATCAGTTACGTTGACCTACGCAAGATATAGGTACACACTTTACATGGCATCCATCAGATTTAACTCCATCCCTTTTGTAATTTTACTTGCATTTTATCAGTCTATGGATGATATAATCGGCTGTGATTCAAACGTTAAACAAAAATATATACATATATTTGTCGAATTTGACAAAACGTTTCCGTACAATGTGAAGTGACCGGAATCGGACGATATAGCATCATAAACTAGAAATTTCAATAATACCAGTTGTACAACATAACTTAAACTTTAACGGTTTCTTAAATTTACAATACCGTATCGAAATGAAATATAAAATAAATTATTGTGTATTGCTGTCAAATTTTCAATCAAATTTTTTTTCTTTGTTCATCAAAGCTTATAATTTAAGCTTTGTTGGTGCAAGTGGATACAAATGAACTTCTCTGATTCTTGTACTAAACCCCTCAGTTAATAATTATTATTAGACTATTAATATTATAGCATAGAAATGTACACAGGCTTGCAAAAAAATCGCGTACACCTTAAAAATCAAGTAACCGAGTTTTTGTAATTTTTTAGCTCTGTAAATAATGTAAAAACTGACATTGTTGTCACTGTCATCACTATTTGATCTATTATGGAGCTAGTTCTTAATTGAGTTTAATTTACCTACTGTTAAATTACAAATATATTCCAGAAATATAAAAGAACAACCAAGTATGTATTTGAATTTCTGTTAATTTTGACATCTTAATTGACACTAGAGACATTGACAAGTTCAAAATCAAGATCGACTCAATACAGCAAAAAATAGGTGTACGCGATTTTTTTGCAAGCCAGTGTACAATATTTCTCGAGTTGAATTGAAGTCCAAGGTTCTCCTAAAAATATATATCATCACGGTATATTACCCATTACTGGGCGTGCCAATCTGCTTTGTTCGCAGATATCGGTAATGATGATGTTGATGACTATAGCATATTCGTACCGTGCGGGCGTTTAAACCGGGTCACCAGATTCGCGACTAGACACATCTGAGGTGTATATACTATTTTTTACCACCAGGTTAAAAATATAAAAAATCCTAATTTTTATTAAATAACTAATAACTCCGTGACAAATTCGATTGTCATCGTTGACAATTCAATGAATTTAAAAAATTAGTAGTTGCTGAGATACTGAGATTTCATTTCGAAAATTGTTGATGCAGCTTCTGACGTTCTTTGATTTTTATTTGTATCATGGTATTTTACCAACATTAAACAAGTGAACTGTTAACATAGTGTCAACATACCTAATATAATTTTTAAAGAACTGAAAAGTTACTTTGTTTATCTTTTCACTGATTATTATTTAAGTACATAATTTTAGTTTTTCTATACAATAATATATTCAGATCTACAGTAATGAATTTCAAATTTCTCCAAGTAAGAACTAACACTATACAAGAAAAAAGTAATATAAACTTCCAAGAGTTTATTTTTGACATATTTTCTGCCTCTAAATAAAATATTTTACTTCTGTCATAATTTTTATATCAGATGTATCGATTTCTACACTCGGTGGTGACAAAAAAAAATTGTAAAGCTATATAGCACGAACGTCATTGATGTTGGTCATACGAGTATACCTCCGAGTACGATTCAATTTTGCCAAATTATTACCTAAGTAATTTTAATTTTGCCATTAATGTTCATATAAAATACGGTTTACTTGAGTACAAGTACAATATAAGTTCGAATTGTCTTGGCGCAAAACAGCATGTGACGTGTGCAACCATTTTCATACCCTGAATGCGTAAATGATCATGTGTGAGTGATCTGATCATGCGTTTGGATTAAGTGCATGTGTGTAGACCAAGCCGACAGTGCGACAGTAATGTGGCATTTGTGTCAAACGATAATATACACTAGTCACAGATCGCAGAAGCTGTAGAAACACATTAACACATAACAGATGCACTACTTGATTAATATCAAATCGCAAACTGCAAACTGCCCATGTCATTAAGTGATAAATGGTATAGTGCATCGGAAATAGTTTGATTTATTTTTCAAATAAAAAGAAGTTTCATGTAAGCTGAATATAATTTATGCACATTCTCGCATAAGTTCTTTAACATTTCTTATATAAAAAGATTTTTTCACTGTCACCAATTACTTTTCAAACGAGATAAACTTGTAATTATTTTAAGAAATTTAATTTAGACACTATATGAGAATCGTCTGTAATATTCATCACCTGTAAAATATTTATTGCTATGACAATGACAACCGAAGTTCATTTTTTTTAAATAATCTAATGATTCTTCATTTATTATCCATTTCTGGTAAACCAATTTGCTTTTATTCGCAGATATCGGCGATGTATCTGTACTAATATTAATGAGGACGTTTAAAGGCTGATGTCTTAACTTGTTAATATCTGATATGTAGCATTTCCCCATGCATGATTATAGTATCAAACTATTGTATAATTTTGCCCAAGTTATGCCCAGTTTTGCCCAACTCTAGTTTTTTTGCCCAACCCCCCATAACATATGAGTCAAAAGTAATTTTCTATGGTGTGGCACCCCCATTAGCGAATACGACAATCAATCAACTACGACATAATTTTGCCCAAGTAATACCCAGTTTGGCCAAACAAAAAAAAAAAATGCCCATGTATACAAAAGTTCCAAAATGGCGTAACATTATTGCAAAAATTCCAAATAAAAAATGGTGCATGCTAGGAATTTTTAAAAAAAGTTAAAATGCATCTTTTAAGTATTGCTTAGTTTTGCTCGACCAACATTTTCGCTGTCGGAACAAATATAAGCGAATGAGTCAAATAGACAAACAGTCTAACCTAACCTATAACCTGACCTAACCTAACGTAAATTATGTCGTAGGTGATTTTGTTGTATTCGCTTATAGGGTGCGACACCATAGAAAATCGACTTTCGACTCATGGGTTATGGGAGGCTGGGCAAAAAAAGTAAGAGCTGGACAAAACTGGGAATAACTTGGGCAAAATTATGCAATAGATCTTCTATTTTAATTCCTACATGGGGGTGCCAACTTCATTTGGATCATATTTTGGTGTATTGGAAAAATTAAAAAAGGAAAAAGCAAATTTCAGGCCAAATTAAAAGTTATTTTTAATATTTTACAAAATCCACGCAAATTCTGTAACAAAATTAATAACTCTTAGCAGCATTGCTATAGCAAATAATCAATAATAATTGCGAACCCTGAATAAAACTGAAAATGGCAAGCTTTACATTTGTTTCTATTGATAACAATTTTTAGCAACGTTGCTAAGACTTAACAACTTCCTTGCAAGAATTTTTATATGCCTTCTAAGTATTAAATTTAAAAAGATATCAAATTTGAAAATATCAGCAATATCCATTAGATATTTTACAAATAACTTTTGAAATTTTGATAATATTTTGAAAAAGTCATGTGATCTGAAACAAAATGTGACATCACAACACATACATCTTCATCGGCTCCATTTGGTCCCTTTATAGTGTCAATTCTTTGTGTATTGTTACAAGTGTTATGATAAATATATTGTCAAAATGATGATAAGTATGATGTCAAATTGTCAAATTTTTTAGTTTGGTTCGTATTGGATAATATACAATGCAATATAAAATACGTAATTTACAGTATCGTATTGTGCTTTCTTGCAAAATTGCTGCCAGGAGCAAGCCTACTATTGAATTTATAAATATGCCAAAAGATGTGAAGAAAAGAAAATTGTAGCTAGAAGTAGTAGGTCGAAGAGCTGATAGTTGGGTTTTTACATTAAATTTTACCTTAACTCTTTATCACCCCTTATTTCGGCAGCAGTAAAACAATCGTTTTCTGATATAAATACAGCCACCATCCAGGTATCGACTTTCAGTAAACTGTCCGACTTGAGTGTAGTCCGTATTAGCCATTATTACTCATTTATAATGGAAAATGTCAACGTTAAATGGCAAATTAGAAGTTTGTTATTAACATGTGACAAACTAACTGTTTTCTATTAGCTGTGAATGACGTAATGTATGTGCTTCTACAACACAGTAGTGGGGGGGGGTTGTTTTTCATTACTATTTTTGGCGCCAAACTTTTAATTTAATTATTTACGAAAATAACAACAAATTAGTAAAAAATAAATTATTAATAAGAAAAATATTGCATAAACTTTCATTTAAAATACTTATTGAATAATGTGAAACAGGCTCATTGGGGCGATTATTTAAATTCTTACAGCAATACTACAAAGCAATACTACAAAATAATTGGCTTATATAAGATTAATTAGAATTCATATCAGTGATGTCACCGTAGATAACCTCCCACAAGATATTTCCGGTTGGTTTCCGAATTATTCTGTTCTCGAATTTGAGAGCAAATGCATTTGTATGTGCTTACGAATTTTTGTACAATGTTAAAACGAATGTATTAAGTGTTCATTAATGTATTTAAAAATCTGTATAATCTTACTTGTAAGTTTGATCGTGTTATTGTTTTTGAATATTTGTAAAATCTAATGAAGCTGCAAGTGTGTATCGAAACGTCGGTTTTGTAAGAATATTCATCAACTCTTTGTTTAATTAACGGATTATCAAAACGAACATATGCAACGTGATTTTCTAACAGCAATTATTTAAATGTCATAATAACAAGGAAACTGATTCACATTTGTTCATTTTGATGGTCCGTTAATTCAACAAGGAGTTGAACGTTTCTACAACCGGACATAAATGTTGAATGACTGATTTTTAGAGTATTTTTCATTAATACCAGATTGTGTAATTTACGCCAAATAATAAATACATATTCGTATTCCTATTTTAATGCATATTTCTTTATCAATGTTTATCAGATCTTCACACACCATCAAGCTGTTTCTCCTTCTCGTCCTTGTCTTAAGGAAGAGTGTTCTCATCCTCTTCAGTGGCACAAGACGGATGCTTATCTCCGTCCTTGTCTCCATCTCTATCCGATCCGTGATCGAGTGACGCGATGTCTTTGCGAATCCCAAACGTGGGAACTTTTGTTCTTCTCTTTGCCTTTTGTTTTATTTTACTTGCCGAGGCCGAGAATGCAAGTAATGGCCACAGAGGCGCTAATTGCTGTTTTTATTTCAGAAGCTTTAATGGATTAGGATTAGATAGCTTATTTGATAGAAATTTCGGTGAGGAGCAGTGTTTCTTTGTACATATAGCAGAAACAGATAATGGGAAACAAAATACAAATTCTATATATTTTAAATTGTATACACCTATTGAAAGTGTAAAAAATTCAAATTCGTAGTTTTCCAAAGTATATAAGAATTTGTAAATAAATATATCATCACTGCTTTATTACTCATTTCACCCTAATTTCAAATCTGACAATTTCTAGTTCATTTAGTTTCTGTTCTTGTATTGTTTTTTTCTTCTCGTTCATTGTTATCTTTGTTTCATTTGTATACCTCACCGTAATATTAATAATTTCTCCACATAATATCAAATATCAATGTTGATATGTTGACAAATGTCATGAATTACTAATAAAATATTTATTTTGGTAATAAGTGCAGGAAACTAGTGATTCTGAAACAAATGCAGTTTCTGAAACGAGCATATAGGGCGCGAGCAGACACGTGTCTCGAGCGATCTTAGACGCTTTCTTTTCAGGGGGAAAATGAACTGATCTTACCTCGTACCGAACTGAATTACTCATACTTACTGAATTAAACAGTATGTTTTTAAAAATAAGAAGTAGAAAATAAAACATACAAGTATAGCATTATATTTGTACCATAATAATCTGCTGAATTCGCTTGTAGCTACAATCTGTTGTATATGTGATTTGTTTTTCACATTTAATTATTTTACATTTGGTTGGTTAAATATGGATGTATTTCTTGAGGTAATGAAACATATAACGTTTCAAACTAATTAATTTCTTCTATTTCTGTCATATTAACATTAAATGTGATCAAATACTTACAAGCAAGACAAAATACATAGCAGTCAGTCACATTGACATTCGGATCAGTTCAGAATCTATTTGATCCTGTTTCAAAGGTTGTGCTTTGCGGGGACAGGAACGAAGAAAATGGCTAGTACAAGATCAAGATCATTTATCCCCTTTTAAAAAGAATGGTTTTGGGTAGATACGTGTGCTGTTTATTTTCACATAGCCACCTATAATACTTGTTTAAAAATTATTTCTAATATTTCTAAATTATCTCATTATTCTCGAAATTTTTCAAATACATTAATAAAAAATAATACATCGTTGAAAAGAGAAAAAATGGCGGTTTCTATTTTATTAAAATAATTATAGGTTGCCATTTGGAAAATAAAAGTGGATAGTCGTATCTTGTACACATGACTTTATAAAAAATATCTACATCTGCCATCAAATAGTATATGTAAAATAATAAAACTTTTATATGAGTCATTTTTACCTTCCGTCACCTTTAGGTAAGGAAGGTATTGTCTTTGGTCAAAAAATTCGGTGGTGAGTTTTTGATGAATAAGCACGTTTTAGGGTCCCTAGAATACGATTTTACTATTTTTACGATGATGTCTGTATGTGTGTGTGTATGTATGTATGTGTGTCCGTGTGTGTGTGTGTGTGTGTGTGTGTGTGTAACAAAATTTTCGTCTACGATAACTTCCATACTACAATTCTAAAAATTATAATTCTTTCGTATTTCTCTTCGTTACATCCATGCGAAGAGCTGATTAGATTTTGGTTAGAATTGGACAACCGGAAGTACCCTCATTTGAAGATTTTAACAGTTTTTCTTGAAAAAACTATGTTAAATATCATTTTTTCACATTTAATGTTATTTTAAATATTAAAGAATATTATATTTTCTATACGATTTGTTTGAATTTTATACCTAATATCAAATGGATATAGAGTTAAAAAATTATAAATAAATTAAATTTCATAAAGTAGCCATAGCTGTGGAAACAGCTACTATATTAAGAAAATTTTGATTGAAAGATGTCAGTGTCAAGTGAAATTGACATAGTGTGTTTGTCTTATAATTTTACTGGAAATAGGTATAGGATCTTTTGCTTTCTGTATGGAATTTGTATAAAATACATACAACTGCTATAAGGTAATGTACAAGAAATAATAATAATAATAAATCTTTTATTTCTGCAGATACATTTTACTGTATATAGAAAACGTCACAAAATAATAACTTTCTGTAGGAAATTTGCATAAAATACATGCAACTGCCGGAAGGTAATGTACAAGAAATAGAATATTTAATTTAGCAAGGAACTTTCCGTATGAAATTTGTACAAAATACATAGAACCACATAGAACTGACGGAAGGTAATGTGCTGGCCACATCAGATTTTTTATATTACTTATAATAAAAAAGTTAAAGGGGGGGGGGCGATTTCCCAGACTCACCCGGTATATATGGAATTCATATGAGTGACGAACTGCTATAACAAAAAAATCCTTATTTCCGAAGTATTTCAATTATATCATTTTATTTCTTTATTAATATTCATTAGTAACCATGTACTTTCAATATTTTATTCTAATTTCTCTTAATTCAATTGTGCTGTAGGCCCCTATTATTACATAGGTAACAGTGATTTGTATTTGTGTCTGTTGTCTAGGTATTTAGTGTATTTATTAGAGTCATTCCATCTCAAATAACAAAATATCACCAGAAATCGTTTAAGAATGAAGCCCTTTCTAACACCAGTATCCGTATGTGACATTCTAATTCCGAAAAAGAGAAAGATATTTGATTATCCCAAAAAAATGACTAGGGTTGTTTTTGCTAAATCTCTTCAATTGCTTAGTTTGATGAAATTCAAATTCATTAAGTATCAGTTTAGACAGTTCTAACCTAACTAAAGGCACAGGATTAAAAATCGTTTGTGAATCTGCCATAAATGGATCAAAGAATAGAGAAATATCCAAAGTGTAACACGAGGGGGCGCCGATCTTGAAGAGGATGATGATACTACTACTGCGTGACTGCTGATAAAGGATTTCGTGACAAGGACTTCTTGAGAAGGAAGAACACACACATTTACACTTTACACATGAACACTTAGATTACGCATGATGAACACAGAATTTACGGACATGGACATTACTTGGGTTTTAACTAACTAAAGTTTATTTGCATGATTATTATAACTTATTATTAAATATGGATTAAACTAAACATAACTAACACAACTAAGCAAGTACTAAACTGTTACATTCCGTAACAGTGGCGTAACTAAGAGTTCGGGGGCCCGCCCGCAAAAAGCTTTTGGGGCCCGTTTTTAATTGTAGCGTTTACCATGAAGAACTACATACCACAAGAACTTGTGGAAATTGTGACTGGGCTCACTTTCATCTGAGTTGATATGTTAAGAAGCAAAATAACCAACATGGGAGGCCTGAATATCCAAGATTAGACACCTTTACATCCCACCAAAGTCATTGTATGTTGTGGCATTTACTATGAAAATGTGATTGGTCATTTTTTTTTTTTTAAATGAATTTGTTGGCACAGTCCACGGGTGAAAGTTACAGGGAATTGATTCATACATTTTTGTTATCCCAAATGAAAGAACTTGGACAAAATATGGTATTAGCAAGATGGATCAGTATCATACAGTTTAAATAGTAGCAATTTTGTGAAAATCATTCTCTTATCGTTATTTAATCCCAAGTTTAGGTAATATACATTGGCCGCCAGGTGTCCTGGTTTGACAGCCCCAGACCTCTTTTATGAAGTTATTTTAAAGGAAAACTCTGGATCAGTTGCAGGAAAATATTTTCTAAGAAATCGAAATTCTACCGGCCGAAATGTGATAGAAAATAAAGAGCTTGATTTTGCATAGCGGATAAGGGGCCCCTTAGCCAATATTATTTTTGGAAATTGACATTTACAAAAATAAAGGACTAAATAAATTTGTATGCTACAACAAAAAGATTAAATTCAAAATTTCACAATAGTAACAAAATTATAAATCATGTAAATTGGGGCTTCTCTAGAGCCGGGGGCCCGCCCGCAACGCGGGCCCTGCGGGCCCGTTAGTTACGCCACTGTTCCGTAACCCAGCGGGCGGGCGTCGCCCCAAAACTAAAACACTCTACATGCTTCGTCAACAAACGTCTTCCCGACGAGACAAACTAATTTCGACTCTTCCATCTTAATCCATGATTATCTAATGTCAACTATCTTTAAAAACAAAACGCTATCTTCAGGACAGGATTATTATAGGGGTACGGGGTGCATAGGCTAGGGCATTCAAAGTCACGCACGTGTACATAATAGTTTCCAGACTTAATTATCAACAAATAAATGTCGTGACTATCACATTACGATAAGAATTTAAACTGAATTTTGACTTAAATAGATAAACAGACTTAAAATATGATTACTGAAACTATAATTTAGAAAAGTTTATAAAAAGTTATTTATCTGATATTGCCCTTACCCTCGCCTTGCCACAAAAGGAATGATCCCATTGCTTTTCCAGCTCTTAATTATATATTATTGAAAAATCACACTTCATTTACAGTTTTATCCAATTGCTTCCTACATCTTTCCCCTATGTCCGTGATATAAGATTCCGCCAGCATTTTCACATCACATTGACATCCTCCTTGTCACTGTTCCTCGAACTGCGTTGGCTGTGGTGTGTGTCGACAGGTGTTGATAGCCCTCGCCGAGGCTCCACGGCCCGCAACCCAACACGACAGTCATCTCCGTTAATGATCCCGCGAGCGTGACGCAGCAATCGCCACTATGCTAGCGCCAAGCCAAGCCAACACCGGTAGCCACGCCAGATCCGTTTAATGTAATAGATTTGACGCCAGGACCAAAGAAAAGAAAGAAACGAATCATCAAGTCATTCCGAGGGTTTTGTTTTATGGATGGATGGATGGATGGAATTCAAATGGTATGTCTTGCAAAATTGTAGCTGAAGGAAATTGTTGTTCAATTTGGTATTGATATTTGGCGACAAACATTTTATTTTTCCAAGACAATTATTAATACGTCAAAGTGAAATAATGTAGATAGTTCAGCAACATAAAAGTTAAACTTGGGAGACATTGGTTAACTATTTATGCAATAATTCTGTAGCTCAAAGCAAAAACAACCAACGGCAACATTCCTTAGATACTTTTGGGAATGACTAATTTAAAATCAAGAAAGTTTCAGTGAGAACACCAGGAATACGTTTATGTGAAACAATGCTCGCGTTCTGCCGGGATAGCGCTAGTCTAACAAATATTAGCGTTCTTTGTTAGCGCTAGATGCGTGTTGAACGGTATTTTATTGAGCCAAGCGTACAACCTAGCAAGAGAACGCAAAAGTAATTATTAACTGACAGTTCTACTTGTCTAGTACTGAAAACTAAAAGACTTCATTTTTAAATAAATCTAATATTATTAATTGAATTGTTAAGAACGTACTTCCTTTTTCCTTGTATTTTGACACTTTGTTGACGAGTACTTAACCTCGAAACTAAAACGTACCCAAACACGACAAAATAATACCAAGATCATGCGTGCAGCTCCTGGCCATTTCGCTAGATGTCATGTCCGTTTCACCGTTGCACTATATAACTTGCAGTTAAGCAAGTAGAGCTTAAAAATTAGTGACACTTATATAGTAGTACCTTTGCACGAGTTCCACTTGAGAATTTTTTTACAAAGTATCACTTGCTCGTATCAATCTGGGGAATTTGATTTTTTTTATTTCTATATTCTCTTTTATGAAGTGACATTTCATTTATAAAATGTCATTACATATTTACCCTGAAATTTGTTTGAATCTTGTGTGTCTATTATCTACAGAGTGTCCCAGGACGAGCTTATGCTATCGTTATTTTAAAAATTATTCAATATTATTTTACGAAATTTGGTATCTAGGGGTTTTCCGATATGACCGTTTCAACTAAAATATTTTCAAAGCAGTAGCATTTTCGGTTTAACCGGAAGTAGACCCTAACTTTCTTTTTTTTAAATGGAATGTTATATTTTTTATTTTACCTTTGAAATCAGCAGAAAATTTTATATATGAAACCGTAAAAAAATTTTACTCATGTTCAACCACTTCCGGCAAAATTGAACCTTTTTTGATTTTCCATCTAAAAACGGCCACTTCTTTATCTCTATATCTCAAGAACGGAATCGAATTTCTATAATCTGTAAAAACAGTTTTATAAAGAAAGCTTTTATTTAAATAATACAAATTAGTAATCGACTATTTTTGAAAATTGTAATTTGTACGTGAACGTAAAGTTGCAGTTCATAAAATTCAAAAAACTCAATTTTTTTAAATGAAACACCCCATTTTTTTATAAAAAAGAATTCTTCGTTATAAAATAAGATTTTTAGTAAAATCGAAAATCACATTAACTAACAATTTCATAAAAATGTAAGCCTGTGAGAATTTAATTTATAGGAGATATCAATAACTCCAATATTTTTTCCTTTGGCAATCGAAATCACATTGAAGTCTTTGCTGCAATCGCAAATCATCAATTGGGTGAAAAAAAAATTATCTTCTATTTACTCTCCTTGGTATTTGATAGTTTATTAAATTAATTTCATTCAATTCACCCTCTTCAGCAGCATTGTATTCATATTCAATGCCGTTTAAAACATTTATCTTATGTGTTTGACATAGCACGAAATGTCATAGTGGATATAAGTGTCACTTAATGCAGTTGAGCGGTAGATGAAGTACGGCTTAATATAAGCGTCACTTGGTAAAAATAAAGTGGAACTTTAGGTACGGTGCAACAGTTTTTAGTAATTTAAGCGCCACATATTACTAAGTGCAACTTGACTAGTAACGGTGCAAACGGGCAATAACGAAATATTTCTCGCTGGCCATTTCTTCTAACGCTAGATAAGCGCTAAATTCTAGCAAATCGTTTAATTAGTTTGCTAGTCTAGTCCTAGCTAGCGGTCACCAGGCTGTGATTTCAATTTCCCTTTCCCCTGAACTATTGATTTCTATTTGGTTAATCATAAAACTTACACAGTCTTTTATTAGACACTTGTCATTGTCAGACAAGCACCCATTGGAGTGTAATTTTAAATTTAAATTAAAGTTGGTGGCGCTGATTTTCGAAACAAGACGGCCGCCATACGATTGGTTTGACATGTGATAGTTTATTTATTCACTGTGTTTTGTAGACTATGTACACTACTCCTTCAGCTGTCACTTATTCAATATTGCGCTTGTACGATTGCTTTCCGTAGTACCGATTTACTCTGCTGCTAGAGTGTAAATTTTATCTACGATTGCGAATATAAACAAAATAAACATCAAAATATGACGATTAATTTCAATTGACAACAAAACTTTTACGAGTAGATTAAAAATTAAACAAACAGAGTCAATTGAAAACCCAAGTAACATTCAATAGCATGGTGATTTGGAAGATCATTTAAGATTTCAGAAGTTGCAAAAAATATTTTATCTTGTGTCACTTCTATCAACAATGCTTTGTTATAGATGATCGTTATTGTATTAATACGAATAATATACTTTCGAATTTACTGAAGAATGACCAAAACCATCAACATAATCATTCTCATTCACACCACAACTTAAGTTAATAACATCAATTTAATATACAAACCACAAATACACAATCACACTTCCCATCCGTTATCTCTTTCGCATTTCAGTGACACATTTTCCACACATGATCTCTTCCATGTCCTGGAGCTTTCCAATCACCAATCATCACTTCAGCTTTTCCTCAATCGACAATCACAGCCTCCTGTACCTGGAGCAGTGAATGTAACGTCACCGACCACTGCGTCGTGAAGTAAACTATCATTTTCTCATTTCGCCACACTGACATGAACACATGGCACGATAGGTCGCGATACGTGCCAGTATGTGTAAATGTGGACAGTGCCTCTCACTAGATGAGATAATAGCAACTAAGTAGTGTGCAATATTGTTGATGAGGATGGATGAAATGGAGATTGGTAAGCTATCGGCGATTTGGAGGCTTGCTGAAGTTTAAATTAGAGGAATTATGTCGGATTTTTTCAGGAATGCGCCTTTCAAGCACATGTACGTTTTTAATTTTTCATCGGCAGTTACTTCCCTCGTACTAAAATAAGCAAAGATAAATTGCAACAATGATTTTTTAGATAAACTAACTCAAATTCTTCAACTAAATTCCAAAATAAACAAAGTCTAATTCTAGAGTTAATATTTAAAGGTGTTAATAAATACACAAAATCTTACTCAAACAGCATTGAGCCAGGAGGAAAAAGGATGAATGTCCATTTTTTACGTTACACGCATTTTTGCTTGGTAAATTGGGTAGTGAGACTGGCAAGGCCGCGCCGTGCGGGTGGGCAAGTTGTGCCCCGCACAAAGGCGCCCGACTTTGAGGGGCGCCGTTTCAAGACAGTAAAGTAAACAATAGTAAATTTTTATAAAATTCTTTTATTCGTAAAGACAAAATTATTATAAAACTTACAATACGTGAACAATATATTTTTTTAAATTTGGTCGCATTAGAGCTCTAGTTATAGGTAAAATAATTATCGTATCAATATTGAAACAATAACTACGTAAATGTTGATTACAACAATGAATATATTGATTATAATTTAAGAATATTGATTACAAGAATGAACTCCACTATGAATCCAATATTTAAATACCTATTATCATTTTGCAAAGAATCAAATGCATATACAATTCTGAAATCTGTTGTAAAATTGTTGATTACAACAAACGATTTAGATTATAATCTCTATTGATTACAAGAATGAATCTAGGCAAATTTCATCAATATACAAAAAGTATAGACTTCAATTTGCAAATTTTACATCATGAGGGGAGGGGCGCTAAAATGTAACATAGCACAAAGGCGCCTAATACCCACGGAGCGGGCCTAGAGACTGGTAAAATTCTATTAGGTCCCACGTAAGTTCAAACTTGACCCATCCCATCTGTGTGTATAATAATGTCCAATCGGAATTTTGGAATACGATTAAATACAGTATCTTACTTCATAAATAAGGTTTCAAACTAAAAAAGTGGGTATGTAAAAAAACATACATTGTTTCTTAATAATTTCCAATATTTTCACCTAAATTAATAATTCGTCTTTTATTAATGTTTAAAACAAAAGAATGAAGACTTTTTATATATCATTGAAAAGTTTATAAAATAAGCAAAAGGACGAGACTATTTTCAACATAGGTTCCCATTTAAAAATCATAAGTTTGTGTTATATCTCGAGAATTATTAAGTTGTCAAAAATTCTAATATTGAAAAACGGTAAAAATTTTATAAAAACATTTTTTCTCTAACTATTATAATAAAAAAGATATGAGATATTTTCAAAATGAGCGAAAAACGAGTTTTTGCCTGTAGCTCAGAAACAAAAGAAGATCGAAAATTCCTGTGGTGACTATTAAACATTTCTGGAAAAGTTGACCCTGGAATGTGCAAATGGTTTTGCCCGAGATACCTTAAAAAAACATCGAAAATGAGACTCTGTACACTAATGATTATACGTAGGAATTTAAATAAAATGTAAAGAGTTTAATTAACTCTTAATTTTGCCCGAAATTTGCTTATTTGCTTTTTGAACTTTTCCAATACACCAAAATATATGCTATTTAGTCCTTATACATCAGGTCTCGCATTTATGTTGTTGCCGTATCATACCTGATATGTTTTAAGAAACATACTTTTAGAATAATTCTGTTCTATCAAAATATCAAATTTTTAAAATCGAAAGTGCGCTTTAGTGTATTGGAATGTTCGTACACTAAAACACATGTTCGATTTGAAAAATTTCAAGATTTTGGAAGATGAAGGCTTAAGCCCCCAAGAATATTTTGATGAACCGAAGAATATATAAAAATGAAAACATTTTTACCTTCCGTCACTTTTAGTTAAGGAAGGTATTGTCGTTGGTCAAAAAATTCGGTGGTGAGTTTTTAATGAATAAGCACGTTTTAAGGTCCCTAGAATACGATTTTACTATTTTTACGATGATGTCTGTATGTGTGTATGTATGTGGGTCTGTGTGTGCGTATGTAACAAAATTTTCGTCTGCGATAACTCTAATACTACAATTCTAAAAATTATAATTCTTTCGTATTCCTCTTCGTTGCATCCATATGAAGAGTTGATTAGATTTTGGTAATTGGTCAACCGGAAGTCCACCCGTCTGAAGATTTAACAGTTTTTCTTGAAAAAACGATGTTAAATATCATTTTTTCACATTTAATGTTATTATAAATGTTAGAGGACATTGTATTCTCTATACGATTTGACTGCATTTTATACTTCATATTAAATGAATTTAGAGTTATAAAATTATAAAGAAATTCAATTTCATAAATTAGCCAGCTATGCTAGAAACAGCTACTACATTAAGAAAATTCTGATTGAAAGATATCAGTCTCAATTGATATATTCGTAGTATATTTGTGTTATAATTTTCCTCGAAATATAGGATATTTTTACTCGAAACTTTCTGTATGGAATTTATATAAAATACTTACATCTGTCGAATGGTAATGTACATACAAGAAATTTAGAATCTTTTGCAAGGAACTTTCTGTATGGATTTTATAGAAAATACATATGCATTTACGAAAATTCTACCGGTAGATACCGCATCTACTGACTGTGTTCGAAAACACGAGTGGTAAAAAGTTACCGTGTTCGAATATTGTACAATATCTACCAGATCCATCTACCAGATTCATGAAGAATCTAATCTCAAAAAAAGGTAGAGACGCAAAGCGAAGCGCCCGCGTTAAAAGTTTGTTAACTATAATCAAATTTCTAACCTGTTTCAAATTTTCAATTTTTTTATAGGTTATGGATCTACCCTGTTTACCACTTGCGTTCTTAAAATATCGATTCCGGTAGCTATAACCTGATAAACAGCTGTTTACCGGTAACAGTTAACCGGTAGAATTTTCGTAAATGCCTCATATAACTGACGGAAGGTAACGTGCTGGCCACATCAATTTTTTTTAATACGACAATTAAATTCCATGTTTTTAAATACAAAACAGGTCCCAACAAGAACGTTGAAATTATTAGCAAAATCTAAGAGAAGGAAACATGCTCCATACTTGACAGGAAACAGATTTCACTAAATTATTTATTTTTACAGGATATTCGAAACCGGTAATTTACCGTCACGAATAGATTCATTCGAATTATAAAATAAATACATCTTCATGTTGCCCTTCTTAACGTTTATGAGTGGTTTGCACTGTTCAAATCATACGCATTGCACCAAATGACACACTTTGTTTACAATTTGATCTGCTAACCACAACCTGTCAAAGATCATATCTAATTACTTCATGTTCAAGCAGGGTATACTCATGGACTAAATCACTGATATTACATGAATTCTCAAAGAACAAAAGTGGAGATTAAAGATTACTTGTAAATATTTTATAATAAAGACATCATGAAATCATGAAACGTCAACGTAATTTGTAACGTTAACAAGAAAATTGTCGGTGTAAGCGAATTGTTAGTGGCGTTTGTTCAAGTGTTCAACTTTAATGCTATGTCATTTTTTAATAAATTGCATCGTGCAATTTTATTTAATTGAATTTGTTGTATACATTTACGAGTATTAAAATATTTGTTATAACTTAGATATCAAACTATATGGAATGACTAAGAAAATCTGTAAAATTACTATAAAATGGATAGCTATTACATTGATCGACTATATTCACATAATAATACGCGTATATTAGTGTAAATTCAGTTTTCAATCAAATTCATTTGCAAACCAAAAGATGAATATCCAGTTTTGTTCATAGCTCATTTTACCTTCCGTCACCTTTAAGTAAGGAAGGTATTTCTTAGTCAAAAAATTCGATGATGAGTTTTTAATCAATTAGCACGTTTCAGGGTCCCTAGAATACGATTTTATTATTTTTACGAAGATATCTGTGTGTGTGTGTGTGTGTGTGTGTGTGTGTGTGTGTGTGCGTGCGCATGTGTGTGTGTATGTGTGTGTGCGTGCGCATGTGTGTGTGTATGTGTGTGTGCGTGCGCATGTGTGTGTGTGTGTGAGTCAGTGAGTGAGTGAGTGAGTGAGTGAGTGAGTGAGTGAGTGAGTGAGTGAGTGAGTGAGTGAGTGAGTGAGTGTGTGTGAGTGTGTGTACCTTACCTAAAGGTGATGGAAGGTAAAAATGGCAAATACATATAAACTATTATTCACGAAAGATGACTATTCAAGGTCATTTGTGAGCCGTCTGGTATAATATTACTTGCAGATAACTTCACTGCATTTCGTGTGCATAGGCGTGTAACATGAAGTATTTATGGACACATTTTAACAGAATAAATAGAGTAATTTATTTGAAAATTATATTTCTTTCTAAATAATGTCTTTCTGAAAGATTTATGTTTTTCACTTATGCTTTAGCAAAACACAATAACATAGAATTAACTTTTAAACCGAGGAATAATAATTTGATATAAACATCAACGCCACTGGGTTAATATTAGCACAGAGGGCAGTGTAGTAGATAATTAGATATCTGTAATTCTACGACATGCGTCATTATTATTTATAGTGTCTTAGAAAGTAATGCCACTATTTACGTATATCTGTCACACCACATAAATTAAATAGGCATAGGTCAAATAATCTTTCTCTTTCTAATACAAAAAGTTGCTAAGCTACTGCTGTAAAGTGATGTGTATTCTTACTTCGAAAGAATGGCCTTGAATAGTCATCTTTCGTGAATAATAATGTGTGTGCGTGTGTGCGTGTGCCGTGTTTGTGCGTGTGTGTGAGTGTGTGTGTAACAAAAATTTCGTCTATAATTTCTAAAATTATAATTCTTTCGTATTCTTCTTCGTTACATTCATTTGAAGATTTTAACAGTTTTTCTTGAAAAAACTATGTCAAATATCATTTTTTCACATTTAATGTTTTTATAAATATTAAAGAACATTTTATTCTCTATACTATTTGACTACATTTTATACTTAATATTAAATGAATATAGAGTTAAAAAATTATAAAGAAATTAAATTTCATAAAGTAGACTGCTATGGAAACAGCTACTACATTAAGAAAATTCTGATTGAAAGATGTCAGTGTCAAGTGCAATTGACATACTCGTAGAGAATATAGAATCTTTGACTAAAAATACGTACAAATGCCGAAAGGTAATGTACAAGAAATAGAATCTTTTGTAAGGAACTTTCTGTATGAAATTTGTACAAAATACTTAGAACTGACGGAAGTAACGGTGTAACTTTCCAATATGGCTTCCTTATAAAAATCATAACTTTGACTTCATAACACGAAATCTAATAGAGTATAAAAAAAATTGAGCACAGTCATTCATAAGAAAATAAAAAAGTGTCCTAAAGAAGTGCAAACCAAAATTCCATAATATTTACGTAGTGACCTATGAATATTTCGGGAAAAACAAAAACATCTTTAAAATGGCATACTACCGTGGCAACTTTGTCCCAATTTAACCGACTTCGTATCTCTTATAGTATACGAGATCCCAATGGTCCGCCTCGAAAAACGGACACTCTGTATGATTGTATATATTTATTCGTCTCATGACAGATTTTCAACAACGAATGGAAAAGGATTAATTTCAAAATTTTCTTAATTCCTTCTTTTGTTAGTGCTTAGCCGTTCTTACAACTAAAAACAAATTTATCTCTGTACATTTTTACCTTCCGCTACCTTTGGTAAGGGAGGTATAGGGATCGTGCTAAAAATCGTATATCGAGATTTTGGTAAATGACCACGTTTTAAGGCCCTAGAATCCAATTTTAACATTTTCACAATAATGTCTGTGTGTATGTGTGTGTGGATCTTCCACTCTAACTCAAATACTATCATTCAGAAAATTTTGAAACCTTATATTTCGAACATTTACGTAATGGAAAGAGCCCATTAGATTTTAGTGAAAATCGGATAACCGGAAATGGTACTGTACTAGAAATACCTTTAAATGTTATTTTTTCGAAATTAATGTTATTATAAAAATTAAAGATTATTAAATTTTCTTTATATTTGCATTAATACTTTTTCTATATATTTTATGGATAAATTTATAAAATTATATATAATTTAAATCCCAGAGCCTACGCTTTAAATAAACAAAACGCAGTTATTCAAATGTATGTAACTGACAGATAAATGTCACTATCAAAGAACTAATCATTTCAAAATAATATTAATAACGTTTTAAAAAGAAAAAAGTAAATAGAACAATAATAAAAATTAACGATTCAAAAAAATGTTTAAACTAATCCTCATTTTTGGATTAGTGAATTCTATTCTATCCCGATATTTAAAATTTAATCTTCATTTTATTATAGCTCCGGTGGCTCAATGTTTGAGCAACGCCTCATGTTATGAGTGCCCTCGGGGCTCTGGGTTCGAATCCCACTAAGGCATGGATGTGTGTGAATGTGAACCCACTCTGTAATTGGTATTTAAAAAAAAGGTAGTAACTTGGATTAGGTTAGACTATATTTTAAAATACAAACTGTCAAAATTAGAATAAAATTCGCTAATCCAAAAATAAGGATTGACTTTATCTTTTTTGTGACTCGTGCTGTAATGGCGGGAGGTATCGTGTTGGCCACACCAGATTTTATTATACAATACGATATCAAACAAAATATGGGGTCTCGTGGCCGCGTGCCTGAGTGTCTGGTTGCGAATCTGGGGAACCGGGTTCGATCCTGACCGACGCCAAATATTTCAAATTTTAAATGGCACAAAATTGACCCCTATGGTGTACTCTCCACGCCAACATTGAGTGCCCGTGAGGTGACGCCTGGTAAACGCCCGCACGGTACAAATATGTTATCATCATTACCGAATTCTGTGTACAAAGCAGATTGGCACACCGCAGCAATGGGCAATATGCCGTGATGATATATTTATTTATTTATATCAAATAAAATGGAACTGAAGAAAGACAATGATCTTGCAACATCAGATTTTTATTAGAACAAATAATAATAATTCCTTGAGAATTAAACCAACACTTGTATTCTTGTAAACATCTTGAACTTATCATCTTAACCCTAATTTCTGTTCCACCCACATCTGTGTTGTTCTTCTTGTGTGATGCGAGTAAGCCATCGCTAAGGTGTTAGCGCGTGACAGCTTCGACACGAGTGATAAATTATTCCGATATGACTGTACATTTTTGTGGGCAAACACCAAACACGACCGGGCACACGAACACAGCAAACAGCCATTATACGGCTATTATAGCTTTGTTAAAAATTAATCTATCATAAGCCGGCTGCGAGCCGCGAGCTTGGACCCACCAACGAATGATAAATTGCACTTCGATTTTCTTTCGTGTGTTACGAATATGGACACAGTCCGGTGGGAGTGTGTCTGTCAATGAAAAAGAATGGAAACAATATAACGCCAAGGTGTAATTTATATGAGTAATTTGTTGTTCCGATTCTGAATATGTATACACGAAATTAGGTACACTTAAATGCTTTTTGTGCTGGTTATGTTAGACCAGGGGTCGCCAAACTTTCTAGCCTTAGGGCCATACTTATTACTCCAGTAAGTTCCGAGGGCCAAAACCAGTGCTAAATTTGAATAAAATTTAAAATGTCAAGAAAAATGCGCCGCAGGCGCTTTTTTTTAGTTCAAGGTCAAATATCTTTAAATTGAATATTTATTCTGGAATGCGTAACGCATAACTACACTTTTTAACCCCCTTTCATGTGACAGAATAAATAAAAATATGCATCTGAAAAAAGTTATAAATAATTTAATAATATTAATACGTAAAAATAACAATAATTATTTGCCGCAAAATAAAATTTCAATACAATTAAAAAAAGCAAACTTAGAACATGTTCATGGTACTACTTACTTGTGTGAGAAAACATTCTCCAAAATGAAGTACACGAAGAATATTTACAGATCTAAGTTAACCGAAGAGCATCTTAAATCTTTTTTAGTAATTGGTACAAGTAAAATTGGTCTCATTAGTATTTTTTACAAGTGAACACCCCGCGGTTTCATTCGCGTTAATTTAGCTTTTCCGTTCCTGAGGGATTTTCAGAATAAAAATCATATGTGTGATTCAAGATATATACATTCCAAACATCGATAGACATACATATACGATACACTCTTTACACCAACATAACTACCGAGGTTGAAACCGCGGGATGTTCACTAGTTTATAATATTAGTAGGATTCATTTCACTTATTTGCTAATTATTATGCTTAAGTTAAATTTTCTGCGTATTATACTTGTCATTAATCTTTACCTAACAAGTAAATAAAACCAAGTTATTATCATTCTGTGTTTTTTTAACCAACTTATCGCCGCAACAATATCAACAATAAGCCATTAGCTGTCGCGGGCCGGATTGGTGACATTGGTCATTAGCTGTCGCGGGCCGGGTTGAAGACACTGGCGGGCCGGATTTGGCCCGCGGGCCGTAGTTTGGAGACCCCTGTGTTAGACCATGATACACTCTAAGAAATTCCGTTTTCAATAAATAATAAAATTGGTTTTTGTGCCTAAGTCCGGTATAAACTATTATTCACGAAAGATGACTATTCAAGGTCATTTGTGAGCCGTCTGATATAATACTACTTGCAGATAACTTCATTGCATTTCGTTTGCATAGGCGTGCAACATGAAATATTTATGGACACATTTTAACTGAAAAATAAGAATAATTCATTTGAAAATTATGTTTCTTTCTAAATAATGCCTTTCTGAAAGATTTATGTTCTTCACTTATGTTTTTGCAAAATACAAAAACATAGACTTAATTTATAAACCAAGGAATAATAATTTGACTTAAACGTCAACGCCACTGGGTAAATATTAGCAGAGAGGGCAGTGCAGTAGGTAATTAGGTATCTGTAATTCTACGATATATGTCATTATTATTTATAGTCTGTTAGAAAGTAATGCCACTATTTACGTATATCTGTTACACGACATAAATTAAATAGACATAGGTCAAATAATCTTTCTCTTTCTAATACAAAATGTTGCTAAGCTACTGCTATCAAGTGATGTGTATTCTTTCTTCAAACAAATGACCTTAAATAGTCATCTTTCGTGAATAATAGTGTAAGTATTATTACTCTATTCCAAATTGTCCGGAAACACTTATTTACAAGATCTAGGCCGGTAAAACGAGTTCGTATTTTCATCACAAGAATTACCAAAATTATCACAACTTTTAATACTAAATTGTTAATGGGTGTGACGATGGTCACTAGATTTGGATTTAATTTTCGTGTTTAGCATTGTAGTCTTGTGGTTAACAAGTTAGTTTTTTTTTTGGTAAAGTTTATAAATTCAAATCGAGGTTCAAATCCCACCAGTAAAAATGTTTACATTTTTATTATATTGTATTGGTTGAGATTACGCATACAATGTAATTGTTTGATTATATTGTATGTCGTTTGTTGCAAAATGAATTGTTGTATTATTGTTTAAAATTGCAAATGTTTATGAATTTGTTGTTTACCTGTTAGGTACAGCGTGGTCGAGGATCTAGCGTGCTCTGTCGGGAAGACGGTATGTGCCGTCTTCCGCGAACCTGGTGAGTGCCAGGCGAGCAGTTTTTTAGGACTTTGGCTGCCTCTGACTCTGTGCTGTTGGTGTGTGCCGGCAGTTCGTGAGGGAGTGCAGAAGGTGCCTTGTACGGCTACGGATACCGCCGTAGCAGGATGTTTCAGCACAGTGGGGTTTACCACTTTTTGCTGTAATCGCGATGGTCGATGATTGTTGGTGTGTGTCAACACGGCTCCGTACCGAAATCGCGATTGTTGATGAGTATTGTCGAGTGACAACACTGTTACCGTTTTGTTTTTCTCAACTTTGGTGTGTGCCATTGTTGCCCGTTCATTGTTGACCATATATTTTTATGAACGAATCCTGCAAGTACCGCTGTTTTATTTGTAGTATCCTATAATAGGCTAACGATTGCTACTTTCATTTGTTTGTTATTATTATCGTTTTAATATATTTTAATAAAATATTAAAATTCATTATGATTTCATTGTCAAAAACCGAACTCCACTGAGATACCCGAGCCCTTTTGGCGTTCAAGCCACTCTTTTCAGCGACGCTATAATAGCGTCCTTCACCTCTCCTGTGCTGTGTTATCGACCGATCGATTGGCGCCCGAGAAACCCGTTTTGACAGCAAGGAGATCTGAAGAGAACTTCGAGTAAAGTTGACGAGACACGCCTTTTTTTGGCCATTACATGGGAGAGTTTAGTCATGTTGAAATGTAATGATTTTTCCACATTACTGCAATAATATACATGTAATATTACTATTAATGCAATAAAAGTAATATAATATAGCGTATTTTTTAGAACCAACGCTATTAAAATTATCGTAAGTTAAATCGCCCATAATACGATGACGTATGCAGCATCTTTGGTCCGCCGTAGTTGTTCGCTACAAGCGCTAGTTTAGAATGAAAACATGAACGTATGTCTTCTATATTTGATATTGAAACGTCAAATCGCAAAAAGCAAATTATTTTATTTTAAATATGTAAATGCAAAACTTAGAAAATACGATAAACACAGATATTAAATTGTCAAGTGTCAAATGTAAACATAAACAGGTGGCCGTGTTTTGCTTCTGTCTCTTTCTATGAAGTACGTTTTGGACACGTATGTCGAGACCCAATAGGGCTGTTGTAAGAATTTTTATATGCCTTCTAAGTATTAAATTTAAAAAGATATCATTATTTAAATAGATTCAAATTTGAAAATATCTATTAGATATTTTACAATTAATGCCGCAATTCTGAACAAATCTGTAAGTCTTACAGATCTGTAAATCTATAAATAATGAACAAAATCGCAGCGAAAGCTGCTACACATATGTATAATTTTATATTAATCAACAAAAATAGAAGCGTTTATGTCAGTTATTTACAGATTTACAGATCTGTAAGACTTACAGATTAGTTTGCTTATTAACATTTTTTGTATCTCTCAAAATGAACGAAACACCCTGTGTAATATATACCAGTTCATGGAAAAAATAATATATACTATATATTATTTTTCCATGAATTGGCGTGGAAAAAGTTATTTTTACAAAAATAAAGTATTTATAAATTTTATTTTATTAGCCTATGAATCGTTGCAAAAGACAACAAAAAATTGTTGACAGTTGAATCGTTACACATGGCAGCAATAATTTGTTGACAGTTTGTTGAAAATTGCTTTAAACAATAATTCTTATATTTAGTTCAGAATCCTCTTTGTTCAATTCTAAAAAAACCACAAGAAATAGGCGGGGTAGTTTTCAACTTGTTATCCCCGAAATTCAGAGATTTATATGATAAAACACAATGAACAAATTCGAATCAGTTTCCTTGTTCTTATGATATTAAAATCATTGCTCTTAAAAAAAGTCAGTTATATGAGGTATTTACGATAATTCTACCGGTGAACTGTTACCGGTAAACAGCTTTTTGTCAGGTTATAGCTACCGGAATCGATATTTTAAGAACCCAAGTGGTAAACAGGATAGATCCATAACTTATGAAAAAATTTAAAAATTTAAAACAGGTTAGAAATTTGACATATAGTTAACAAACTGAGTAGTCCTACTTTGACCACATTTCCACTTTTAACCAGCGCGCTTCCTGTAGATTGATTTGGTAGATATTGAACAATTTTCGAACACGGTAACTCGTGTTTTCGAACACAGTCGGTAGATGCGGTATCTACCGGTAGAATTTTCGTAAATGCGTATGTATTTTCTATAAAATCCATACAGAAAGTTCCATGCAAAAAATTCTAAATTTCTTATAGGTACGTTCCCTTTCGACAATTGTACGTATTTTATACAAATTCCATACAGAAAGTTTCGAGCAAAAAGATCCTATATTTCGAGTAAAATTGTAACAAATACCTATACTACGAATATGTCAATTGCACTTGACACTGACATCTTTTAATCAGAATTTTCTCAATATATTAGCTGTTTCTAGCATAGCTGGCTAATTTATGAAATTTAATTTATTTATAATTTTATAACTCTATATCCATTTAATATGAAGTATAAAATTCAGTCAAATCGTGTAGAGAATACAATGTTCTTTAATATTTATAATAACATTAAATGTGAAAAAATGATATTTAACATCGTTTTTTCAAGAAAAACTGTTAAAATCTTCAAATAAGGGTATTTCTGGTTGACCAATTATAACCAAAATCTAATCAGCTCTTCATATGGATGCAACGAAGAGGAATACGAGCAAAATGGTATAGTTCTCTTTCAATTTAGATACCACAGAAATTGACTTTTACTCTCGATCATGGATAGGAAAACACTTTTTAAAATTTCCAGAAAAAAGTTTATAGCCAAAAGTGAGAATTGGAAAATAAATTTAAACAAAAATACTTTAGTTTAAGATCCCAAAAACAGTTTTGCTTCAATGTCTAAGAAATTTATTATTCATAATTCTTAATACAATATTACTTCAAAAATTATTTTAAATTCTGCGTGAAGAAAGAAGTCAATTTTTTAAGATTTTGTAAAGAAAGTCAACTCGGAGATTCTTATCTCTATTCTCCAATCTTTAAAAGGTGAAAATATACGAGCAACAACACTACAGTAAGAGTGAAAATCTAATCATAGAAAAATGCAGCGTAACGCGTTCATCCCTCTAAGAGGGTGAAACGAATTTTGAATTGTTTCATTGACAGTTATGTATTCTCGACCTATTTGGGTGGCAAACCAAGCGAAAAGATAGCACAGGTACCAAAGTCAAGAGGCGAAAGCTCTGACTTGCAAAATATCGGCAAATCTATTTTAAATTACCGTGTGGACTAGTTCTAATCAACACGAATAGAGAAATTTAACGCTTTAAATTTTATTAGTCACAAACTGAAAATCTTTTATAAAAATGACAGCGTATTTGAAGATCATTAATTAAAATTTATCCCAAATTCAACAACTTTTTGACCAACCACGATTTGTTTGTCTTTTAAATATATTTTGGAAGCGTAATAGTAAGCATTAACACTATAAATTTTACTAAAAATTTGGTGTAGCCAACACAATACCTCCCGCCATTTACCGCCCTAGTCACAAAAAAATATTAAGCTAATCCTTATTTTTCGATTAGTAAATTTTACTCTAATTTTGGCAGTTAATTTCTTAAAATATAGTCTAATCTAATCCAAATAACTACCTTTTTTGATAATAAAATGAAGATTAAATTTTAAATACCGTGATAAAATAGAATTCACTAATCCGAAAATGAGAATTAGCTTAATTTTTTGCGAATCGTTAATTTTTATTAATATAAATACATACTTACATATTTACATATGCTGGACACTGTATTGATTTCCTTTACTATTGTTCTATTTACTTTTTACCTTCCATCACCTTTAGGTAAGGAAGGTATTGTCTCTGGTCAAAAAATTCGGTGGTGAGTTTTTGATGAATAAGCACGTTTTAGGGTCCTTAGAATACGATTTTACTATTTTTACGATGATGTCTGTATGTGTTTGTGTGTGTGTGTGTGTATATATATGTGTGTATATATATATATATATATATATATATATATATATATATATATATATATATATATATATATTATATATATATATATATATATATATATATATATATATATATATATATATATATATATATTGTAACGGAACATCCTTGATCATTGCACCAATTTTATGTAACGGAACATCCTTGGTCATAATAACCAATTTTATGTAACGCGACATACCTTATACCTTTTTTACCTTGACCATGTCTAATAGATGGTGGTACTTACCCTACGTTGTGTTTATTTTTAATAAGTAACCCTTTACCTGGTTCGTAATATAGAGTAGCTGTCAAAAGTGGAGGAATCGGGATAGGTATTTGACGTAATTAAAGAATGATGTTCTCTCCAAAAAGCAGACAGAATTTGTCTAGCTTTGTGCATTTATTGAAAATTAACCATGAAAGCAAATAGTAAATCATATGAGAAATATGGTCGGGTGTAAGGGTTTGAACACGACACCCTGCTGTGGAAAGGTCCGCTCTCTGGCATTCGCCTTACGTGCGAGGGAAACCACAGCGAAAACCTCGTACAGAGAGACATCGAGACACAATTTAAACAAATAATTTATAACAAATTAAACATAGCAATACATAAAGGTTGTCCCAACAATTTAATATTAACAACATCGAAATAATACTTTAATTCGACCTGTATATTGATAGTCAATTATAAACGTAATTGTGTAAGTGAAGGTGAGTGTGTAAGTTTGGTAAGTTCGGAGTTTCATCCGAACTGCCATGACGCTCGGCGTCGCCGCCGGCCTGCTTTTTGTATGGAAAGCGTGGAGTTAGCAACACAATCCTGGCTCGCCGCTGGACCGGCCTCACCATTTTTACAGGCCGCCCGGCATAGCCGAGGCGTCTACAGTATGCGACTGTGTCGCCATACTGTCTATCCCGACAAGTACCTGTGTCGTACCCGTCGGGGTGTAATTTGTAAAGTGATACCCAAGTGAACGTGGACATGCCAGCGTTCGGTGCTGATACGGCACACATCTTGAGTTTGGGTGGCTGCAAAGCAACTAGACCCGCAAAATTACGTTTGATTGACAACCAATACTAGGTTATATAGATATAAATTAGTTATATCGTTGTGACAACAATCAATCATAATATAGTGCTTGTCCAAGTTAAGTTCATCGTAATGGAAAAAGGGAGCCAAATTAGGTGAATAGGGAGGATGGTATGGAGGTTCCCCAAACGTGCCTGGCTAGCCATAGCAACTGGATGGGCGGAAAGTAGTGGAGGTTCCCAAACGTGCCTGGCTAGCCATAGCAACTGGATGGGAGGAAAAATGGTGGAGGTGCCCAAACGTGCCTGGCTAGCCATAGCAACTGGATGGGCGGAAAGTAGTGGAGGTTCCCAAACGTGCCTGGCTAGCCATAGCAACTGGATGGGCGGAAAGTAGTGGAGGTTCCCAAACGTGCCTGGCTAGCCATAGCAACTGGATGGGAGGAAAAATGGTGGAGGTGCCCAAACGTGCCTGGCTAGCCATAGCAACTGGATGGGCGGAAAGTGGTGGAGGTTCCCAAACGTGCCTGGCTAGCCATAGCAACTGGATGGGAGGAAAAATGGTGGAGGTGCCCAAACGTGCCTGGCTAGCCATAGCAACTGGATGGGCGGAAAGTGGTGGAGGTTCCCAAACGTGCCTGGCTCGCCATAGCAACTGGATGGGAGGAAAAATGGTGGAGGTGCCCAAACGTGCCTGGCTAGCCATAGCAACTGGATGGGCGGAAAGTAGTGGAGGTTCCCAAACGTGCCTGGCTAGCCATAGCAACTGGATGGGAGGAAAAATGGTGGAGGTGCCCAAACGTGCCTGGCTAGCCATAGCAACTGGATGGGAGGAAAAATGGTGGAGGTGCCCAAACGTGCCTGGCTAGCCATAGCAACTGGATGGGCGGAAAGTAGGAAAAGGTATGGGAAACAAAGTCGAAGGTAGACTTAGAACTTACCTCGGACAAGCCAAGTGTAAAAGTTCGATGAGTTCAGAGTCTTGGGTTACCCAACATGTCAACCATGCCAGAGGTCCAAGGTCTGTGAGTAAGTTTGGTGAGTCCAGAGCCTTGGGTTACCCAACATGTCAACCATGCCAGAGGTCCAAGGTCTGTGAGTCTGGTCGAAACCAGACTGCCGAATACAGAGTTTATCCCCGTATTTAAACCAAAATATCCCTCTTGCCTCCTTCCGATCTTAGGCGTTTCGGGGTTAAGGGTTGCACCTCCCCGTCACCGGTGTGAGTGGGTGGTTGGGTGGCTCGTGGAAATTTCCAGAACATCATAAGTCTGTCATCATGTACGGAATGCCAGATGGCCCGTGTTGCAGTGTCAAGTGTCTACAGCGCTCGACTGCCTGGCGCCAACCCTTAATCTGAGCATGAGAAACAATGAACACATATGCAACAATATTTTTATGCAATGGCCATCGCAATTAAATACTAACTACAAATATCACTTGCAACGAATCCTAATAAGAACATTAACAGTATAATTGTTTGGTTATTATAAATGCATAGATAACTAAATAAACAAACGAATAAGTGCATAAACAAACAAATAAACAATAATCATGATAATAGAGAGTACAGTCTCAAACTCCCCCAGATATTTAATCGTCTTAGCCAGCAAACATGTGAGCTATTACATTAAATATCTCATGCACAATTAGTACGTTTGTTAGATTATCATTGTTATTGTTTATAATTCTAAATTGTACGTTAGTTTTCATGACAACCGGACATCAAAGCAAGCTCCTAAAGGATCATGCATTTTATTGGGATGATTGCAATTGAAATTATTTATAACAATATCTACTTCATATATTTTATTTATATAATAAATAATAACCATAATTCGAATGATATTTCTAAGAGCGAACGGGTAGTTTTGTTACCTGATGTCTTCGTGTCAAACATGATCTGAAGCACTAAATCAATTCGTCGTAGCCCTTCCAGTGGTGCTCCAATAATTATTTACTAAGGGAGTGTTGAGAACGCTGGTTTCGTTTAAGATCGACTGGGTTCCATTTTCAATTAACCTTTCGAGATCAGGTAAGATCACGAAGTATGAATGGATGTAATCCGCATTTTAGTTCATAAATAATAAACAAGTAGATCCCTCTGAAAAACTTTTGTCTACGCCTATGTAGCTCTTCAAAAAGGGATGATCGGACCTTTTCTTGAGGTCGATGTATTGCAAGAGGAGTTTTGTTCCAGGTATAAAGGAAGCGGCTTTTTCTGCACACCCTTGTAAAAATATCTACAATATTTCTGGTAAGTTTATTTGCCGCATCCCTAAAAAATCTTCAGTACTATTCTGGCAATTTTTTCCATTCATTGTTTCGGTTTCCTTCGAAACATGTATCGTCATTTAACTTTGTTTCAAGAATTCTGGAGTCGAATGTTGACATAACTAAATAGTGGTGTGACGTACCTTTGAGTATCATATTACATGAAGATACGTGTGTACGGCAATTGTCTTTCCCCAAACAATTCGAGATCAGAGATTTTGTTTTTTTCTAAGTTAGGTGATTCGGTATTTGTTGTTCAGTTGATTGTCTCCAATATTCAACTTTCGGCAACTTCTATTCTATTGTTGGCCTGACGTTGAAATCTGATATTATTTTATGGTGTCCATAATTTTGTGGTTTTTATTCACGGGCTCCCCCCATCGTTTTGCGTATTTTTTCTCTAGATCACCTGATACTTCTGACATATCGGAATGCGATTTTGAGTTTTTTTTTTCCATTGTATACAACATTTTCTATTTTTATTAATTTACCATCCTCATTGTGATGTTGGATCCGATAGACTTCTTTCTTTGATTTCCTCGATGTGATTAAATCACACTATTATCCCCTATAACATCAGTCGTTCTAGCCCTATTTGTTCCATTTACCAATACCAAATATGCTGAAATAAATTTTTATTATGTCGCGCACTGCACTGTAATACACGGCACTTGTGCTACTTCAAATTACATAACATGCACTGAAATTTGGACTCTATTGATTTGTGATTTTAATATCTTCTGATTTGTCCATTACTGTTATAAATATCTTATTAAAAAGTGGTTTCTTACCCAACTTGTATAGGTGTAACTCTTCATTTATGATTCTCCCCCGAACGATGGTTTATCAGCGAATGTCTGTGGTAATTTGTTGTTCCTCGGCACTCCCAACGTTCTCGTTCATAGTTTCAGTTGATCCTGCTCCTATTGTTTTCCTTTTATTCATTATTGACACCCGGTGGTACACTCTCCACGCCAGAAATGAGTGCCCGTGAGGTGACGTCTGGTAAACGCCCGCATGGCACGAATATATCATCATAACTACCGTCATCTGTGTACAAAACAGATTGGCACATCCAGGAATGGGTAGTATGCCGTGATGATATATTATTATATTATTTTATTATTATTATTATTATTATTATTACAAATTTAATTATTATTATTATTATTATTATTATTATTATTATTATTATAATTATTATTCCTTCTTTCGGCGTCAACTTCACAAATATTTTTATGATTTGCAACCCCGAAGATTCCGGTGAACTATACCCATTTAATATTTCTATTCTGCACATATTTCAAACAAATTATGTATGAACATTATTCTCAATAACACCAAATTTCCTCCCTCTCCCCCATTTAACAGCTTTTAAAACTCTATATCCTGGTCACCGGCAACAATTTTATGTAACGGAACATCCTTGATCATTGCACCAATTTTATGTAACGGAACATCCTTGGTCATAATAACCAATTTTATGTAACGCGACATACCTTATACCTTTTTTACCTTGACCATGTCTAATAGATGGTGGTACTTACCCTACGTTGTGTTTATTTTTAATAAGTAACCCTTTACCTGGTTCGTAATATAGAGTAGCTGTCAAAAGTGGAGGAATCGGGATAGGTATTTGACGTAATTAAAGAATGATGTTCTCTCCAAAAAGCAGACAGAATTTGTCTAGCTTTGTGCATTTATTGAAAATTAACCATGAAAGCAAATAGTAAATCATATGAGAAATATGGTCGGGTGTAAGGGTTTGAACACGACACCCTGCTGTGGAAAGGTCCGCTCTCTGGCATTCGCCTTACGTGCGAGGGAAACCACAGCGAAAACCTCGTACAGAGAGACATCGAGACACAATTTAAACAAATAATTTATAACAAATTAAACATAGCAATACATAAAGGTTGTCCCAACAATTTAATATTAACAACATCGAAATAATACTTTAATTCGACCTGTATATTGATAGTCAATTATAAACGTAATTGTGTAAGTGAAGGTGAGTGTGTAAGTTTGGTAAGTTCGGAGTTTCATCCGAACTGCCATGACGCTCGGCGTCGCCGCCGGCCTGCTTTTTGTATGGAAAGCGTGGAGTTAGCAACACAATCCTGGCTCGCCGCTGGACCGGCCTCACCATTTTTACAGGCCGCCCGGCATAGCCGAGGCGTCTACAGTATGCGACTGTGTCGCCATACTGTCTATCCCGACAAGTACCTGTGTCGTACCCGTCGGGGTGTAATTTGTAAAGTGATACCCAAGTGAACGTGGACATGCCAGCGTTCGGTGCTGATACGGCACACATCTTGAGTTTGGGTGGCTGCAAAGCAACTAGACCCGCAAAATTACGTTTGATTGACAACCAATACTAGGTTATATAGATATAAATTAGTTATATCGTTGTGACAACAATCAATCATAATATAGTGCTTGTCCAAGTTAAGTTCATCGTAATGGAAAAAGGGAGCCAAATTAGGTGAATAGGGAGGATGGTATGGAGGTTCCCCAAACGTGCCTGGCTAGCCATAGCAACTGGATGGGCGGAAAGTAGTGGAGGTTCCCAAACGTGCCTGGCTAGCCATAGCAACTGGATGGGAGGAAAAATGGTGGAGGTGCCCAAACGTGCCTGGCTAGCCATAGCAACTGGATGGGCGGAAAGTAGTGGAGGTTCCCAAACGTGCCTGGCTAGCCATAGCAACTGGATGGGCGGAAAGTAGTGGAGGTTCCCAAACGTGCCTGGCTAGCCATAGCAACTGGATGGGAGGAAAAATGGTGGAGGTGCCCAAACGTGCCTGGCTAGCCATAGCAACTGGATGGGCGGAAAGTGGTGGAGGTTCCCAAACGTGCCTGGCTAGCCATAGCAACTGGATGGGAGGAAAAATGGTGGAGGTGCCCAAACGTGCCTGGCTAGCCATAGCAACTGGATGGGCGGAAAGTGGTGGAGGTTCCCAAACGTGCCTGGCTCGCCATAGCAACTGGATGGGAGGAAAAATGGTGGAGGTGCCCAAACGTGCCTGGCTAGCCATAGCAACTGGATGGGCGGAAAGTAGTGGAGGTTCCCAAACGTGCCTGGCTAGCCATAGCAACTGGATGGGAGGAAAAATGGTGGAGGTGCCCAAACGTGCCTGGCTAGCCATAGCAACTGGATGGGAGGAAAAATGGTGGAGGTGCCCAAACGTGCCTGGCTAGCCATAGCAACTGGATGGGCGGAAAGTAGGAAAAGGTATGGGAAACAAAGTCGAAGGTAGACTTAGAACTTACCTCGGACAAGCCAAGTGTAAAAGTTCGATGAGTTCAGAGTCTTGGGTTACCCAACATGTCAACCATGCCAGAGGTCCAAGGTCTGTGAGTAAGTTTGGTGAGTCCAGAGCCTTGGGTTACCCAACATGTCAACCATGCCAGAGGTCCAAGGTCTGTGAGTCTGGTCGAAACCAGACTGCCGAATACAGAGTTTATCCCCGTATTTAAACCAAAATATCCCTCTTGCCTCCTTCCGATCTTAGGCGTTTCGGGGTTAAGGGTTGCACCTCCCCGTCACCGGTGTGAGTGGGTGGTTGGGTGGCTCGTGGAAATTTCCAGAACATCATAAGTCTGTCATCATGTACGGAATGCCAGATGGCCCGTGTTGCAGTGTCAAGTGTCTACAGCGCTCGACTGCCTGGCGCCAACCCTTAATCTGAGCATGAGAAACAATGAACACATATGCAACAATATTTTTATGCAATGGCCATCGCAATTAAATACTAACTACAAATATCACTTGCAACGAATCCTAATAAGAACATTAACAGTATAATTGTTTGGTTATTATAAATGCATAGATAACTAAATAAACAAACGAATAAGTGCATAAACAAACAAATAAACAATAATCATGATAATAGAGAGTACAGTCTCAATATATATATATATATATATATATATATATATATATATATATATATATATATATATATATATATATATATATATATATCTGTGTGTGACAAAATTTTCTGATGCGATAACTCTAATACTACAATTCCAAAAATTATAATTCTTTCGTATTCCTCTTTGTTACATCCATGTGAAGAGCTGATTAGATTTTGGCTATAATTGGTCTATGTTATAACACTGGAAACAGCTGCTATATTAAGAAAATTCTGATTGAAAGGTGTCAATGTCAAGTGCAGTTGACAGTATGTTTGTGTTATAATTTTACTGGAAATATAGGATCTTTTGTTAGGAACTTTCTGTATGGAATTTGTATAAAACACGTACAACTGCCTTAAGGTAATGTACAAGAAATAATAGTATATTATGTTATTAGGAGTAGAAAGCGGTCTTTTTGTGTTGAACCCAGCTGTTGCGGCCGAGGCGCTAGCCGAGGCTAGGCAAGCTGGGTAAAACACAAAAAGGGCGTTCTACTCCGAATGACATATACTATTTTTTCTTCAAGTGTTTCAAAGATTTTTTTGACATTTTTTTTTATAATTTTTTATTTGTAGTGTTTGCAGTTTCAGCCAAAGCTGGCTGTGAACACTACAAAACAAAAACGATACAACTGTCAAATAACAATTTTCGATATAATCTGTGTTGCTGTGACGAATGCCGCCGCTAGCGGTGAACAAACAAACTAACATTTTTTTACTAGTACAACAATAACAACATTTTTGTACTAGTAAGACAATGAATGTCTTCTATAGTGTGTGTACAGTAACACAATATGAATATTATAATACGCTTGAAGAAAAAATCTTTTACAAGGAACTTTCTGTATGACATTTATGTAAAATAGATAGAACTGACGGAAGGTAATGTGCTGGCCACATCAGATTTTTTTTCATTTTTAAAACGTTACTATTATTAATTTGAAATGATTAGTTCTTTGACAGTAACATTTAACTGTCAGTTACATACCTTTGAATAACTGCGGAACCGAGGAGTTTTGTTTGTTTAAAGCGTAGTTCCGGGATTTAAATTATAGATAATTTTATAAATTTATCCATAAAATTTTGAGCTTTTCAGCTTCTTGTAAAGTGCCATTTCCGGTTATCCGATTTACACCAAAATCTAATGGGCTCTTTCCATTACAGAAAAGGTTCGAAATACAAGGTTTCAAAATTTTCTGATTGATAGTATTTGAGTTAAAGTGGAGGATCCACACATACATACACACACACACTCACACATACACGCACACACATAGGTACACACGTACACACATACACACTGACATCATCGCGAAAATGTTAAAATTGGATTGTAGGGACCTTGAAACGTGGTCATTTACCAAAATCTCGATATGCGATTTTTAGCACGATCTCTGTACCTCCCTTACCAAGGGTAGCGAGAGGTAAATATATGTGGATGAATGTTGTCACTATTTGCAGAAAAACATTTCAAAGTCTAATTTTTCAATGCCGGCAAACTTTAAATTTATTCCCCTGAAATATTTGAAAAAAGTGACATCTGCTATTGCACCACAGTATTATATTGATACATAAATATTGTGCAAAAGTACCTACCTACAGTGGTATGTGAAAACAGAAATGAAAAAATGTTTTTAGCAATGCAACAATGTAATGTACATCAACAACAACAAAAAAAGTTAACTATTCGCAATAGTGATTTTAGTGAATAGACAATAATATTTACATCTATTTTACGAAACCTAACAAAAAACCTATTCATGTCGCAATTATATCACAAAAAATGTAACAATAGATAAGTTTGAAATGTACAAAACATTGTTTACAATCCTAGTGCACATGATGATGAGCATGAGAGTGTCTAGGAGTGAACATAGCACGCGTCTTGATTATGCATAGCAACGCAGAGGCAACGAGTGTTTTGCGTCGGCAAATTGGCTGAAAATTGAGCAAGATTATTTCAATTTTCGTAACACACAATGTGTAGCCGAGCAATTTGACCATATTACACACGGTGGTTATATTGTTTGTAAAGAGACGAGTCTACCATGTGATATGATGACTGACAGCATGCGAGATCGCGACACTGGCGGAGAACGGAATATTTATACAAGGAGTACACAACAATTTTTTATAAATTAATAAAAATGTTATATGGTAGTATTTTAAGCTTAAACTTCTGGCAGTTATATGTATTTTATACAAATTCTATACAGAATGATTCTAACAAAAGATCCTATATTTACAGTAAAATTATAACACATACTATGTCAATTGCACTTGACACTGACTCCTTTCAATCAGAATTTTTTTAATATAACAGCTGGCTAATTTATAAAATTTAATTTCTTTATAATTTTTTAACTCTTTATCAATTTAATATGAAGTATAAAATGCAGTCAAATCGTATAGAGAATAAAATATTCTTTAATATTTATAACATTAAATGTGACTATTTCACTCATAAATATAGAAACCAATCCAAATTCAGGATTCTACCTAGTTAATAATAATAATAATAATAATAATAATAATCTTTATTGTATATCAACTGAATAGTTATTACAATTTGGTGATGATGAGGATGAGTCAATTTTTTACATTATATTTATAACATTTCATTTTTTCGCGGAGTGTTGATGGAAATGAGATGATGAAAGGACAAACACCGAGACAAACACAAACACCCAAGCCCCTGGTGGGAATCGAACCCACAACCTCAGAGTCGAGCGGTGACGGTCGCTTCGAGCGCTGGTCGCTGCCTCAAACCACACGACTACCGAGGTGGCTGATTCTACCTAGTTACCAAATTTCATTTCGACAAAAAAGCGTCAAAAAAGTTTTATCGCACCCTTTAAGCCAATAAGATGTCGTATTTTTACAATTAAGTGAGTTTTGATAAGCGAAATTTTTTTGACGTTTTAGAAACATATTGTTTACATACCTGTCAAAGTCTGTATATTTTTAGTGTTATCAGTTTTTATTAAAAACGAGTCGATTTGGACATGAATCTATTTAAAACGTTGAAATAGCAAACTGAAACCTAATACCTCTAAACACAATAAATATTTACAAGATTTTTATCAAGAAAAAAATTATATAAATAATTACCTGATTTTTATTTTGGAAATAGTCATCCGAATACCATTCGTGGTTAAATTTTAACCTGGAAAAATTTTCCGATTGCTTTACTCGAGCCTGTTACCAATTTATTTCGTGACATTGATCAAAAATTACTCGTTTGACAACTCGTAATTTTTTTGTCAATGTCACTCAATAAATTGCTAGGCAACCGGCTCTCGTAACAATCTGAAAAATTTTCCGGCAAAAATTTACCACTTATGATATTATATATGAAAAAATGATATTTAACACCGTTTTTTCAAGAAAAACTTAAAATGTTCAAATGAGGGTACTTCCGGTTGACCAATTATAACCAAAACCTAATCAGCTCTTCATATGTATGTAACGAAGAAGAATACGAAAGAATTATAATTTTTGGACTTGTAGTATTAGAGTTATCACAGGCGAAAATTTTGTCACACACGCACACTTACACGCACACGCGCACGCGCCCACGCACACACACATATACATAGATACATACACACACACACACACACACACACACACACACACACACACAAACACGCACGAATGCACACACATGCGCGCACACACACACAGACAAACAGAAAATTCGACCAATGGTTCTCAAACGGCAGAACAAAATTATACTTTTTAAACGGTATCCTATAAATATGGTATAGGGTTGTATAATAATTATTTCGAGAAAAATGGTATTAAAATACCATAATTGTTATACAACCCTATGCTATATTTATATCGTTGAAATCAGAAAATAATATTCTTTTTAAAGGGCTACAAAATTATATAGAATGCCATTTAAAAAAATATAATTTTGTTCTACCGTTTGAGAACCACTGGTTAAATATTCGGTTTGTTACTATTGATACATTATCCCCTTATTCTTGATCATTTTTGGCATAAAACATTTTTCTCCAAAGTTGTTAGTTCGCCCAAAAAAGCGCTGGTTGTTTTAAAGGATATATACACACCACTGCAAAGCTGTAATATTAATTTCTGATTACTTAAAAATTGCTAAAGCTGTGGGACCAACTACTGGGGGAGTTAAGAACAGTCCAATTAATTTAATGCTGACTAAAAGTATGTCAAGGCTGTCAAAAATACGAGTAAATCATTATTCTAAAATCCTCTCTAATTAATTAAATATTTTTACTCACAACAATAATTTGAAAAATTAATTAACTAAGCTTTAACTAACCTAACTTTCGCAATTTAAATAACAGATAAATAACTATTTAAAATGATACTTCAAATTTTGTTTTCCACAGCTTTCCTGATTTACTAATAAATCTCAATAATTTTAGAGTGATTCTCGTTTTATTTGTACAAGATGAACCTACTTTTCTTTCTTAAAACTTCTGTATGTGCTACCACTGCGTAGGTGGCCGTGATTTCCCGCATTCCCCCACTCTACAAGCTCGCGTGTGTTTTTTAATGAATACCCTAGTAAATGATTTTTCTCGAATTATATTATTTATTGTCGTTGTCTGTTATTAATGCTCGTTATTTACTCGAGTATTTAAGTCGGATTATTATTGCCACGCAAAAGAACTTTATTACGATTTTCGTTAGTGTTCTGTTAATTCGATAATGTGATTAAATTTGTGTGAACCTGGCTCAGTGGCTCCGTTCCGTGGAGAAATTTCCAAACAAATTAAGTTGTGGCTATTATACATAATTGCGGCTATTGTGGATATTCCTAAATATGCTCTAAATACTACTCTATTGTTTTTATAATGCTATTACATGAAAGTTTGCTCTTTTCATGTCCCATTTATTAAGACAATTATTATGATATAAAAGAAGGAGAGCTAGTGGGGAAGCCGGGCGCGTTAGAGCGATGGTACAATGCATAAAGAATTAGATGACCTTACCTTTACATTAAGACGCTTCGTTAACTTGATGTATCGTCGTGATGGAAAAAATATCACCCTTATCTACATACACAGGGTGTTAATTTTAAATGGGCCACCATTGCTACCTCGAGAACTATAAGAGCTACAAATACGGTTAAATAGGGAAACAATTTCTATTTCACAAGACAAATTTAAAGAAAAATAAATTATTTTTTTGAACCAGTGGTTCACAAAATACGGAACCTAACTTTTAAATTTTAAATGAGAACATATATTTTTTATTTGCTCATTCGTTAGAGAATTTAATTCTGAAATCAGTGACATAATATTTTTATTTCCTTGCATAACGATTTTTTTAAGAAAAATGCATGTAACGTTTTATATTAATTTGATTAAAATATGGCTATAATAAGGAGGTCATGAATGGCAAAAACGAATACGTGTTATTTTTACATAGAATTAGAATACGTGAATATTTTATTTACGTTGACATTTATTACCAATTTCATAAATATTCACTTTTACTGCCAAAAGTCTTAAGCCTTAAAAGTCTTAAGTCTTAAAAGTCTCAAGCCGTAAGTCTCAAGTCTTAAAAGTCTTAAGTAGTAAGTCTTAAAGCCTTAAAAGCCTTAAGTCGTAATTCGTAAGTCTTAAAGTATTAAAGTCTTGAAAGTTTTGAGTTTTACAATCCCTGAGTCTTAAAAGTCTTAAGTCTTATTAGTCTTAGGGTTTAAAGTCTTCAATCTTAAAAGTCTCACGCATTATGTCTTAAAAGTCTTAATTCTTAAAAGTCGTAAGCTTTAAAAGTCTTAAATCTTAGATGTCTTAAAAGACTTAAGTCTTAAAAGTCTTAAAAGTCTTAAGCCTTAAAAGTTTTAAGTCTTAAAAGTCTTAAGTCTCAAAAGTCTTAAGTCTTATTAGTCTGGTCTTAAAGCCTTCAATCTTAAAAGTATCCAGTCTTAAAAGTCTTAAGCCTTAAAAGCCTTATGTCTTAAAAGTCTTAAGTCGTAAAAGTTTTAAGTCTTAAAAGTCTTAAGCTTTAAAAGTTTTAAATCTCAGAAGTCTTAAAAGTCTAAAAAGTTTTAAGTCTTAAAAGTCTTAAGCCTTAAAAGTTTTAAGTCTTAAAAGTTTTAAGTCTTAAAAGTCTTAAGTCTCAAAAGTCGTAAGTCTTAAAGTCTTGCGTCTTATTAGTCTGGTCTTAAAGTCTTCAATCTTAAAAGACTCCAGTCTTAAAAGTCTTATGCCTTAAAAGTCTTTAGTCTTAAAAGTCTTAAAAGTCTTAAGTCTTAAAAGTCTCAAAAAATTAAAAGTCTAAAAGTTTTAAGTTTTAAAAGTCTTAAGTCTTAAAAATCTTAAGTCTTAAGAGTTTTACAAATCTAAGTCTTAAACATCTTAAAAGTATTAAAGTCTTAAAGTTTTAAAGTCCTAGTCTTAAGCCATTCTTAAACTGGAGTGGGGGGAAAAGTCTTAATTTCATACGGTTCATCATCCCATTTTATCACTTCAAAAATGGTTTAACAAAACATACAAACCGTTATTCTTATATTGAAATTGAATATATTTCATATTGAATCTGATTAATATACGAGTAAAATTTGTTTATTAGTGTAGAAAGGTTCAGGTAGAAATGGATCAATCGGTTGTTAGATCAGTTGGATTAGATAAGTAACAGGTCATATTCGACCGGGATCAAATATTTAAAATTATTTGAGATAATACAGTGTTTGATAAACTAGACACATTTTCGTCAAAGTGAATAATTGATAAACACATACAATGTGTTTTTTTTTTCTAAGTAATAATTCACATTAAATACGGAAACTTGTAATTTAATTGTCATGTTTATTATTACATTTTTATTTAATAATATATTGCACAGAATAAAACTTTTAATTTTGAATTTCATCTTTCCTGTTTCATAATTAAATAAGCGTGAAACAAAGTGTGTATTATCGTTAAATTTCACATCTACCTAGGCCTTGAAAACAAAATTCGGCCAGTGTCAAAATTTCTACAATGAGTGAATGCAGTGTTTAGAGCGAGTACCATTCTTAAGTCACGTGACGTTTATGTGTTCACGTTCCAGTAGCCGTTCCCTACCATGCGTTATGACGAAATTGACAATTGTCATTTGTGTAACAAACAATCGCCGACCGTAACAATTGTCGTTATTGTCGTGTCTTCTGATTACCTCATTTCAAACTGCGAGCTATGAAGCATACGAATTCGACATGCGAACAAAACAAAACTCAAACTGCAACATACACTACGTTTACTGTGTTTACACTAAAACTAATCCCAAAATGCAATTACGCCACAATATAAGATTATTGTTACTGGAAAGTATACAAAATTAAATAACGCATTAATAGTTATTTTTTTACAGGACGATAAAATTTTATTTTTCTATAAACCTTTTAAATACTACTTCATCGACCCTTGCTGTTAATTCGATAGAGTAAAACTAATCCCAAAATGCAATTACGCCACAATATAAGATTATTGTTACTGGAAAGTATACAAAATTAAATAACGCATTAATAGTTATTTTTTTACAGGACGATAAAATTTTATTTTTCTATAAACCTTTTAAATACTACTTCATCGACCCTTGCTGTTAATTCGATAGAGTATTTTTTCTGAACTCAACCATCTAATCATTTTATATCCTTACATAACAAATATATTGAAATTGAAAAAAAATGCAATTGAAATTTTATGTTTATATTTATTTTTCAGTTGGCTATGTATGAAAAACAAAAACTGCTATCTGAAATTTGAATTATTTAGCCCCGGTATTTTCACTAGCGAATTAAGGTTTAGATAAATTTATACTTCAGATAAATAATTTTGTTGTCTTTTCACTTGCAAATAAATTTATTCGAAAGAATAAAATCTGTTATTCGCGGAATGATTATTCGGTACTTGGGTAGCGAATAACAGTTTATTCGAAGTTCATTACATTTCCAGATAGCGCAGATTTATTAACAAAATGGATATATTAAATATTTTTTATGATCATGAAGATATTTTGAACTATGAATTAATAAATAACGCGAGAAATCGATAACACACCATCAGACACCGACATTACCACATACATGAAGGAACTTTTTGACAGATTTCGATTATAAAACAATTTATTATTTCATATTGGGGATCGTATTTTTTGAACTGAAACAGTGAATGGGTAAATCATTTTAAAGATTCTGTCATTTGACGCTGGCAAAATATTCTCAAATTTTGGATACTTTTGTTGAATACAATGACAAATATTGACTTCGAACTGAAAGAAATATACAAAAAGTACAAGGACAATTTTACAATATACATATCCCGGTTGCCACATATGATTGCTGCATTAGAAATAGGTGAAAAGACGCAATGGAATTATTCGTTGGATAAATATAGAGAATAAATTTATTTAACGAATACTTATGAAAATACCGGGCCTTAATGTATAATTCCTATTCCTGCTATTTATTTGTTTTTAATTTAAGTTCAATTTTTTTTCATGCATAGCCTACTGAAAAATTATATTTATATAAATTACAATTGCATTTTTCTCAATATTTTTGTCATGTAAGGATATAAAATGATTACATGGCTGAATTCAGAAAAAATATTCTATAGAATGAGCCTAAAAAATATGTATTAACCTATTTGAGAAAATATAACTTTTTGTTACAATTTGAGAACCACTGATTAAAAAATTTTCTTCTTCAATAGGTGAATGTCCCCCTCGATCTATTTCAACTTTTATTTGAATGATTTTCTTCTATTCCCAATAATTAAGAAAAATAATCGAGGTGTCCCGTATCCGAAAAACACCCGGTATAGTATAGGACAGGATATTAAAATTTCTCTTATTCTGAAAAATTTAGGATAAAATGTTAGGAATTCTAAGATAATAATATGTAATATAGGGTAAATAGAACACATCTATAAAGAAAGAAACTAAGTGTAAGTATAAATTAAATTACAGAAGAAATTATACTTATATTTATGAGAGTACATTTTGCCATAAATTGAATTTTCATACAAGCATATTCCTGTTAAGCAATTTTTTATTTTTATATAAAGTATTTTAAATGTATAGATAGTTTGCATTTTTCAAACGTTATTTTACTTATTATTAATTTAAGTATTTAATTTTTATATTGCTCATTGTTCTAAAAGTACTATACTTGGTATAATACATATTTGAACCACGTATAATTATATTAACCATGGTGTAAACGTATCCACAGAAGCACGTTCTTACTAAAAACGCACTGAAGCAACCCAGAACGGTAACCACGGTCAAAAATAATTGCATTCCCAACGATACAATTTGTCCTACAACCTACATCAATTTACATACAGTTTGATGTTTCAATTCAATCCTACTTGTGACATCTAACGGAAAAGCGCTCAACCTCGTGTTTCCCGCGTATGACATAAACGATACGTTACGAAATGTGTCGAAGATGTCCGAGGAAAGATGCTTGCGTGATTTGACCGCGCCTCTTCTTTGCTTGCCCACTCAAACGTTGCCATGACAACCATGAATAATTGGCTGTTTCGTATTGGTGCATTTGTCGATTAAGAATACCAAGTATCAAAAAAGTAAAACAAAAGACAATATGGCTGAATTTGAATAATATTCATAAAGAAGTCCAGAGCACAACAAAAACTTCGAATTTTGATAATAGTTAATGAAATATTTTAACTTTTCGAGACATTTGATATTTATGTTGAATGTATTATATACAAAAATTGTAAAAATATAACAATGAGCTTTTCTAAATGTTTTTTATAAGTATTACACATTAATTTTGTATATAAATAAATAAGAAGAAGATAAAAATTTCTATATTTTTCCTTGGATTGAAGTTTGTGGCAAAAATCAACGTTTATATTATATTCTCTCAGTATAGTTGTCGTCACAACTTTCGCGCCAAAAGAAGAAATTATTATGGCATTCATAATGAAGCATTATACTGTGAATTAACAAATTATAGAATTTATATTTTGAAAATTTTAACGGACCTATTTTATTTACTTATTTATTTCGTTAATATTTCTGAGTATATTGTTATAAAAAAGTGTAAATTGTTCATTCTAAATGGGTCAACATTGCTATATAGAAAAATGTAATAATAATAATAATAATAATAATAATAATAATAATAATAATAATACCAATAATAATAAAATAATAATAATAATCACAATAATAATAATAACAATAATAATACCAATAATAATATAAATAATAATAATCACAATAATAATAATAATAAAAATAATAATAATAATAATAATAATAATAATAATAATAATAATAAACAGAAAAAAAACAATTGTTTCGAATTTCGACCAGTGGTTCTTATTCGATATAGAATTTATTTCTGATTTCAATAATATCATATTTTCTTACCCTCACATAACGATATTGTTCATTCATAACAACATGTTTGTGCAAAGTGTAATTTGCAGGGGTCACCTCACAAGCCCTAATTATTTGCAGAATGGTCCACTCTTTTGTGCGATTAACAAAGTAATACATTTAATTTTTTTTTAAATTTATTTAAATCCTGAATATATTTGAAAATATTGACTTGTACCACTACAAGTCTTGTTTTGTCAAATTCCATTATTTAATTATAAATAATAATAAATATAACACATATTTATTAAATATTATTTTAAAGCAGAACATAACTTGTATTCAAACAAATATTTTGAAAAGGTCGTTTTTACCTTCCGTCACCTTTAGGTAAGGAAGGTATTGTCTTTGGTCAAAAAATTCGATGATGAGTTTTTACTCAATAAGCACGTTTTAGAGTTCCTAGAATACGAATTTACTATTTTTACGATGATGTCTGTATGTGTGTGTGTGTGTGTGTGTGTGTGTGTGTGTGTGTGTGTGTGTGTGTGTGTGTGTGGATGTGTGTGTGTGTGGATGTGTGTGTGTAACAAAATTTTCGTCTGCGATAACTCTAATACTACAGTTACAAAAATTATAATTTTTTCGTATACTTCTTCGTTACATCCATAGGAAGAGCTGATTAGATTTTGGTTACAATTGGTCAACCGGAAGTACCATCATTTGAAGATTTTAACAGTTTTTCTTGAAAAAACTATGTTAAATATAATTTTTTCACATTTGATGTTATTATAAATATTAAAGAATATTTTATTCTCTATACGATTTGACTGCATTTTATACTTAATATTAAATGGATATTGAGTTAAAAAATTATAAAGAAATTAAATTTCATAAAGTAGCCATACCTGTGGAAACAACTACTATATTAAGAAAATTCTGATTGAAAGATGTCAGTGTCAAGTGAAATTGACATAGTGTGTCTGTTTTATAATTTTACTGGAAATATAGGATCTTTTGCTTTCTCTATGGAATTTGTATAAAATACATACAACTGCTTTAAGGTAATGTACAAGAAATAATAATAATAAATCTTTTTTTTCTGCAGATACATTACACTGTATATAGAAAACGTCACAAAATAATAATTTTCTGTATGAAATTTGCATAAAATACATGCAACTGCCGGAAGCTAATGTACAAGAAATAGAATATTTAATTTAGCAAGGAACTTTCCGTATGAAATTTGTACAAAATATATAGAACTGACGGAAGGTAATGTGCTGGCCACATCAGATTTTTTATACATAAGGGCGTAATTAAATTAAATATTGAAATTTGGCATTTTTCAAATTAGCATTTTAAAACAAGGCTTGTGAAACAAACCATAGTTTTGAAAAATTTATAAAATCTATTTTTAAAATCGAAATATTATCCTGACATCTAAAAACAAATTTTAATTTTGAAATAAAAATTTATCTATTCAATTCGTGTACACTTACCACGTGCAGAATATAAATGTTTGAAAATAAACATCTGCTGAAAATTTATAGAGAATTAAAACATTATCAGGGCATAGTAGTTGCTCAACTGTATTATCAACTCTGGTAACCAACATAATTAGTGAGAAATTAGTTTGGTTCACAATAATTGATTTAATTACGGGGTATATAAAAACGAAATCGCACAATGTTTAATTAGTTGATCTGGCAAATTTGTATTTATAAAACAATTGTAAGTATGCATGTTATATATTTAATATTATATTTGTAAACATTCCATTCATGTATTCATTCTATCAAAAAATGTGTAACATTAAACGCAACCCACAATACGTTGCAGTATCGTGGTAATGTATTATTTTTTAATAATAGGGGTAAGCTAGAATTATTGAGAATAAAAAAATCAGGTAGGCTCTGGAAAACACAATTATTTGACTTATAATTTTAACCAGTTATTTATCAGTCATTGGGCCCTATTCTGTAAATCGGTGGTTAATTTTTAAGCACTGGTTAAATTTTTTATCCAATAGTTATCGATTTGACAACTAAAAATCCTTATTTTTGTTATATGTCAACATACTTGATTGGTTAAAAAAATAACCAGTGGTTAATTTTTAACCATTGGTTCAATTTTTTTAGTTATCAAATCAATATCTATTGGATAAAAATTTAAACCAGTGGTTAAAAATTAACGACCGAGTTACAGAATAGAGCCCATTTGCAATTAAAGCCCATTTTTTCAAATTGGTTATTATTTTGGTGATCCCCCCCCCCTAACTTTTTTTTAATTATAAGTAATAGAACAAATGGTTCACATAAAAGTTTTATTATTTTAATTATACTATTTGATGGCAGAGATAGATATTTTTTATAAAGTCACGTTTAAAAGATAGGACTATCAAATTTTATTTTTTAAATATCAAACGATAATTATTTCATTAAAATATAAACCGCCATTTTTGTCTTAAGTTATTCTTATTGGGGCCACTTTTACAATTGATGGATAAACTATGGTATAGCTATCGGAGGTATATCTATATCCTAGCAATTATACCTTCGATAAACAAGACTGTCTTTTACAATGCATTTTTATCTGTCAGATAGTTATACCAGGAATTACGTTAAATCACTTTAGATTTGTATTGGCACAATAAAATTATCTTCTAGTTAGACTATTTTTCTTCAATATTGTTATTATTTCTTCCTTCTAATTTGCATTTTTCACGATGTTAGATGATATAATAGTTATTTGTATATCAAGGCCGCGAAATCACTCTTTAGCGTACCGAGAGAAAAATTGTCGCCGAGGCCGCTTGCGGCCGAGGCAAGACAATCTCGAGGGCGCTAAAGGATTTCGCGGACAAGGTGTACACAATATTTTTTGTGCAACCGTAAAAAATATGTAATTACAAATTTTATTAATTTTAAACAGTTTCATTGTATATAGAAAGTTAGCTTTCACGGTGGCTATGGGATTAACATTTGATAAACAAAACCATGCAATTTTCAAGTGTCAAAGTGATTATTTACCTAATTTCGCGGCCGCTACCATGACAACGTCCGCGAAATGAATTTCGCGGCCGTTACCATAACAACAGTTGAGAAATTTAATTTCGCGGCCTGTATTGCGGCTGCGAAATGCTTATTTCGCGTCCGGTTGCACAAAAATGTTATTTTTGATTCTGACAGTGATGACGAAATACTTGATTGACATCTGTCAAACGTATGAATAACAAAACATCGTTTGTGTTTACGTGGTATCAATAAGAACCAGGGATAAAATTATAAAGGGTATAGTGTTATACGAGGTTTATCTAAAGATTGTAAAAGTGGCCCTAAGTAGCAAAAGTTAAGTTAATTTTTAACTTTTTTATGTAACAAAATTATTTATGTATAATTACTGTTTTCTCCAATTTTTTCAGTAAGAAAAATTCATTTTACTACTCGTATTACCTATCATTGCCACAATCACAGATGTTTTCATTTAAAAAATATATATTTGATGGTCTCTATAGTCAACAAACTAATAATTCATTTTATATATGGAAAGACATTTAAAAAGATATAAATAAATTAAATAAAATCATTAATTTCAGGAGTCAGAATTTTCTGCAAGATGAAATGGACAATTTTTATTTCGATGCTTTTATTTGTTATCATAACGGAGCAAGTAGTAAAAGGACAAGAACTCTTGTTCAAAAATTTTGCCAGAACAAATAGGGTAAGCCGTGGACCAGATGAATTTGAAAAATTCTTTCTGAAGGCTTCAAAATCCGTACCAAGAATTGGACGGCGAGATTTTGACATGGTATGTACAGTGGAGAAAATGGGTAATGGGAGAGCTTATTTTCCATCCTGAATCAAGCTCTTTTACCATAACTATAATAACAATTATGATTTTCTTTCAGGAAACTTATCTCAGAAACCGCCATTACTGTAGAACTGCTTTTTACCTTGATCCAGATAATAAATTTAGTACCCGTTGTTTACAAATGCTTGATAAGAAATTTGACCCGGAATTAAAAGGTAACAAAACTAAAAATGTCATCTACATTATTTTATTCATTTAAATTTGGGTATATAACCATTTTTGTCCAGTTAATAGAACTATAAATCCAGCTCTGGTCCCAAAAAATAACCTAAGAAAAATAAATCTAGTGTGGCCTCGGGTGTGGCCAACACAATACCTCCCGCCATTTATAGCCCAAGTCACAAAAAAGATTAAGCTAATCCTTATTTTTGGATTTTATTCTAATTTTGGCAGTTTATTTCTTAAATTTAATCTAAACCAAGTAACTACATTTTTTGATAATAAAATGATGATTAAATTTTAAATACTGGGATACAATAGAATTCACTAATCCAAAAATGAGGATTGGCTTAAATTTTTTTGTGAATCGTTAATTTTTATAAATCGAAATACACACATATACACATTTATTTATGCTGGAAACTCTATTGAATTCCTTTCTTATTGTTCTATTTAATTTTTTTCGTTTTAAAACGTTACTATTATTAATTTGAAATTATTAGTTCTTTGACAGTGACATTTATCTGTCAGTTACATACATTTGAATAATTGCGTATCCAAGGAGTTTTGTCTGTATAAAGCGTAGACTTTATACAGACAAATAGATAATTTTATAAATTTATCCATAAAATATATAGAAAAAGTATTAATGCAAATCTGTAGAAAATTTAATAACGTTTAATTTTAATAATAACATAAATCTCAAAAAAATAACATTTAAAGGTATTTTTCTAAGAAAACTATTTTGAGTGCCTTTTCCGGTTATCTGATTTACACCAAAATTTAATGGCTTCTTTCCATAATAGAATAAGGCAGAAATACAAGCTTTCAAAATTTTTTGAATGATAGTATTTGAGTTAGAAAGGAGGATCCATACATACATACACACAGACACCATCGTGAAAATGTTAAAATTGGATTCTAGCAACCTTAAAACGTTGTCATTTACCAAAATCTCGATATGCGATTTTTAGCACGATCCCTTTACCTCCCTTACCAGAGTAGCGGGAGGTAAAAAATGGAATAATAATAATAATAGTTTATTCAAGCATTACACATTACAGTTTCAGCCAGGTCAAAAAATACAGAGAAAAAAATATGAAAAAAAAGGCAGCCCTACATATGAAAAGACATGTATTCATTTATGCTGCATGTAAAAAGCATTATTTAACAACAATCTTTTAACAGATAATTTAAATTGTTTCACATTTAATGTTTTTATATTCTCGGTTAATTTATTAAAAAATTGTATTCCGATAAAATTGGAAGATAATTCTGATTTCTTCAATCTAATTTTAGGTAGTAAAAGTTTGTTGTTATTTCGAGTATTGTGAGTATGTACTGTGTTAATTTCTTTATAATCGTGGTAACATTTTTTTACGTACACTAAGTTTTCAAAAATACAGCAACAAGGGAAAGTTAATATTTGTTGTTGAATAAAAGTGTTCATTAAAATTTAAATTGAACATTATCCTCAATGCCTTTTTTTGTAGTATAAAGATCGTTTGGTTTGCAGGACTATTTCCCCATAACAAAATACCATATATCATTTTAGAATGAAAAGTACTGAAGTATAAAGTTCGTAAAATATGTAGGCTAACACTTGTTTTCATACTCTTAAGTAATTAAAGTACTTTGCTTAATTCTTTACCAAGGAGTTCAATGTTTTCACGCCAATCTAATTTGTATTGTATAGTTAATCCAAGCAACTTAACTTTGGGTGAGCCAACTTAACTTTGAGTGAGCCAACTTAACTTTGGGTGAGCCAAAGGTATAAGATTCCTTTTCCAATCCATAGAGCTACACAATTCGCTGTGAAAAGAGTGGCAAACTAATAATATATTTTTTAAATTTATTTATTTAAGGGCTGATCCATCCAAATTTACTTCCAATTTAAACCTGAATAAAAAGTAAAATTGTAATATATCATAACAACAACATTGCTTTGAATTTGTTCAATTAAATAAATTTACGTTGAAAACAAATTTACTTGGACATTTATACCGACCCTAATTTATTTGATTTAATTACAGATATGGCTTGGTCATGGTATGATTTAGCTGACAAAGTAGAATACCATCCAGAAATTTTCATGACCCGTGGATTATTAGCAAATGAGGAATTGCCGAATGATAAAAGATTAAATAAGGAACATGGAACAGAGCAAAATAAAGAAATTACGGAATATCGTCTACAACCAGAATCATAAACCAACGTTAATGTGCAAAATATAATTTTGATTTTGTATAAGGAAATACGAACATGCAGATCTTATTGCTATGTTTATTTAGTGGTGTATGGTAAAATTTCATATATTTATTATTTATTGTAACATAAAAAATATACTTTAATGTTAAATACTTAAGATATAATTTAATAAACTGCATTGCACAAATTAAATGAAGATTTTATTTTAATGACCTTCAACATAATTTTTCTTGTGGGAAATTTATCGACGGTGATATAAATTGGGTGTTAACAATTATGATATGACAAGCGAATGAAAGTTAACGTTTAAATTATTTTATTTTATTTTGGAATCATAAACTTGTTTATCCGCCCTCAAAAACGTGCGCAATTTGGCTTTTATCGCCCGAGAGCTTATAAAGTTGCCAAGCAACAGTCAGTCAAACGTCAAAATCGTCGTTTTTAGATAAATGTCAGACAACATAATAAATTCGATAAATCACATTTTTTGAACGACTCGTAAAACTATTCGTATCCTTTCTCGTTTACGTCTTTTCACTTCTGTCAAACCAACTTGCTCTGGGCAGCGTCAAATTCATTCGACATTTCTTTTGAATAATCGATATCTTCCATTTTCATTTGACATTAAATTAAAATTTGATATAAACAAACAATATAGCTAGAAACCACAGCATACTTAAAATTCACAACGCCAGCACATCGATACCGAATATATACCCATTGAATCCTTGAATTTCAAGAACCAAAATAAAATAAAACGTTGTATGTACCACGGGCATAATCAAGATTATAGCACTCGGGAAAATTAAAGCTCTCCGCTACGCGTCGAGCTTCAAACATTTCCCCGTGCTACAATCTTTTGATTATGCCCTTAATACATAAATAACTATTATAGACGTGGTTTCTTTTGAAACCCTAGAGACGAATAGAATTGTACGAAATATTCAGGTATGAAATATTTGCATGAACCTATTTAAATACTGGACTAGGAAAGCACAGAAATACATTACTATATCTGGCTGAAAATAGATGGCCAGCTGAATATCAAAACAGGGGTGCGTTTAAAATATTTTAAACATTTTTCGTTTATGTTGATTATAACAAAATATTTTGATCTTCAAACTATTTAGTTTGGCAATTCTATGAAATAGGATTATTTTTAATATCTTCTAACAGTAATTTCGATTCGAGGGTTGCTTATACCTGAAACGAATGAAATAAAAACTGCGGTAATATTTTTTTAAATACATCCCTGAATCCTGTTGTTTATGACAATGCCTCCTGGTTTTGAGTACAATTCTTATCTTCTGTAACGGAATACATAAGGGTCAGTTTTCTTTCAAATCAAATGTAGGGAAATGTTTTCAAAAGAAACAATATCTATTAAATAATCTAAACGTCAACTTTCATTTGCTAGTCATACCATATTTGAAATCTGAGTCAAACAACATTTATTCTGTTACGACACCGACGTTACAAGTACGTGTCATTCATCTAAATGTCATAGCGCCCAAATTTCAAACGTTTAAATTTCACAGTGCCCGACCTTTACAGCGTCTCTATGGTCCCAACGTGGTCCCAACCACGTCAAAACAACAATTGTCACAGCGTCTAAATTTCCTGGCTTATTTCGGCCACTACAAGTGGTGTTGGTAATACAGCAAACTAAATATGTCAATATTTATTGTGAATTGTACAATAGATAGCGTATCTAATTTAACCCAACCAAACCTAACCTACAGTGACCTCCGGTTGGGCACGCTCACGTATTCGATTTTTAAATGATTCGGGCGATTTTTATATTGAAATATATTTGTTTTTCAGTGCACATTCATTTACATTACATACTCGTAATGTGTGCATAAAATATTGTACAGTATATTTATTTGGTTAACTGCTGTTAACTACTATAGGGCGCGAGCAGACACGTGACTCGGGCAGCCTTGAAGTGCTTAGAATCAGCTGATATGTGTACAGGTGTCATTTTGACAAGAACAATGTCACTTTGGCAAAGCAAATGTTTTGACTTATTTTAATTTTGAACTGTTAAAATGTTACTCAAGGGACCTTGACGTACTTTGAATCAGCTGATTTGTGTGCGCATGTCATTTTGACAAGAACAGTGTCATCCTGACAAGACCAACGTTTTGACTTATTTTGATTTTTAACTGCTAAAATATTATTTTTAATTTCATATGTTTTACTGCCTAAAAATTATAAAATATTAACATTTTAGCAATTCAAAATCAAAATAAGTCAAAACATTGGTCTTGTCAAATTGACAATGTTCTTGTCACAATGACATGCGCACACAAATCAGTTGATCCCAAGCAAGTCAAAGTCGCTCGAGTCACGTGATTGCTCGCGCCCTATAGAACCTACCTACAGGCACTGTGACGCTGTATTAACTAACAACACAACAAACTTACCGTCTGTTGCACAATTCAAAATAAATGTTGACATATTTACAGTTTGCTGTATTACCAACATCACTTGTAGTGACCGAAATAAGCCATGACAAATTTAGACGTTATGACAATCGGTGATGGGGCATCATTTAGGCGCTGTGAAATTTAGACGCTATGAAATTTGGGGGGGGGGAGGCATCATTTACACGCTATAAAGTTTAGGTGCTGTGAAATTTAGATGCAATGAAATTTGGGTGCTATGACATTTAGACGCTGTGGAATGCTTCGGCTGTTTCGGTGCACTCTTACAAAGAAATGTTGGTGCTGTGATAGAATAAATGCTGTTCGACTGAGATTTCAAATTATTGTTAACACATAATTTTTGTTGTTTCCCGCTATTCTAATAAATAAATATAATAATGTAATGTTTGAAAACAAACATTTTAATTTATAAAAATTTAAAGAGTTTTCTGATATCCAGTTTTCATAATAATCTGTATAATGTTCGCTATGACATTATCCACACCAATAATTGATACGGTATTTAAGTGCAATTTACCTTTGGAACGAAAAAAATTACAAAGTTCCCGAGAAAAAATAATACACGCACAATAAATAACTACAGGGATTAGTAATAGCCAGTACCAGCTGTTTATGGAAGAAGTTCTCTCAGGATCAAATGACATGTAATTTCAAACGGGTAAACGAATGTGCATCAGTCTTGTTACGAACGAAGAAGAAATTTTCAAATTGTGATTAAGCAGAAATTGAATAACATTAAAACATTTTAGTTTATGTTCTGTTTACAACCAACGTTTCGGCAGCATACACAGGGGCGGACCGTGAACTTTGGTGGCCCTACGCTAATACTGTTCGGTGGGCTGGCTGTTACTATTGGGGGGGGGGGGAGGTTGTTAACGAATGAGGACTTATGATTTTAGAATTTTACTGTTGCCATCTACTGAGTTCTGAAGTAACCTTCTAGTCAAAAACGACAAGCCCGAAGAAGAAGAAAGAGACAGCAAAGTACTACCACGACCTCTTAGATAGAATCTATATTTATTTACTTCAATGTGTTGAATAATTTTGTGTCCCGGTATTATTATTTCTTTTATAATTTATCTATAGCTAACAAATCATTATTATAACAAAACTGATTACTCATACATGCGTCAAACACCACCGCAAAATAAAACAGCAAATATCAAATCGGATTAGGACGATCCGTTGAAAAGAGAAGAGAGGCCATGGTAATACAAAATTATCTCTTTCTTCGAACCTGCCGTCTTTTTCTAAAGACATGTAGTACTGGAGGGGAGAATGTGCGTTGTGTGATGTCAATTTCATAAGTCCCCATTAACCATCTAACCGCCATCAGTTTATCAAAAAACTTTATAATGTTTTTTTTAATGCAGCATGGTGTTTTGGGGAATATTTAGTCAAAGAGAGTAGGAAAATTAGCTTTTATATTGCAACAATTATGAATAAAAAATGTGCCGAAAAAAGGCTTAATAGATAATTTTAATTTCATACATAAGAACGATCCGACAAATAATTTGAGTCTTGTAAGAGAATGATTATTGTATAATACTAATACTTATCAAAAATAAGGTCAGTTATCCAGACAAAATATAACACCATAGGGGACCAAAAATTTGGTAGATTCATTGGCTCGTTATTTAGTTGCTGCTATAAAAACGAAAGGAAACCCAACGAAATATATTTCTTTATAAAACATATAGGTACCTATTAACAGTTTATAATTTTAATGTTTTGGTTATCGTACGGAGACTTTTTTTTGTCATAAAAAAAATATTTTCAATGTTTACCTCATAAAATAACTGTAAACGGTAAACCTACCCTAACCTGCTTAATAGTGAAAACAAAAGAAATTGTATTATGTACTAACCGCTACATTGAGAACCCGCTGGAAGCCAAGCACTCCGCTACGCTCCGTGTTGATTGGTCAGCATGCAAACCTAGTTCATAAAAACGAAAAACATCACCTGTCAGTTATCATGTTTAACCATGTTTTGTTCTAATCATCTAATTATTAATATACAGGTCTTGTACGTTTTCACAAATAAAAATATTTATTATTGACAATGTTTGGTTTATTATTTATATAATGCATGTAAAAACGGTCAGCTCTCAAGCGCCATCTACTATTTTCTAATGTGAAATGAAGTATAGTTGTATGTTAAAGGTACTAAATTTGCAAATTTAAGCCACACGCAATAATTGAAAAAAAAATTGATACTTATGACCTTTTGTCCCGGCAGTAGCAAAATTTCCTAATAAGCAGTGACAGACTGGCTATGTGTGGAAATCTCTACATGGGCCAGCCTGATTAAGGGCCGGTTCATTGTCGCTATTTTATAAATAAATATATCATCACGGCTTATTACCCATTGCTGGGTGTGCCAATCTGCTTTGTATACAGATATCGGTAAAGATGAAATATTTGTACCGTGCGGGCGCTTACCAGGCGTCACCTCACGGGCACTCATTGCTGGCGTCAATTTTGTGCCATTTAAAATCAGAAATATTTAGCGTCAGTCGGCATCGAACCCGGTTCCCCACATTCGCGACCTGACACTCAGACACACGGCCAGGAGACCCCATAATTTTATTAATTTATTTATATCGTGGGTATTTTTATATCAGTATAAACCTCTAAACTAGCATCCGAGAAATGTATAATTAGTCGCAACAAATTCAGGGCCTTTTTATCAAATTTTCGGGCCCTATGTCGAAAATATTTTTCGGGCCCCCTCACCCTTTATAGTAAAAAAGTACACTTTTTGCAGGTGCGAAAGGTGCAGCCGCACCAGGCCTCGCGTTTGAAAGGGCCCCGTATTTATTTATTACCTACTGACTGTTAAATAAGTTAATGTAGTTCAATATTTTTGTATTCTTTAAAAATTTTAAAGCAGAAGTTATATCTTATAGCTCTTCAGTTCATAGAAAAAAAGATTTGTTACAACAAAGAAAAGTTGATTACAATAATGATAATGACTAATAATAATAATATATTTTAGTTAGAAAAATTAAAACATGAGTGGGGGTTGAATTTTGTTTCATTTAATACTGGTACCTACTAAAAGGGTCATCACACTCACACATGTGAGCCGTTCAAAAATTTTCCACATTGATATTTAAATCCCAGTCCGCCCCTGCTTATAAGCTGCTTCAGATCTGTAAATCGGTAAAAACTGACGCATTTATTTTTGATGATTAATATAAAATTATACATAAGAGTGACGGCTTCGTTGCGATTTTATTCATTATTTACAGATCTTCAGATGTTATTATAATATTCATATTAGATATCTGTATGATATTTTTGGTATAGTAATGTTTTATTAAATAAACGAAATGGTTGTAATTTGTAACACGAGTATGTAATGTAGTACGAAACGTAAATTTAACCTTTACTACTGTAACGTTCATGGCCGATTGCACCAATATTTAATTGGGAATTAAACTAAAATTAAATTAAAATCAACGTTTGTATACATATGTACAAAATACATTATATATATATATATATATATATATATATATATATATATATATATATATATATATATATATATATATATATATATATATATATATAAGTGTTGATTTTAATTTAATTCTCAATTAAAATATTGGTGCAACTGGTCTTCAAACTAGTAAACTGTTTCTTCTATTTTTATTTAATACAGATTCCCCTATAATACCAAAAAATTGTAATAAATTGTATATTGTACAAGTAATGTAAAATTTAATATGAAAATAAGATTTTCATTTAATATATAATATAAATATATAGTTGTTATTGTTCAGACAATTCTTTAAAAATTATTTAGAGGTTAATACAACTTATTTACAAATTAAACTGTGTATACAATATTCAAGTGTAACAGTTTGTTGATAATAATGAAATAACGAAAAAATAAAACTATTTCAACATATATTTTGTACTTACTTTGTTTATTTAGTATTGTTTATCACCATTTAAATGTTTATAACACTAAACACTACACTCACTTCTAAAATCACACTACTACTGAAGCAAAGTTGTTTATCGGTCGTTGATTCTCATATTCGTCTAGACATGTCTAGTCAAGAAATTAGATTAACTCACTTAATCGTTAACTATAAACTTTTGTTGTTATAAATAAATACATATATTACTATTATTTTATTAAATATTACTTAAAAATAAATAAAATATTGTAATATTTGATAAAATCACACATTTATTTCGCTTTTCTAATAAAAATTCGCTATGCACTGTATATAATAAATATATCTTAACTATAACTTTACGGAAATATATAATATATAACTTTCCTTGTCAAATATATATTTTTATACAATCAATTTCTCGCTTCGCAACTTAACAAAGATAAAAAATTAAATTTTAGTTGTTCCTTTAACGTTAATACAAGAACAATTATTTAGAAATGACAAATACTAACGAAGACAAATTATAATCACGGAAAAAGAACAGTTTAAAATAATATACGCTATTTACAAAATATACATGTTTCCGGCGAATGGCAGTAATGGGTATAATTTTGTTTGAAATTAGACAAAGTTACAACCAAGTGCTGTGATTTCGATGACTACATGTACAATTATAATATATCATATCTATTATTGTATTTTATTGCACAGATTATATTAAGAGGTTTCCAATATTACTCGCTACATTCAATAGAAAAATATTCACAAAATAAACAATTACACAAGTATCCTCTGGGGAAACCAAACTTTTACTGTGTATACTAGGAGTCATTCTAGGTAAAAAATGGGTCAATTGTTCTCCGTTTTAGAAATATCGAAAGAAACAAGTCTATTCTAATAAGAATGCTAGGTATTGCTCACCCATTGTATTTAACGTTTCAAAGGCTATCCAAACAGTTGTTCCGTGTTGCTTGTCGCGCCATCTGACGGATTTTCCGTTAAATAGCGGTGGGTAGGATTTCTGACGTGACGAATGGAGTTTTATTTATAAACGAACCGTCAAATAAATACAAGTAAATCGCTAGATGAACAATTGCTACTTACCTAGCAATCTTATTAGAATAGACTTTTTGATTATTAAAGATTTGGTGTTTTTGTCGATATCTCTAAAACAGAGGAGAATTGACCTGTAGTTTATATGAACTTTTTTACTTAGAACGAACCCTAGATTATTTAGTAAAAGTTTGTAGGTTTCAACAGGGGACACTCTGTATTAATTCAACGTTTCAATTGTAGCACTAAACATAAAAAATCAAATCAAATATTTGCTAAAAATAATTCCAATTAAAATTTAGTGCTTGAATGATGAATACTACGTCATACCACCACTCTTATTTGAAAATAAACGACAACTGAATATCAGCTAACAAAACACTGCGTTTTCAAAAAAACGACTACAAAAGTGTTCCATAAAATGAGAAATAAAATCGTTCGAATCTAACCTAGTATTGAATAGAACATCAAACCGAATCGTATCGATTGATCGACTGATTGGTCATGGCATGGCTACTTCCGGGGAGAGAAACGCGGATTTGTTGGACTGTTGATGAAGCTTCGGAGTTCGTACGACATGTCGATGCCATGAGCGGTTGCTGTGTCTAGATCCGACTTACGACAGATGATCATTCGAATGTCGCTGTGAAGGTAGATTCGACCGGATTTAGAACTCATGAACCTGGAAGGAAAATTGCATGTAACTACAAGTACAGAATTTTTAAAATAAAGAATGAATTGTGAATTAAACAACTGATTGTAGGAGTTTAGGTGAATTTCAATAATATACTAACAAAATTAAATATAACATTAAAAATTAAATTATTTTAATGTTTTAAAAAAAATATTCTTCATTGACATAGAGTGCCACAATTTGACGAATGTCATTTATAGGAAAAAAATGTTTGATATATTCAATTTCAGAAAATGTAAATTCAAATTCAGAAAAAAATATATCAATTTGAGATAAAGTAATATCAATTTCAGAAAGTATAGATTATACTGTATTTCAGATAACAATTGACTTGATGGCGCTGCTGCGCCAGTTTGTTTTACACATATAAAACTTATGAATTAGTTTTGTTTCATTTATGACATATTTGACAGCTCGAAACGTCAAAATTTGATAATTTTTAATTATTTAGTAAATAAACAGTTACTTAAAGTTGTTAAATAGATTATACAGTCAAAATGGAATAAATAATATACCTGTTTTACATATTGCTATTGTAAACTTGGCTTGCGCTTAGACCAATCAGAAAGCTGGAATCGTAAGCCCTATCTTACTCCTAAGTCTATTCTAATCTGAAATACAGTATAGATGGTGTTAACAATTATTTGAAATTTGTCATACAGGATTTATTCTTACAAAACCGACGTTTTGTTTCAGTATACACTCATACATTATTAGATTTAAGACCTTATAGATTGTTAAACATAACATGTACACATACGAGTATATTCGTTTAAAACTAGCGTATGGATTTTTATGCACATGATTTTATGTTTAAGAATCTAAACTATTGTATCGTTTTTATTTATTTGAGTGAAGTGTAAAAATCAAAGAATTATTATTAATTAAAATAGACGTTTATTAAAACGATATATTAAATACTATTTTAAGACTACGAATATAATTATCTAGTTAAACAGAAACACTATTTATTTATTTATGTGAATAATTTAGACGACTATTTATTTACACGATATTACTGATTATTTATTTCGACTATTTATATCACTATTTATTTATATCACATTCAGCTGTCCAACCTACCGACCTCCACAGCGTCTATATACTCAACTGACTCAACAGCGTATGTATATTCAACTGCCAGGGCAGTATTCACTACTTTCACCTCACTGTCTATATATGTAACTAACTGTCCTTTTGACGGACTAACTGTTCTAACTTCCACAGCTTCAGTATCACCGACTGTCTACGCCATAACCACTGCCGAGTAACCACCTCCACTCGCCGTTGTTGTCCCCGTATACCTAGCTTCCCAATACTCCTCAAAACTATGGAGTATTCACTTCTATCCCACTATACCAATAACTTCCCGAGTATTCCACTCGGCACTAAACTTTATACACTCATCATAATACTGATGTGCTACTCAACTCACTGACTCTATAGTATCTATGTAACTGATCTGACGGTCTAACTCTAACTGTGTGACTATCTCTCTGCACACAAGTACGTCGCTTATATAGTTGTTCTAATATTTTTATGGAACAGTCTCGAACGTCTCTAACATAACAATGCGCGGGTTATTACGCTTATCTCCCTCTTGTTTACACAACTGCCCGATTACCGCGCGCTGCAGAATGTTGTCGACCACCTACCTAGGCTCCGCCTATTCTCTCAACATTAAACTCTAGAACTTCTAACATAGGCGCTGGCACCCACGTGCTGGCTGGGGGCTCGCGGACCAAGTGCCGGTGGTACCCACCCTCTCACGTTACAATATTACTTACCATAATGAAGGTGTAAGTGTATACCGAAAAATCGGTTTTGTAAGAATAAAAATAAATGCTGTATGATTGAGGATTTCGAGTATTTGTTAACACTTGATTTTTAACAATTTCCTATCAAAATAAATATAATGCTAAACTTTCCTATAGCATGATATTTCTTTTTAAAAAAAGGAAAATTTCAAGAGTAAAGACCAGAAGAGGTCTTGTGAATTGTTTTATAAACGTATGTACAATAGTAATTTAAAATGCTAGCCATGAAGGAAAACAATTGAACGTAAAGTAATAATATACATATTTGATATTTGCTTCTAGGGGTCTAAAAAACGCAAATTACCGGATAAATTACGTAATAAATTTCCGTAAATTACCTATATTATTCACCATATATTACTAAAGAATTATTTACTCTTTAATAATAAATGAAAAACTAAATATTCATTTATTCTGTCATATAAAAGATTATACGCATTTTCCCCAAAAAAAATATTTATGTCAGGGTATGAAAATATCACTGAATTCACAATTAAATTCTCTACTAAATAAACAAAAAAACGTTCTTATTCAAAATTTAAAAGTTAGGTACCGTATTTAAGAATCACTGGTTTTCTGTTCATTACATTAATCTTGTGAAATAGAATTGTTTGCCAATGTAACCTTCTTTGTAGCTGTTATAGTTCTCGAGGCGGCAATGGTGGCCCATTTAAATGAACACCCTGTATATGTGAGGAAAACATTGTAAAACTTGTTCAAGTAAATATTTTGCCAATCCACTTATTAGGAAATGGTACAATGGGCCCGTCCAAGTAATCGGCTTTTTAGAAATTACATGTCGCATATGAATTTTGAATATAAATAAATGAAAATGGAATAAAAATTGCCATATATTTTGTATTTTTATACCCATAATAATGCAATTAAAGTTTTTATGTAAAATGGTAGCCATGTTGTGACGTCCGCGTCATTACAGTCGCCCAGTTTCCCTGTGAAAATATCACTACAGAGTGGACCATGCATATTTTGCTCATAAACTCGTGGTTGGCTTTACATATACTCTAAGATACAAATATTTAATATATACGAGTAATTTTTTATTAAGATCAAAAGAAAATTTACTTATTAAATAAATTTATATTATAATTTATGTTTTAATTATTGTAATCTCAATGCTTGTCATTGTTGTAATCATTTAGTAAATAATGTAAATGTTGGATTACTTTTTGTTATGAACTATGATTTGATAATGGACCTTTTCAATTTAACGGCTATCTCTTTCTATCGCTGGAAATAATAAGAAAATGGCGCGAACAATTGCCAGTTGCGCTGTCAAACGAAACGTCAAAAATATTGCAGTCATAAAAATACCTGTATTCTCAGTGAAAATTTACAGCGTTAGACATTTTAACTACAATAAAAGCTTTTGCAACTTATTTCGATAAGATTTTTTTAAAGTTATCTGAGATATTCTCACATTTTACGTCTCAATTTTTTAGAAACGCCATAGATCTCAGTTGTTCTTACTATGCGCAGAACCCATTGCGCATATCTTCTATCTCTTTAAATTGAAAAGGTCTATTGTAATCAATAATGTCATTTTTGTATTTAATTATAAATAGAAATAAATAAAATAAATAAATATATCATCACGGCATATTACCCATTGCTGGGTGTGCCAATTTGCTTTGTACGCAGATATCGGTAATGATGATGACATATTCGTACCGTGCGGGCGATTACCAGGCGATACCTCACGGGCACTCATTGCTGGCGTGGAGAGTGCACCACAGGGGTCAATTTTGTGCCATTAAATTCGAAATATTTGGCGTCGGTCGGGATCGAACCCGGTTGCCCAGATTCGCGACCAGACACTCAGGCACGCGGCCACGAGACCCCATATAAATAGAAAATAGTTTAAATACTGTTTTAATTATAATAATGGCACTTGGTGAGTATGATAACCTTCAATAATATATTAAAGCAAGTATTAAAGTCACATTAATTAAAGCGAATGATTAACCCGAATATGAAAACTAACAAAAATTATTAATTTTAAATATGTATTCCTCGACTAGATCAATGTAATACTGGGAAAACTTGGAGAAAAACAGTCTGATGAAAAATTTTGAAAATTGTTTTATTACATAGCCGACGTTTCGGCACCAAATATGCCTTCTTAAGGGAAATGTAAACTTACTGAAGACAAATTCTTTTTTTAAATTCAAATTTTTTTAAAAAAAACTTTCAGCTCAGTAAGTTTGCATTTCCCTGAAGAAGGCATATTTGGTGCCGAAACTTCGGCTATGTAATAAAACAATTTTCAAACGTTTTCATCAGACTGTTATTCTCCAAGTTTTCCCAGTTTATTAATTTTAGTTACCTGATTTTTATTTATGTATATGTACTATATATATATATATATATATATATATATATATATATATATATATATATATATATATATATATATATATATATATATATATATATATATATATTCTTGTAACATTTATTGTATATTACCATATTAATGGTAACGTATGTCGATTCTCTCTACTTAGAACAGAGTGACGCTAACGTCACAACTTTTGCGCCAATACTTTAATAATTATTTTAGACGTTATTAAGCATAATTTCAAGAAAACAAAAAATACGGAATTACTATTTTTAAATTCTTCGTTACATAAAAAAATTCAAAAAGAGTTGGAGGGGCCCATTTTACCCATAAAGATAGTAACTGAACAATGTTTTTTTACCTTAAGTGTATGAGGTACCTAAGCCATTTCTGACTCCATTCGAGGTTTTTATCTTCACAGTTGGCAGGCATGAAGAGCGTCCGCTGACGAATAAACGTCTGCGAATTGGGCGGCATATCTGACAGGTCATACATTATCACAAACATCTTTACGACGGTTCCCAATGGGTTGAACAGAGTTACTTGAATTGTTCCTGATTTTGGAACATTGTAACCCTTTTTACCCAGATTGATATGTCCCTGTAATTAAAGATAAACATTAATTTAATTTGTCCTTGAACTAAAATAATTTTAACTTGCCAGATACGGCGTTGAAACTTTATCGTTATCCCCGAGTGTATAGAAGAACACAGTGACAGGCAAAACAACATGACGCGGGCAGAACGAACCGCTTGCTCCTAACTCTGCGCTAAATCCGTGAACAGTTGACACAGGCTCTAATCTACCATTCAAAACTGATTCTACGAAACTTCCTGTAAGGGTATAAGATATTAGTTTCCGTGTTTTGTAGTTTATTTGCAAAATAACTTTACCTAACAATCCTGAACTTTGTCCTCTATGCTTATAACTAATTGGAGGAGACTCGCGCTGCTTCAAACCGTTGGTTGCATCCGGACTGCACGGTGACACAATGCTACAATCGCTTTCGCTGTCTTCGTCCGTCGAGCAGCTTGCTAGAGAAAATAATGCACTGGAAGAAAAGACATTAATTAATATTTTTCAAGTGGTAAAGTCGTTCAAATACATTCACAATTATTTTAGATCCATATCAATTTTTTTCCTGGAAGAATAGTGTAAACGCGACTTAAAAAATGCGCAATAAGTGAGAAAAGAATTTTTAAAGTTCAGAATTCGTCGTGTGATGTAGCATGTCCTCATAAGTGGTCGGCAAACTGTTAATTCTAGAGGGTACAAATTTTTCATGTTCGTATAGCTGACATATTTTTATATATAAACGTATGTTATATTCATGAAGAAATTATTATTAAGCATAAATAACAAATAAAATGCATTTTTTTCTAATAAATAATAGAACATTGAAACAGTTTGACCATTGTTTGACAATATTGTGACACAAACTATTGCGGAGCGTGGCGCTAGTGTTTGTCCATTGAATGTTTCACGTGGCCGTGCGAGTCTCACTTTTAAAATCAGGTAACCAATCAAACTGCTTAGGCAGAGCCGGATCTAGGCACAGGCAAAGCTAGACAATTGCCTAGGGACGTCAGTCAAATTGGGGCGTATCATAAATCATCACACTTTAATAACTAGTGGGGGAGTTTAGTCATGTTGAAATTTAATGATTTTTCCACATTACTGCAATACTATACATGCAATATTAATATTAATGCAATAAAAGTAATAAAATATGGCGTATATTTTTGTACTAACGATATTAAATTTATCGTTAGTTAAATCGCCCGCAAAACGATGATGTATGCGGCATGTTTAGTTCGCCGTAGTTGTCCGCTACGAGCGCTAGTTTAGAATGAAAACATGAACGTATATCTCTTATATTTGATATTGAAACGACAAATTCAATGTCAAATCGCAAATACAGAAATTAGATTGTCAAGTGTCAAATATAAAAATAAACAGGTGGCCGTGTTTTGCTTCTGTCTCTTTCTATATAGCACGTCCTGGGCACGTATGTCGAGACCTAATTCGCACATAGTTGATGTTATGTTCGCCGTAATGGCGGAAAGAAGATATTGCAAAAGTTTAACATTTTTTCACTCCCGTATTTTTTTTAATTTTACAAAATATAAAAGTAAAAACGCTTGTAAAGCGTATATATCTTAGTGAAATTGAGGGTGTTCGATTGCGTGGCCGTCCAGTGTGTATGTGGATGGATGTGATTGATAAGGTACTAAAAGAGAGAAAGTTTCCGACTGGGAAGAGAAGAAGAGCGTGTATGAATGCGATTATGAATGTGGCCGAGACGAAAGGAATGTGCTTAGACAGGAATGTGTGGCGAAGGATAATTGTTTCGTAACTATTATTGAGATCCGGTTGCGGTATTTTGCTACCGAAAGTCGGTCACTTTAATATGTTTAAGAGTGAGGAATATATGTTGTACCTATGATGTCAGGTTAGTAAAAATGTTGTTGAAAGAGAGAGTGATTATTTTTTGGTTAATGTTATTTTTATTTTTACGAGCTTGTGCTAACCTACTAAGTGGGAAATGCGTGATTTTATGTATGAATGTATGTATGTATGTATGTATGTAAAAACGCTTTAGATTTAAAAATATTTTAACGTATAAAAAAATAAAAAATTCGAAAACACCCCCATTCAGTCAGCATGAAATGTACTATTAAATAAATAGAAAGAGTTTTACCTTCTTATTGCTGAAACGGAGTTAATGCTGGAGTCGAAATCAAAGCAAGATTTGCCTCGACGGACCGGTGCCGGACTGCTGGTAAGCGGCAGACCAGTTCGCGAGTGGAATACCATAGATGCGGCGCTGTCCAACGATTTACGGAAATTGGCTTGCTCTAAAGCCGACGGAATTCCATTTATTCCCATGGGATGGAATTCTTTATTGATGTTAGATTCTTCGCGATTATTTGCCTCATTCGCAACATCCCTGCTTGTATTATAATTATTGCATTTGTCATCGTTACGTGAAATAGTCTCCTCATCAAACGTTATTTTCTGTTTGACTTTGACTTTTTGCCGTTTTTCAAGATATTCTAAACTAAAAACATTCGAGATATCACACATCTTGATATAATCCGTTTTCTTTCTCTTAATATTATCACAATTTATATCTATGTAAATATGATCATTTCCACCTATTCTATAGTTATCACTAGTAATAGAATCATTCTTGTTATCACACGTATTATCACTGACACGCATTCCGTGTTTCTCGCACCCATCTACCCCATTGGTCAGATGCGGCAGTCGCGCCCCGAGCACAATATGTGTTTTGTGCGCCCCACATTTTCGTTTGTTGCGCTCCAAGCCGCTTCCGCCGCCTCCTTCGTCATCTGTCAACATTTTGTCATACAACGCACTCTCCTCGCATATACCATCCTCTTGTACTTTACTCGATCGTAAAATGGCATCTAGTAGTATATCACCTTTGCTTTGCTTTGCGAGATCATGTTTCTTTGTGTTTTGGGATTGCTTCATCGGCCCGGATTGGCGTAAGACAGTCAAGACTTCAACGAATTCCTTTCGGCTTAGCTCGAGGTCTACCTTAGACATGTCTAGATGATGTTTCTCGCAATTCTTTCCAATTGGTTTCGCATTGATATCACATATGCTTTCAGCTTTTGATTTAGGTGTTCCTAGGTCTGCTCCCGCTGCCAATGCGTTGGTGACGTTAGTAAAAGGTGTTGGACTGGAAGTAGATGGTGCATTACAATCCATAGCGCAACAATTATCAAACTCGTCTAGATCTACGCATCGGTGTTTGCCTTTGAGCGTGCAAGATGTCTGCATGCGGTCATCCAAGACGGAGATGGTGTGGTGGTCCTTGGCATGAGGCAGCGAGCGCGGAACATCACATTTAGAACACTTTATAAGTGGTATCTGTTCGGATCGTGGTAAGCTGGACAGTGAAACCCGCAAAACGACGCCTCCCGCCAAATCCGCGCTAGGGAACGTGTGGTTCTGCGCGCTACTTGCGAACGTAGCACAGCCATACGTTTCCCCCGGTACCGTGAGGCAGTACACCACGCACTTGTCCTTGAAATCAGCGCGCATCTTCTCGTCCGGTGTTGCCAGCCACGCAGAGATTTGAGAGAAATATAACTGCGATCTTAAAGCGTTCATCAGTTGGTTTATGTTCATGTTTGTTGAAGAAAAGTCGTGGGTCCTATAAAATAAACAAATTTTAAGTCAAATACATTATTCATATCAATATTTGCAATTTTAAACGTATGACATCGAACATATAAAATACAGTTCCTGTTTTTAAATATTATGGAAATATAAGGAAATGTTTGAATAACAATAGTTAATCATAAATTGTAATTGGACGCACTGAGTTCACAGTTCTCACAAAAATACTGAACATTCAATGAGACCCTTAGCGCAAAGATTAGCGTAGATGGCAGCAGGCGGATATTCTCCCAAGTACGTCTTACAAACTTTTGTAAGAATACACAGATATTATTGTGTGTAATCATGACTTTTATATTTGTGGCAAACAAACGTCGTAAATACAATAGCAACCGTTCAACAAACGCATAGTAAAGTAATTTGATGGCGATATCTTTCAAAATAGGTATTAAAAATAATCACTAAATTAATATTAGTTTTCAATCGGCAGCATTCATTGCCTCGGCTTCGTCTCTGATGTAAATCTGTTATTTTAGTGCCTAGTTGAACAAATAACTATTATATACTATTCAAAATTTCACACTGTTAACACGTGGTTGGATAACAGCGCTGACATATGTAAACAACTTTAGTTCTTTCTTTAATCACTAGGAGGCACACATATAAATATCCCATGACCACAAATATACTATACAGTGTCCCACACTCTATGTTCAGCGTAGGGTCTTATGGAGTACCATGTTGCCATATTTACCTGTTGTAAGTCTACAAGATAGAAAAAGCAAAATAGATGCCCAAAAAGAGATGAAATATTCTGGGTACTTCATTGAATGTATTTATGACTGGTGTACTTTCAGTGTATCTAAACAGGTGGGTGAAAAGAAAAAATAAATAAATAATAAACTGGTCAGTTTTAATTATTAAGCATTATTTTTTAATTTAATTTATATCTTCTTATTTGATAATTTACTAATATTAGACTTTATAGAAATACTGCATATATTTTACATATTTCATAAGTCTTTATTCGTTCTTTATAATCTCCAATTTGAATTTATAATATTGTAATATTCTAATCTCTAATGAATTTGATCAAGATTAGTATGCCAGGCGATTTTAAAATATTGTATTGAAATATTACTTATTACAGGTACAAATAGCTTCAGCATGTTTTTTACACCCAACGCATCTTTTCGCGGCCCTGTATTTAAAGCTATTTAGAACTGCAGACAAATTTCGGGGAAATGGTGAATACAATAAACCCTTGGGTAAATAACAGACCCTCATAAAAATTAAATTGTACAGTGTTAACTAATTTTGGTACAGCAATGAAAATTTATGAATGTTTCAATATTACATTACATTAAAAAATTGGCAACATGGTACAGAAAACGTCCATAATAATAACATTGGCTATCTCCGCCACACTGAACATAGAGTGTGGGACGCTGTATAGACAAAACTTGCCCTATACATCACTATTGTTTGTTATGTTCTCGGTTGGACAGAAAGAGACAACTAGAGATACAGATATATAAAGTCTACTTTAAAGTTTGTCGAGAGATGTTTCTACGGTCTTTATAATGTATATGTTACATTTTATTCGTTTGTTTGGAAATTGTGAAATCGTTCGAGCCTCGATTTCAAATTCTGTCAGAATTGGGTTATCCCTGCTCCAGACCAGTAGAATTTAAAATCTATCCGGAGAAAGAATTGGGGAAATCTCAATTCTGTCAGATTTCAAATTTGAAATCTATCCTGAGAAAGAATTGGAAGAATCGCAATTCTGCCAGATATCAAATTCTACTGGTCTGGAGCAGTAGAATTCGTAATGGGGAAAACCCAATTCTGACAGAATTTGACAGACCGAATTTAAAGTTACAAAATTTACGCCCAGTTTTGTTTTCATTATTCTCTATAAATCTGCATTTTTCAAGTGAGTTTTGAAATAAAATGTGCGTAATTCTAAAGACTAAAAACAATTAATTAATACTACCATGAGAAATCTACCTAGGGGAATTTTGGACTGTACTTATAAATAACCATATCCTGGACCAGGATCCATTAAATAATCATGGCATTGAATTGATCAATTTAATTTTAGACATTTATTTCAAAATCCGGATCCACCATAAAAATAAATTTAGATAAAACTACATATAGAATAATAAGCATGTACACACAAACAATATTATTGAATAAAGGTGCACCTAAGTGTGAAGGTAAATCAAGGATGGAAGGGAGGTTTTTTTTAAAAAAAAGAAAAAACCCTAAGTCTTTTTCACACTGTTCTTTAATGAAACATGGACCGGTTTCGGTTACTTAGTAACCATCCTCAGCACCGGTTTTTGACTACAAGTTCTGTAAAGATTTTTGGTTCGATGTACAGTTTCCCTCGTCTAGCTAGTAGTGTGATACTTCTGTAGTTGTAACTATTAATTACGTTTTATTAGTTTTATTTATTTGTATATATTTTTATTAATTTGTTTGAGATTTTTGACTCTTTTGACATACATTTTAAATTTTATTAGATTAACTTATTGTTTCACTTTTATAATATTTGACATTTGGAACAATCATACTTTTGTTTGTCAAAAATCTTTTGAAAATTGTCGTGTATCTATAGCATGATTTTCTATTGTAGTCAAAAACCGGTGCTGAGGATGGTTACTAAGTAACCGAAACCGGTCCATGTTTCATTAAAGAACAGTGTGAACAAGACTTCGGGTTTTTTCTTTTTTTTTAAAAAAAACCTCCCTTCCATCCTTGAAAAACAATATTGTTTAAAAATCAATAGAATAATATAAATAATTATATACAATTCTTTTTATCCTTAATACCAATATCAATTTGTTTCATACATTTTAAAATTGATTTTCGTTATAATTCAAATGTTTCAAATATAGCACAGTTCATGTTAATAGAACAAGCAGTGACATCTAGTGAATACTCCGTTAGGAGACTTAACATATCTCTATCCTTAGTTTTTTCATTCTGTCCAGCCGACAACAAAACAAGTGCTTTGAAGTTATATCTAGTGTAATTGTGATCGTTGTTTGTAAATATCTAACGTCACGCAATTGTATAGTATAATAAATTCATCATTTTATTCAATCTTTCAGAAAAAAAAATAAACCAATAAATAAAAGTACCGAATCTCATTAGCAATAATAAATTAATATCTTCAAAGTTTAGCAGTTTAACTATTCAAACAGCACTTAATAAAATTGGTTTTACATTGCCACTAAATGAGCAAAAGAGCATTACAACCATTAGTGTAATTACAAGCTAAGAAGATTATTATGACTGTAAAGATCGGATAAGAGAGGAAAACAGGATGCAGTGTTTGTTTGGAAAGACAACACACCTTCTTTGCAGGACGTTTACATGCCACTGCTCCAGTAGAAGAGCAGTGCCTATCAGTTCGAGGCTGGTGGATGGATTGCAGATCAAGTCATTCTCGCAGCAACACTTCGGCACGAGTAGAACATCAATACACAACGGTAGAGACTTCTGCCACAGGGAGAGGACGTACGTACGTATCTTATCATACTTGATGCACTGAAAAACCAATTAAAACTGTTTTATTGCCTCATACACACAATAGGTTACTCTACGTACATGTTGTGCAATGTAACATAAAATCATAGATGCAGGCAACTTAATCAACATTCATACATTTTTAATATTATGGAAGATTAAATTTTTATTGCAAAACTGAGCGAATAAACCGAAAATATTCATGGGAAAGAGTGTTACACTTTGGTTATTACTATAATAATTCATAGATTATAAATGGGACTATAAATAAGCTAAACACATTCATTTTAATACAGTAAAATAAAATCGTACAAGGTATAATAAATTAAAAGTCAAATTTCATTAGAAAATTATTGTATATTCACACAATCTGTTTCATAATAAATTATTATTAACTATACTTGCAGTCAAATAAATATGTACTGAAAATTTTTACACTGTTGTCAATTCATATGGGCAATGTTGAAAATGCTAAGTTATGACGCAGCGACAACACTGCATGGCAAGGGACAAAGGGCGGAAAGGGGAAAAAGTTGAGCATCATTTCATACTCATTTAACGGCGAGTATAGTATATATTGAAAAATCATACATTTTATATTGAATCCTCTAGGTTCTAGAATAAAAACACCCTTAAATTCACTTTCGGTGAAAAATACATTTACATAAAAATGTCCTTACGACAATCCTCCATCGTTCCATATATGTAAAAATACCGGCAAAAATCACGAAGTATATGTATTTCAAAATCAGTTTTTAAAGTAGGTAGCTTCAGGTTTTTCAATAAATATTTCATTAAAAATGCAGTTTCTTATTTGAATATTGTTTATTGTTCTTTATTAAAGATTAACAGATAAAATGGGCACCTGGATTTTTTCCTATTCCAATAAATTCTACCCTTGGTTGCAAAGTGAATTCCATTTTTATTTTCAAATTTCAAAGTTTATTGGGACCCGCAGTATAACATGCGACATCAACGGAATTTTAGGGAATTAAATTAATGGCGGCCACTAAGACATGTCAAATATGTAAAAGTGTAAGTGGGCGCCACTGGCTTAGAAGCGCTGGCTTAAGGCAAAAACACTTGACAATCCTAAACACAATAACAACAAACCCCCGACCCTTGGATGGTTAGGGCAGTTAGTTGCTGTGTGCTAGCAGTCATATGCGGACGTGGGTGAAACTCTGAATAGTGTCAATAAAGAAAAGACGAGATGCTTGCAGTAATCATAGGTGAGTGGTAGAACTCGCTGTCATTCTAATTATTATACAGGTATAGATTGGTGTGGATCACCAGATGCTTGATTGATATGTTATACACTGCTTGTGTATTTGATATGCATGGTATATGTGGCCGCAAACGTATGTAGTAGTTTCCTAATTATCCGAAGAGTTGTCTGGGACAACTCTGGGTCCATGGTGCTATATGCTCTGAGGTGTGATAAACACCACCTGAGAGGCTGAGATACACGAGAACGTCTGGGACGTAAAGGATAAACCTGGGGTTTATCATGATAGGTCTGGCACCTACACACGTGTGATCGTAAGCTAAACTCTCATAATGGGTCTAGGACCCATTGACCTCTGGGAGGTCGAGTTCTGGGAACTCACATGTCTGGGACATGCGTATGTGGCTACGGTACCGCTAGTGGCTCAGAAATGACTATTCACGAGAGCCGTATTCCAGCAATTCGTCCATGCACTGGGTGTATACTTTTGCGGATAGGGGTACCGGAATCCACGAGGCGTTAGGCCGCATTTAACATGCGGGGCGCCTGCCCAAGTCTGGGACTTGGGAGCAACCTTATTCCTGCCCCCCCCCCCCACCTGTCTATTTTACTAGATGATAATGCACGCCTGTGATAATTGTTGTAAATTGGAATGACAATGTGTATTTTATCCCACTTAGGGGAACGCGTCGTAGAGGGCCAGTCCGTCGCTGACGCGTGTAGAACAGGACACCGATAACAGGTCAAAAAGGAATGTGAATTGTATATATTAGAGTAATGCATGTATTATCGCCCATATATTCTAGTTAAATAATAAATGAAAAAAGTTAATTAAAAAACTATAGTCAAAAGTCAAAAATCATCGTTTCGTTTAACATAAAAAGATGTTCTCACGTTTAGATTTTATAATTTCATTTGAAAATGCGTAACAAATAAGCGTATTAAAGAAAATGAACATAATTATACACAAAAAAGCTGGGCTGAAAGGTGTACGAGTACAACAAAAATTCAAGACATATTCCATAATTTTTGGCAAAGAAGATAAAATTGATTAACTGAACGTATGGAAAAGAAATTTAAAATATATTGCAATGCTTTACTCTGATAAATAAATATGTCTTCTCTTTGCATTTTACAAAAGGAAATTGTAATAAAATTTTGCAGGTATGTAGTTTTAATACAACTATTGACAGTATTGATAAATAAAATTTGTTGATTTATTGATTTTACTAATTATTTGTTCCCGTAGACTGCAGTTCCAAGTCAGAATTGCCTTATGGCAAGTTACGCCACAAGTAGTATTTAAACCCGAATTTACGAATTTTTGCCCCTCAACTACGTTTTTTGATGAAGGATTCGACTGAACAAACTAAAAAATCGTGTAAAGGTGCTCTGTTAACAATATTTTGGGTCAGAAAACACTCAGTCAGAATTTAAACAAATTTGACATGTCCTACTGGCCGCCATGACAGGTGCAAGGCAAAAACAAAACACATAAATAGCTAATATGGATTTTATTAGGTTTTTATAGATTTTTAAGTGGGTCTTCTGTGTTGAGGGAAATAAAACGAGCCCTTCAAATTCGTTGTTTGTTGCTATTTATTGATAATGGCAATTTTAAAAATCCACAAAAGAAGAACTCATTAAATAACTGCTTCTAGAAATTAGCTAAACAATTTTTGTGCGATTCTGAAAATTTTATTAAAAGTTTAAAGTAGATTTAAGGGTTTTGATCCTAGAGGATTAAATTATATTATTTTTTAAAGAATTAAAATGAAGAGTGAAACTGTTGTATGAAATCATTTATCTATAAACATTCATTCATTGTTGTGCTGTAGAAGTTTATATGTTTTCTGCAATGTTGATTAAATTCACAATCGAATCATTGTATTATTTATCAGCTACAAAAAACAACATTGTGGTCATAAAAATGACTCATCATTTCATCATAATCAAAGGGTTCTCCTAACAATATAAATTATCTGTAAACTTCCATCACGCAACAAAAGTAGGTATGCTGCAAATATGACTAAGACAAGACCTATGAATAAATTAAACAGAATATTCGTTCAATCAATATTTATCCAATTCAAACTTTATACATACAGGGTGAGTCAAGAGGAATGTGCCCAACTTCCGGAGTGTATATAAATATACATATGACTAAAAAAGTCATAAGTTATAATCTTTTTACCTCTCGCTAAAAGAGGTATTGAATTCATGCTAAAAATCGCATATCCAGATTTTACTGAATAAGCACGTTTTAAGGTCCCTAGAATCCGATTATAACATTTTTACGATGATGTCCGTATGTGTGTGTGGATGTTGAATCCACGATTTCTCAAAAACTATAAGACTTAAGACATTTTTAACTACGGATTCCTCAATCTAACAATGGGAAGAGTTGATTAAGTTTTGGTAACAATTGGACAACCGGAAGTAGTAGTTACAAGAAAAAAATCATCTAAATATTATTTATCGAAAATTTATGTAAATACTTATATTAAAGAACGTTAAATTCTTTATTCGATAAATATAAATTCATTATTATATCTTCTATAGATTTAGAGATAAAAAAATGCATATAAAATAATTTGATGTAAAAATTCTCAGATCAACTACTGCAAGGCAAGAAATTCAAATGTTTGTAATTGACACATAAATGTCACTGTCAAAAATATTTGTATGTCATGTCAAAAATATTTGTACATCATTATGAAGATTATGAAAAAAAAGTCAACAACGCAAAAGAATATACGTAAAAAAGAATATAATAGGAATTTGCGAAAAAATGACGAATATAAAGAAAAAAAAAGGAAAGTAGAAAAAGAAAATTTCAGGATAATGAATATAAAGAAAATGTATGTATTGTACATAATTTATATTAAATAACCCATAGATATTGCAAATATATGTGAGAATTATTTTGTAGTGAGACATGAATATATGTATTTGTATTTAAAAATATTTTTCGTTTTATGCGTACAACCAGGTAAAATGTCTGGCGAGAGGTTATGTGCTGGCCACATCAGATTTTTTTTTGTTTTCCCATTACAGTTTGCTACGAAATGAAATTTAACGACATTTATAAAACCGGCCCTAAAAGTGATAAACAATGTCTCATATCAACTCAATCCTTTAAACCATTGCTTATGGGGCTGGTTGCAAAGTGAAGTGTACAAAACAGAAGTGAGCAAGCAAGATGCATAAATTTATTGTATATTTTGAATGTTGCGGCTTTCTTTAAGGAACATCAAGACGAACTAGAGCGAGCACCACGCACTATTGGTAAACAAATTTGGTAATAAATTATTTCTTTGAAAACTAATGTTTTCACATCTTTTCCATAACAAATTTCATTTTAAATTGTGATATACAGAATGTCCAGAATAACTTTTCCAACAGGGGGTCTCGAAAACTATAAGAGATACGAAGTCGGTTAAATTAGACAAAGTTGCCCCTTTAGGAGACCATTTTAATTGTGTTTTGTTATTTGAGAAAAAATACGGTCACTAGATATTGGCGAAAATGTAAATTTTGCATTTTTTTTTTAATTTTTGCAAATATCTTTCAAATGTGAAATAACACTGGATTTTAATTTGCATATCTTTAAGGCACTTTTTTATGTTTTTTCGAATGGCGATGCTCAAATTTTCTTATCACTATTAGTTTTCGAGTTATAAAGTTAAAGTTTAAATTTTTATATGGACGCCATATTGGAAAGTTGCACCATTGAAAAGAGAATTTTTTTTAGCTTTCCAAACATGTTTAATTTGTCTATTGTCATTTATTTCAAACACCGAAAATCAAAAATTTCTAAATTTATATAAGTTAAAAACAATGGTCGTTGCAATGAAACAAATGAAATCATCAGTCAGGTATTATTATTTGTTTAATTTTAAGATTATAATATTCATATTCTTTAATATTTCTACCACACATAGCATTGAAACATTTTTTAAATTTTTTTAAAACGGCATTACCTACTACGACGTCCAAATAAAATTATTAAGACTATAAAATTTTGAGAACTAATTAAAGAAATTATCAATGAAAATAATCAAATTATTTCCAATGGATCTTTAAATTGAAGACATTGAAGATATGCGCAATGGAGATCTGCGCATAGTAAGAACAACTGAGATCTATGGCGTATGTTTCTAAAAAAAAAATAAGACGTAAAATGTGAGAATATCTCAAATAACTTAAAAAAATCTTATCGAAATAAATTAGAAATGCTTTTATTGGAGTTAAAATATCTAACGATGCAAATTTTCACTAAGAATACACAACTGGCAGTTGTTCGCGCCATTTTATTACTATTTGCAGCGATAGAAAGAGATAGCCGTTAAATTGAAAAGGTCCATTGTGTTTTTCAATTATTTCATTGCAACAACTTAAAACTTTGACATCATAACTCGAAAACTAATAGGGATAAAAAAATTTGAGCATCGCCATTTGAAAGTACATAAAAAAGTGCCTCAAAGATGTGCAAATTAAAATCCAGTATTATTTCACATTTGGAAGATATGTGTAAAAATAAAAAACTGCAAGATTTACATTTTCGCCAGTGACCTATGTATTTTTTCTCAAACAACAAAACACCATTTAAATGGTCTCCTAATGGGGCAACTTTTGTCTAATTTAACCGACTTCGTATCTCTTATAGTTTTCGAGATCACCGTGTTAGAAAAGTCGGATTACTACTTTGAGTTTTTTTTCATTACATTTATGCAGTCAGTATACATTCCCCAAGTTTGGCATTTTCTTCTTGACTCACCATGTATTAAAATATAAATTTAAAAAACAATATATTTGTACGATTTTATTTTACATATTCTACGAGCAATAGAATATCAAAGAAGTGGGTACATAAATAATGTATGCATGATAAATATGAATTTACAATTTACAATAATAAAAGGACATTACGTCATTATTTATATATAAATGTTTAATACAAGTATTACAAATTTACGTGTTTAGCAACAATTTCGAATAATCACAAGATGTCCATAAGAATTGGGCCTGTAAGATAAAAATACTAGTACTCATTACTAGATTTAATTGTTTATTAGAATGATACATAAAGCAAAGTTGCCAGTAAAAAAACGTAAATGGGACCCTACAGCTAACAAAGAAGGGTAATATACCGTCATGAATTTTTAAAATATGTTCTGATATTTTGTAAATGATGGTTAAATTCTATGATGGTAGCCTGGTAGTATGAAAATTAACTCAGGGTAATTAGAGAGCAGTTGACTAGCATTGTTTTTTTCTCTGCTAATCGTTTACGGATTATTTTAAAGAAATTACTTCAAGTAACAGTTATAACTAATTGTAAGCATATTTTATTTGAAATATAACCCTTGATCAGTTGTTCATACTACCAGCCTACATATTTATCCTAAATAAAAAAGAATATAGCAAAACATAAATACTATATGAGAAATGTAATGATTCATCAGTAGTATTCATCTTTCGAGGCCTTGTATTTCGTTTGACTCGCTCAGTATTAATTACGTATAAAATAATAAATAAAGGTAATAACAAATGTAATATTTACTTATGATTGATCCTGAGCTCCATTGTACTAATAAAAACCATAAAGTAAAGCTTCTCACCAGCGCGTTATCAAGATTACAAACGTGGCCCTGAGAAGCTTTGCTTGGCGGGCAGTGGGGCCCCTCGGAGAAGCCTCGCTTGCTGGCGGCGGGCGCGGGCGTGCGCCCCTCAGACACCAGCGCTGCGATGGCCACCAACACCTCGGCGCCCCCTTGTCGCGGCCCGGCCGGCTCTAACTCGCACGCTGAACTGTGCATCTGGAATACAAGAAAATAAATTAGGTTAGAAGTACAAACGGAAAAATATAAATTTAATAAAATATATTTTGAATAATTATTGTCACCATAAATGGGAATATTTGTATTTTATAGAATACAAGAAGAATAAGCAAAATGACGGTGCTAAAATGGTTTGAGAAAATCGAGTATTATTTATTGGTCTACTTGTCGACCACATAATATGACTATAACAATTGCGCAGTGGTTTGGTTTTGGTATGACTAGCAATATTAACTTTTGCGCCTAACTTTACACATTTGGTATGACTAGCGAATGAAAGTTGACGTTAAAATCATTTTATAGATGCGGTTTCTTTTGAAACCCTACAGAAAAGAATATAATTGTACGAAATATTCAGGTATGAAATTTTTGCATGAACCCACTTAAATACTGGACTAGGAAAGCACAGAAATACATTACTATGTCTGGCTGAAAATGGATGGCCGTCTAGGGTAACGGAATATCAAAACAGGGGTGCGTTTAAAATATTTTAAACATTTTTCGTTTTATGTTCATTCTAACAAAATATTTTGATCTTTAAACTATTTAGTTTGGCAATTCTATGAAATGGGATTATTTTTAATTTCCTCTAACAGTAATTCCGACTCGAGGGTTGCTTACACCTGAGACGAACAAACTGGAATTTGCGGTATTAAATTTTTTAAATACATCCCTGAATCCTGTTGCTAAGGTAATTTTAAATGCCTTCTGGAATTGAGTACAATTGTAATCTTCTGTAACGGAATATATAAGGGTCAGTTTCCTTTCAAATCAAATATAGGGAAATGTTTTCAAAAAAAAAAACCACATCTACATACAAATATGTCAGTCTCAATCAGTAAATTTTCCAACAGCGTTCTGCTAAATCATGTAGTGTATTTTATTCCCCACATTTTGCTTGGGCTATTATTAAAAAAATGTGTTTGCTTCTGTCTTTTTCTATGACTACGTTTATCTCGACAATTCAAGCGGCTTCAAATATATTATGACTTGAAAAATCCTTTTTATCTCAGCGGATTGAAAATAGGATGAGTTATTTTCAATCTTCTTTAAATTCGTATCGACTAAAAAAAGATAGTTAAATACTAGATTATGCAGACAAATAGGGAGAAGAATATGATCTAATTTCATGCTGAATATAGAACCTCAAAAACTAAAATTGTCATGTTGTTATTTGTCTTCTCTCTTAAAAACATTAAAAAAATTTTTGTTTCTTCAACACTTCAAATATTTCGCTTTTGGATAATTTTACAAAATTTTATGTCGCGACTTTTATAAAATATGGTTAAATGCAAATAAACAGCAAATGATATGAATTTAGTAACACTGCAACATGTTGCGGTGTGCGCATGTGTAGTTACTTTATTTGAAGCTTCACTATTTATTTCGACAGAAGTCAAGCCGCTTCATAAGTCCAAGCTTGTTATTTTATAGGCTTGACTTGACATTTTCAAACGGCTTGAAATATTAATATGGATCTTTTATTTCGAAGGTTGAAAAGGGATATACTAAATTCAAGCGGTTTGAAACGTCGAGATAAACGTAGTCAATGAAGCACGTTTTGAGCACGTATGTCGAGAACTAATTCGCACATAGATGTTATGTACGCCACAATGGCGGGAAAAAAATATTGTAAAAGTTTTTTTCTCCAGTATTTTTGAAAAATTTACAAATATGAAAGTAAAAGTGCTTTAGATTTAATTCGAAAACTCCCCCATTCTTACTTAAACATTGTTTTAATTTTAAAAATAGATTATGTACTTTTCTTCAATAAACTAATATAAGCAATCTGCAATACATACATGTATTGTTGGTAATTTTGTCCATCACTTCCATAATATCAAAGGACCAAACAGGATGCTGCATCCGATGACGCACCATAACAATTTCGATGTGATTGGCACACCCAGCAATGGGTAATATGCCGTGATGATATGTTTTTTTTATTTTTTTTATTTTCGAAATATTCAATATTGCATGCCCTGAATTATTTTTCACTAAATTTACTAAAAGCGTACGTAAATTTAAAAAAATGGATCCTAAAAATTCAGAATGTTTTGTTCTACCAAAAAGTATATGTCTGTTTTGCTGGAAAATAATTCAGGAAGACAATCTTTGAACAGTGATATGGTGCAGTAAGTAAGTACATATATAAAAGATGCAAAATTAAATTGTTCTTCAATCTTGATAGTTCATTACATAAAACAATTATAATCCTATTCCTTATTAACAATACAAAATTATTGATAAAATTGTGATAATTTATATTTATTTATATTATAAATGGATATAATATGACAGTATGTACTTAGTAACTTAATGGCATTTAGTCATATAAAATTATAACCGTTAATAAGATGATCTTTCGTTGACGTCATACATGAGTCTCACACAAACAACGTGATAATTTCATAGGAGACGAAATGCAATTTGGAATTTAGGTTATGTTAGGAAAACTACATCAGAGAGTCCATAATGTTTGTTACATATATCACAGAAAGTTTGTTCAAAGCAAGGAAGATAAATGGTGTAGGTGACAAGAAAGTTTGGAATAATATATCTGTTTGGCTGTTTGTGTGAATTTCAATAAATCTCTAAGGAATTCACAGTTTTCAAAATTACCTAAGTTACATCTGCGAAAACACTGAAAAACATTTCACAGATGATTACATCCTCTATTTTTCTGCGAGCATTAAATTAGAGACTAAGGTAAATCTATTTTATATTAATACGAATTATGCTCACTTACTTCAGCTAACTTCTTAAATACTTTTTAACTCTTATCGGTAAAAAAATATTATTTTTAGAGTAACAAACGTTCACTATAGATCTTAAGTGCCGACTGTGGGGAGGTGGGGGGGGGGTTCGAAGGCGGGAAACTTTGTTTTGGCCCCCCTTCCTATATGTATTTTTTTTAGCGCTTTTGCTTCGATCTCATTAATTTTAAAATATTTCAATCATGGCATTTGCATCACTGGTCAAGTTTCGTTAGATGGCCACTACATCCACAATTTTTATTTTTATTTCACAATCGACAATGACACAATATAGGTTAAATTATGACGCTTTTTATTTAAAAAAAAAACATGTTTAAAATAATATATCCAGACATAAGATTCGTAGGTACATAAACTGTATTTTATTTAATTTTTCTGTAATTATTATTAAGATATATATTTCATGAAATAAAAAAAAAAAATGGCCCCCTGGGTAATAGAAAAGTCGACGCCTATGCTAGACATCATCTCATTACAAATCAAACACATTTTGTGCAATTTATACTGACTAACATATATCTTAAATAAAAAAAGATGAGAAAATCATTTATCTTTTAACATAATATTTTTGTTTTGAAACATATGGTGGACAGTTCCATCAAAATAACTGGAAAGTTTCTGAATATAGGAAAGAGATATGCATAATTCATAAACAAATAAATTTATTGAAAATAGGTACACATTGCTTTCCTTTTACAAAATATGTATTAAAAGATACAATAGAGTCATTTCACATTTTCTGATTTTTTTTTCGTGAAAGATTAAGTCAAATTAAAGTCTTTAGATTCAGAGATATGATTTTGTAATAGACTCGTTTAGTGATGACGTAGCAAGGTTTCCAAACAAGAAAATGGCTGCCACCTTAGAAACGGTTGCTTTGTTATTTAAAATTAACCGCGAAACTAATAGTGGGAGAAATATAATTGTTATTAGTACTTGTTACGTCTTGTAAGTTGTACAGTGCGTATTTTAAGGCTTTATTTGAAATTTGTTTCACCATGCTGATGTGTTTCACAGCTTCAATCATTATAGTTAACGTGGAACTTGTAAGTTTTTTTAAATTTCCAAAAGACCTAAATCAGAAGTATACGTGGATAAACTTAGTCAGGTTAGTGTTTATTTATAACAGAAGAAAACATTATAAAGTGTTTCTGAGCCATTTCAATACCAAACAAACTTATAGGTTATAAGCGTCAAACGTCAAATCCTGGTTTAGCATAGCAACCGCCTTAGCAACGAAGACATTTTCTTGTTTGGAAATCTTCGTGACGTCACACTAAACGGGTCTATAGTTGCTTTTATAGTATGTTCCGTAATGCAACCGGTTAGACCAGATTTACGGTTTTGTGTTCCGTAAGTCCTGAAATTTCTATTTGGAACGCGTTTCCTGAAAAAAATTGGTAAAAAGTCGGACCACGGCAACCACGAAATAATCCTGGTTCATAACAAAATCAAACGATATCCGTCAGTGTCAAATTTCTAAACCGCATTTTTAATGGTATTACTAATAATTATTATAGATGTAAGTATGAAAACATTATTTATATTTGAGATATTGGTGATTGCGTTATTTTTATTGGCATTATTCAACGTTATCATTCATTTAGTTAATTTGTATTTTTGTTAGGTTGTGTCAATTTTAAATGTCATATGAATTAATGTCAATCTGCTACGAAATAGATGAAAATATTCAGGAACCATGGTGTACCAGCAATCAAGATGCAGGTTTTTTGGTTGACTTACGGAACATAGTATTAATTTTAAATATTTAAACGCTGATGTCACAGCTTCACGGAGACGGCAGTCGAACTCTAGCGGTTTAGTTTCGAACTATGATTGTTTGTTAATTTAGTCCGTGTTTACAGCCACGAAAGTTTATTAGCAAATTTATGAATGAAAATTAGCATATATCAAATTATTTTATATTACTATACTTATTAAGGGCCGGTATTTCCATCTTCGGATAAAGTGCTGGATAACTTATCTGTCGGATAAATGAACAATATCGCATCAAAAAATGACATTCAATATAATTTACTTCATTTCTGCTTTTATTTCGATGCGATATTTTATAATTTATCTGACGGATAGTTATCCTGAACTTTATCCGGAGATGGAAATACCGGGCCTAAATGAGATGTATTTCAAGAATTTTATAATAAAATCACCTTTTTTTAAAGGACCCAATTGTGCAACACATATTTATATACTACATCAGCAATAATAGAATATTCAGTTACGAAATATCTATTCAAATATTAAAGAGTTACAAATATCTTGTCACAAAAATGATTTATATTCAATGACAATATTGCAAAAACGTTATAATCCTACGTATCGTTACCATTTTAAGTTTCACTACTTTTTGCTGTACACAATACACAATAGTCGACACTTTTTCAACAATCACGTATCCAAGAGCCGATAACTATCAGTGACTAGTTTTTTAGTAATCCACAACTGTTTGCTAATTTGCATCATGTTTACGAGGAGTACACCTGTGAACTGATATGTGAATACGAATACGAAGGCAAGACACTTGGCCAGACTGACTCAGTTATGAGTGAAATTATATGAATCATCGTTTCCCAAACACAAGCAATTCATAAGCGAGACTTTGTATACGTGTACAGCAGTCATAAAAGAATCATAATGTTAATGATGTTGTAAATTACTTCGACAATAATTGTCAATTGTAACTGCAAAAATATTTTAAGGTAGCAGGAAGTTTTACAGTTTTAGGGTCCTGAAACGGTTTTATTACGTAAAAATTATAATATTCAAAATGTAAATTACTTTAATTTTATAAAATTGTGTTCACACACATATTTTATTTTTGTTGCGCAAAGTTTTATTCAAATTTGTGAATAGAGCGTTTGAGTTTATAAACATTGTGAGTGAAAGGAAAGGCTTACGAGTATATGTCTACAGGGGCGGTTGGTGCTCTCCATTTTCATGTAAATAAATGGTATAAAGGTAAAATTATTTTATTCACAGTCGGTTAGTAATAATACAGTGTGTTCAAAAAATATCCTAACTCGGAGTAGGCTATGAAGAAAGAAACGTATGTCAATTTAAAAATATTTAATTAAATGTCATTTTGACATAGGATATTGTCAAAAATGTTATCTAAAGAAATCAAAGCGTTTCTTCCTGTATCTTATTTTAAAAATAGAAATAAATTAGAAAACGGCGAATGTCAATATACTGTATCCTTCTTTATTGTCTTTTCTCCTTAAAATTACATTTCAAGATCAATTTTGACAACCTGACTTTTGAATTGAATAATGATCAGACACACGTTTCTCTGTTCATAGCCTACTCCGAGTTAGGAATTTATTTGAACACACTGTATGTGCGTTACAGTGGGAAAGTACTTCACTTCCCAGCTAGTTGGGAAAGACTTTTCTTTGTTTCGGAATTAGAATGTCAAATACTAGCAATTGATGTTAAGAAGCTTCATTATTAAACGATCTTTGGTGATATTTTGTTATTTGAGATTGGCATGACTGCAATAACTACACTAAATATCTAGGCAACGAACAGAATAAAAAGCACAAATCTAATAATTCTACCAAAATATCTCTCAATGGATGTTGTCAAATTTATTAAAATAAAGAAAAAATGTAAATGATAGCCTTAGCAGAGAAAATAATATAAAACCTTAGAGTATAGAAACTATATTACTTATATAGCGGGAGTGTCGGTGGCAAACAGTGAAGCCAAGTTCTATCAGCTGATAGCCTAGTGTCCGCCATTTGTTTAGGGATCAAGTTCTCATTTATGGCATAATATTTCGGGTATCTTTATTTTATATTTCATTATAGAAACAGTTTTTTTTTTCAAAACTACACACAAAATGCCATTTTGCGCCGCGTTTGGCTGTAATAATCGCACAATACGCAAAACACAAAGTCAAATTGAATATGAAAGAGAGAAGAAAATAAATTTTAAGTAAGTTCTAAAAAATATGGCTCTATTTTTAATTATTATCAGCATATTTTTACAAAATCAATTCAGTTTAGTGGCCAATAAAATTTCTATTTTATATTCACTTAATTATATGTTTTAACTGTAAAAAATAAAAATGTATAATATTGTTAAACATTTTATATATTTGTTGATAAAATAAAAATACTTTAAATATAATACATTATTTTCTTTTATTTACTGTATTTTGTCTTGTTAATCAAAAAACTTTGTTTTCTTTGAATTAAATTTTCATATTTGGCGCCATTTGTGTAGGGGCCACTGAAATTCCCCTGCCGCCTCATGATTTCATTCCCCTAACCCAGGGGTGAGGAACGTCCGGCCCGCGGGCCGTATACGGCCCGTCTAATAATTTAGTCCGGCCCGCGGGCGGGATTTGAAATTCAAAAAATCGTGCAATTTTTTTCCATAGAAAAATAAATTTGTATTAACTGAATAATACTCGTAATGTAAATTTTGATAAAATTAAAAAATATATATATATATAATATATTATATTCAGCTACAAAGCTAGGTACAACAACCTTCCACTGCTTGAGTTCTATAAACGTTATATAAGTAATGATGATTATCCCACTTTATGGAGACATGCATTGAAATATGCATCTATGTTGGGAACAACTTATTGCTGTGAGCAGTTTTTTTTTTTCAAAACTCACCATCACAAAAAATCGACTACGCTCCAGGTTGACCTAGAAAATCTGTTGCGAGTAGCAACGTCAAATATATCAATTGATATCACACGAATTACCAAAATGAAGCAGTTCCAACCCTCACATTAGAGGTTGTGGATTCTAGACTTTAATTTAGGGAGGAGAGGCAATAATATAATTATTTAAGATGCATATTATATGTAAACATGTTTGTACACAAATAAAAACTAAAATAAAAAGCTAAGGTTACATTATCATTTAAAAAACCGGGGGGAGGGGGGGTTATATTTTGTATGGCCCGCGAATAATGTTGTGAATGTTCAAATGGCCCGCGACAGAAAAAAGGTTCCCCACCCCTGCCCTAACCCATAAAATCAGCGTACACTTCCTCTATAGTAGATCCTATACTCTTCCGCCTCATGATTTCATTCCCCTAACCCATAAAATCAGCGTATACTCCCTCTATAGTACATCCTATACTCTAAGTATAAAACACATGTTACAGAAGGAAATTCCAGCAATCGTTCGTTGCACAATTCACAATAAATGTTGACATATTTACAGTTTGCTGTATTACCAACACCACTTGTAGTGGCCGAAATAAGCCAGGACAAATTTAGACGCTGTAACAATGGGAGTGTTTGGTGCCCATTGTGCGAATTAATGGCAGCACTGGACTAGCATATTTTCTGGAAGTGTGTAGTGAAATACGTACACGTAGTATAGCGCGCTAGCATAAAGTGTAACTAAATTTGCAGAATTTGTTAAGAAAATTGATAGTTCGCGCCAACACTAGTAACGGGGTTAGGTCCATAAATAAAAATGCGTTCTGTTGTGTTTGTAAAAGTAAAACAAACTTGCATGCGAAAGATAGAATAGAAAGAAAGTTATGGTTATACGAATTAAAATTAAAAAAATATGCTCCAAACTCGACATTTGTTTGCTCTCAGCATTTTGAGAAAACAGATTTCCTCACAGAAAGTTATGATACTGGTAAGACTTTCGTGAGGCTTATAAATATCTAAAACTTGTTTATGTTAATTATTTGTAAATCAAATTTTCATGAATACAAGAAGAATTTTGAGAAGAGGTGCAGTGCCAATAATATTTTCCCCGAAGTACAAAACAAAAAAAATCAATTAAATTTCACCTTACATAGTCAAAACAAAATGACCTGGCTGTTAATTAAATGACTTTTTCTTCCTCTTACACTCGCACCACGGCATCTTCCTGCAGTTTTCAGCGTTTCTAATTTCCACGAATTATAATTATCTATCCGACATTCTCACAAAATTTAAATAACATCACAACAAAACTTCGTACATAAACGAACGAAGATGCAAAATGAACTATTACAAACTAATTAAAGTGAAAAGATAATATTCAACAATAATATATTTATTCAAATTAATATTATTTATGAACTAAATATACAATATATATTGAATAGTTCACATGTTATAAAGTTACAACTTTGATGATACCAATTCAAATATTCCCGGGCGTAGGTCGCTAGTCCGTTGCTGCCATCTACGATAAGCTTTGCCCAAACGCTCCCATTGGTGGTGGGGCATGTTTGGGCGCCGTAAAATTGAGACGCTATGAAATTTCCGGGCTATGACATTTAGACGTATTGACATGTTTTTAAGCAAGTAGGTATACCTATTTAATAACTGCAACCCACAATAAGGACATGTAGTATTGGTTGCATAACCAATGTTAGCTCTACTTCCTAATAAAAACTACTGATTCAATGTTACAGATCTGCCTAAAGTTCAAGGTAAGTAATGTAATAACACACCCAGGAAACTGTGTATATTACAATATTTTTATTCCACGTTTTCTTTGTGTCCTTGTGCAGGATACCAGGGAACAAGGTTACTATATCACAATTTTGGCAAAGAACTTGAGTTGGACTATGTTAAAAAAATCAACAGTTTATGACACTAATCTAACAAAACACAACACACTAAATTAGAAATCCAAGTATAAATAATTCATTGGCACAAAATACTGTGTTAACAAACCTTTTGTAGAAAACACTTGTCAAAGGTTTACAAACTAAACACAGAACTTAAAATAAACTACACCTATTCCAATTGGATAATTAAACAAATGATAGTTATCAAACAAACAATTAGTTTTCAAATGTATAAACAAAGGAGTAATTATTATTCTACAAAGAACATTTGAATATCGTGTTAAAAATGACCGTAATTTTACCTCATCTGCAATTTAACCAATGTGCTTCACTTTCAAGGTAGCAATGACAAATACTTAATACGTTTATAAACGCTACGCTGTCATATTTGTTATTATCGAGGTCATTATGTTGTATCCAAATTGTAAAATCTGACTTTTTTATAAAACGCCTAGTCATGTTATCGAACGCGGACAGATTATGACACCTTCGTTGACTTATAGCGATGTTTTAGAATCAAGATAGACGTTTATTTGGACATTTTCTCTACCCTAAATCCACGGTGTAGTATCTATAGGTGAGAGCACGAGATGCGTTGACATGGCTAAGTAACTGGGAATCAAAATGGTGCTAACGCGACCCGTTACCATTTGACAGAAAATGTTTTGCTACAAGATGCACAACAGGGTATGGACCAAATAAAGAGAAATATAGTCTTTTTAAGGTGCCAAAATGTGCAATTTAGCGGCAGCCAGCTACACTATAATCACAGAAACAGGTGCTAAGATAAACTTCTGATTGAAAGGTGTTAATGTCAAGTGCATTTGAAATATGTTGTTTTATAATTTTACTGGAAATATAGACACGTTTCTGTATGGAATTTGTACAAAATATATACATAGAACTGACAAAAGATAAAAGGTAATAATTGAAAATATAGAATATTATGTGATATATGAATCATTTAATATTTTAAATATTTTGTGTAAAAACCGGGTCGCAACAAAACCTGACATCTAGCGGCACACTGTATGAACTAGCCCAGTTAGTTAGCCATTCTTCGTAATGCATTGGAATACGTCATGCACTCACCTTTAGATACTACATCGTGCCTAAAACTAACGCAGAAAACTCGCCTTTGGAAAACTCGGACCGAATTTTATTCGTTAGGTTAGATTAGGTATGTAGTTATATTCAGAGAAATAAACAAGCTAAGGAAGCATAGACGTTTTATGCAACAATTAGCCAGATTGTTAAATCTGGCCGTGTGTTATAAAATGACTAGACGTTTTATAAAACGACGGATTTTACAATCTGGCTACGACGTACATAAATGAGCCGTTGCAAATTAGCGCGGGCCGACGGCTGAATCAAATTTTTGTCTATTTCTTTACAAACCAATAAAACTGTTTTCAAGTAAACAACTAATGTCAACAATTGGTTACAATACAATCAATATAAAGACTGATTTGTTCACTATTTAAAAAAATAACGACTCAAATAGAAATAATATTTATTTTACAAACGTAGTATCTGGGTACAATAATATTAATATTTTAGAACTTATGACGTAACTCCAATATGCTGTGCTACGGTGACCATACAATACAATATTATAGTATAGTATGACTAGCGAATTAAAGTTGAAGTTTAGATTATTTAATATGTGGTTTCTTTTGAAATCATTTCCCTATATTTGATTTGAAAGGAAACTGACCCTTATGTATTCCGTTACAAAATATTAAAAATGTACTCAATACCAGGAGGCATTTAAAATGACAGCAACAGGATTCAAGGATGTATTTAAAAATATTATACCGCAAATTCTAGTTCGTTCGTCTCAAGTGTAAACAACCCTCGAGTCGGAATTACTGTTGAGGAAATTAAAAATAATCCTATATCATAGAATTACCAAACTAAATAGTTTAAAGATCAAAATATTTTGTTATAATCAACATAAATGAAAAATGTTTAAAATATATTAAACGCACCCCTGTTTTAATATTCAGTTACCCTAGTCGGCCATCTATTTTCAGCCAGACATACTAATGTATTTCTGTGCTTTCCTAGTGCAGTATTTAAATGGGTTCATGCAAAAATTCCATACCTGAATATTTCGTACAATCCTATTCTTCTGTAGGGTTTCAAAATAAATCACATCTATAAAATAATATAAACGTCAACTTTCATTCGCTAGTCGTACCATATCTCTCTCGAAGATAATATTTAAAATGTGTAAAGTTAGGCGCAAAAGTTAATATTGTTCTCAAATACAAATATTTTTATTTACATCCAGTACGTTAGAACACACAACTAATATTAATAAAACAAACTTAAAAGGAATATTATTTAGAATTATCTCTCCGATAAAATTGCACGCTTTTAAACCATTAAAATCGTATGAACTTTGTACATTTCTTATGGATGTTATGACTAGAATCAAGATTACTACAACAGAATTTAATTTGCATTGTATGCAATAAAACAAAAGAAAAATCCTGATTGTATATTTTAAAATAAAAAGTTTATTGCTACATTATTATACATTTTATTAAAGTTCATGAAAACAAATAAATCGTTTCGAAAATTCAATATTTCAAAGTTTATATTAAATTTTAAAGTTTATCGTAAATTCTTTCTATTATGCTATAAAATGGAAAATGGAAAAGTTTTAAATACTCTTATTTTTCTTTCATATTAAATCTAATTAATGTTTGTGTTAATATAAACATACGAAAAGTTTTTTTTCAATAAAATACCTAATAAAAAGTTGAATAATATACCATCTAACTTTAGTTATTAATCGTCATTTTCTTCTTCATTCTGATGAAAATGGAAATCGTGTTGTTTCCAAAAAGAAAATATGAAAATGACTACAGAACTTTTTATTGCAATTTCCTAATTTAATAGAAAAAGAAAATCAAGGAAATAATTTGTTAAATTAGAACCTTATATCATTTTTTTATGAACATGAAAAGGCAACATACGGTAAAATAATCTCTAAAAGTTACCAAAATTTGAAGAACATGACCTTGAAATTTGAGAGATGCTCTAATTTGGATTAAACGGTGAATTTTGATATAAATTTTAGATCGTGTAAAGCCATCTTTAGAAATTTAATATGGTCATCAATCGATTCCTCCGGTTAAGAAAGATATTAATTTTGCATATTAAAATTTAACAAGAACAATGGCCTGTATTACGCGCTTTTTTCAAAAGTGACATTTAACCTTCTATATAAGAATATAATATAATACCGCATTTCTATTTACCGATTTTGTTGAAAAAGCATTTAAACATTGAAAGTAAAAATGCTATAACTTTAAAACTGTACTTTACAGAACACATGTTTATATTACATAAACTCTTTTATCTTTCCGATGTTCAGAAAATTGATCCTTAACATACCAACTGTACTGACTACATATTGACATTATGTATATAGATAGGGGTATAAAATATCTCAATAAATATTTTTACAGCTATGAAGAATATCGAATAAAATCCGTATAAGAGCTATTACTCGTAGATATACTGTATAATATTCCTATACCTTTCATCACGAGAAATATATTTTATTTATTAGAATCATATAAAATTAATTAAAAGTCAATAAAAATGTATGAGTCAACTATATCTTTAACTAAATATAGGGTATCCAGACAGTCAATGGGTTTACGTCATCATGTAGGGATATTTGAAATTTTCTATATATCTTTAAATATATTTTAATAACGGCATTTTATTGGGTTTTCTATTATTATTATGTATTTGAAACCATTAATAGAAATAATTACATTTGGAAATATTATTATTAAATAAAATTTTGTTAATTTTTGTAAAATGGCGTTTGATTATTTATTTTTTTATTTTTAGCAATTGTTCATACATATTACTAATTATTATATGTCTATACAGTCTACAGTATACTTCTCAAGCTGTATTGTCATTAAGATTTTGATTTTGGTGTGGATTATTCCATTCTTAAACTAAAATACTATTCCATTAAACAATTAATTCTAAGATTATACTTAGCTAAGAACGAAAATAATTGTAAGAAAACGTAAATATCACCAATAAATTATAAACATAACAATGACACAGACACATCTAAAATGTGAAACCTAAATTTCAGATATTTAACATTTTTTATTAAAAATGAAATTTCGCGACAGTTAACAAAAACATGATGAAGCCATAAGGGCACTAAATGTGTTAGTAAGACAAAAATGAAGCTACTGGACATACCTATCGAAGAAAGAATGAAGGAAACCATAAGTAAGAAAGAGATAAATATACGAATACCAGTTATTTTGCGGCTAAGAAATCAAAGACGTGAAGCTTAAGTGATCGTAATCCATGTATACAGTATTACTTCCTGTAACAAAGATTTGTGTTTATGGAGGTAACTCGCAGACCATATTTCAATCCGTTTTACATGCTCATGTAAACTTATTTACACATGACGTCATTGTTTCTAGTAATATTATATTTATAACGTAAATCCTTTGACTGGCTAGATGCCCTATAGTTGTTATTTTAAAAATTGTAAGTATTGTTGGATTCACGAAAGATGACTATTCAAGGTCATTTGTTCGAAAAAAGTATACACAGCATTTTATACAGCAGTAGCTTAGCAACATTTCATGTTACAAATACAAAGATTATTTGACGTATGTCTATGTAATTTATGTTGTGTGACAGATATACATAAATGGTGACATTACTTTCTAACGCACTACAAATTATAATGTCGTATGTCGTAGAGTTACAGGTATCTAATTATCTACTACACTGCCCTCTGTGCTAATGTTTACCCAGTGACGTTGACATACAAATAAAATTATTATTCCAAGGTATGTGTCAAGCCTATGTTTTTGTGTTTTGCAAAAACATATAAATTTTTGAGAAAGGCCATTATTTAAAAAGAAACATAATATTAAATAAATTACGCTTATTTTTTTCAGTTAAAATGTATCCATAAATATTTCATGTTGCACGCGAAGTGAAATTATATATCAGACGGCTTATAAATGACCTTGAATAGTCATCTTTCGTGAACCGCACTATATATAATATAGTTGAATTCACCTAAATAATATTCTGATGTTTTCAATTTTTGCCAAAAACTTACTAACATTTATGGAGATAAAATATTAATAAATAGTTTTATGAAATATACTTATTTCTCTACTATACTTTATTTCATATAAGAAAATAGTGATGAGAAGATAAATGCAGTTTGATTTTGGTTTATGATTGGAGTCAAACAAGTAGATCAAACTGCACCTATCTTCCCATCACTATTTTCTTACGTGAAATGAAATATAGCTACATATATTGACATTGACTCATTATTATTTCGAGAAATTGTTTTTTGTACCTAGTTAAAAATCATTCGGAAGAGGAAATGACCTACGTACTTATATATACTGTTTGTAGGCACGTATGTCTGAACTTAATTCATGCATAGAAATGAGTAAAATCTTCTTGTGTGAATTCAACTATACGTGACGTATTCATCAACTGATTGACATTCAAAACCAGAACTAATATTATTACAACTGTGAAATACATAAACAAAAAAATAAATATTTATATTTAAGTACTCACTTTTACACAAATCATCCCAAAACACTCAGATAGTCAGATATAACAGTGCTCTTTATATTGCTTTACAAAGCTAACTAAATTCAATTCGTCGTCACTAAATTTAAACTGACTTATCCATGTCGAAACAGACTTAAGCAAGAAAGTAAAATAAATCACTACTTAAACCATCTAATCTCCACGACAACAATCTGCAGTATAGCTGATGCATCAGAGCACAAATTGTTAGAAATTCCACAAATTCCTCTTAATGCCCATCTCAGACGATATTTCATTGCCTAAGAGGTTAGGTTCTCAAGCAGAATATAAATGACAAGCCAATGAAGCCATGGGAGAAATTAGGACTTGTATTGAGTTCTCAGCGTTTCTTAGCGCAAAAGTGAATTCTACAACTGCGGTTTGGAGAAAAGAAAGTGTTTTATGAAAAAGCACGAAAGTATTAAATGCGATTGAAAGTAAATTGATGTTTGAAAACAATAAGTGAGTTTTATACGTATTATCGACATAATAACAATTAAATTTTATTTATACATCATTATTGAATTATAACTTTTCTTTTTAGATAAAGATACAACTTTCAAAATGTTTTTGTTTTACAATTACTTAAGTATACTTTTAATCTTTATGTCCATGTTATATTATTTAAAGAAACAAACAAAAAATATAATAATTCTAGTAATTTTCAATATGTATTTAAAATTAAAATATTCAAAAATTGCAAAATTTTGTATCGTATACATATGTAGGTACCTACTTTTTAAAAAAAATAATATTGGTTAAGTTCTTGGTTAATATTATGTACCTACTTAAATCTGACCGCGCTGATTCCAAATGTTAAAACCGCAGGTTTTTTTTCGTTTTCGAAATACCTACATTTAATTTAAAACTTTAGCCATTTCTGAGTTAACTCAAAAATGGGCGGAGATACGAGTTTGGCGACTCCATCATTCCATTCTAACTAATTTTCACAAAATTTGTCTCATTAGTCAGTTTGCACAACCAAAAAACTGAAATCCATTTTCAGTTATTTTGCTCTAGAAATATCAACTGTTCAACAATTTTGAAAAATTGTATACTTATAATTTTGCCCGGCTCGGTTTCACATTTTTTAAAAGTATTTTAAATGAATGTTTATGCAATATTTTTCACAGCAATTTAAAAAATAATAATTTATTATTTTCGTAAATAATTAAATAAAAAGATTGGCGCCATAAATAGTCATGAAAAACGACCCCCCACTCCTGTGACGTCAGCGCACATACAGTCTCATTCATAGCCAATAGGAAAACAGCTTACGTTATTTATATAAATAAAAATAGGTGATAGTTTCTCACATGTTAAACTGTATATGCTCTGACGTCACATTATGTTTCAGATCACATGACTTTTTCAAAATATGACACAAATTTACATAATTATTGTATCTAATGAATATTTCGTGATATTTTCAAATTTGAGGCTCTTTAAAGTACAATATCTTTTAAAATTTAATACTTAGAAGTCATATAAAAATTCTTGCAACCGCCCTATTGAATGGTGAAATCGTCAGGCATGTATCTCCTACCCATTTTTGGGTTATTGTTAAAAAATAAAAATTTTCAAGCCAAATATCTCAGGAACTAATGGCAGTGCTGGGCTTATTTTCCCCAACCCAAAAAACCCACTTAAAAAGAGTATAAAAATCCCAAACCCAGATCAGCTATTCAAGGGCTCGAAGCTCTTCAAATTCAAGGGCTTTCAAAGCAATTGTGAAGTTAGTTTATGTTTTTTGAAAACTGGAAACAATTCAGCCTCTCGCTCCCATTAATAATGTAATGGTATAAAATAGATCACACATGATCATGCTATATCTATAAAAATGAACTAGATAAAACCAACTGCAAAATTGAGGCTATAAAACTTCTGATAATGTCAGTCAAACCAGTTTGTCTTTATAACCTATAAAAGAAATTATGAGATTCAAAGTTTGTTCGATTTGAAAATATTTTTGTCTGTTATCTACGGTAGCTTGACAACGAACAATAAGTTTATCGTGTTATTTTGATGTACTAGCCACCAGTAGATAAAATTTATCGGCCATAGATACCCGTAAATCATTTATACAACGTTAAGGAAATAGAACAATGTATAAGGAAGATAAAATATTCTTTGTGTCAGAATGATATATTGAGAACTGTAGCCGACTTTAAATGTAATTTCCTATGTAACACAAACGTGCTGAAAGTTCACTTCAGAAAAATAGATAATTTAAAAAAAAAACATTAACATAAATATAGTTAATGGTATTATTTCATCACATCGAGATTGAATTTAAAATGGTTTTAGCAATGGGCTACTTGCGTGCCATTTTTTTATTTAATATTTTTGAAGAGATGATAAAAACTTGCTACCCATATTTTTCCTTTTGGCAAAATTTTCATTAATTGGCGAGAAAAAAATTAGTGAAATTTTAATATTTAAATTACCGCCATGTATGACGTAGAATTACGCCGAACCTATGAATGGCCGTAAAGCAATAACATCGGTACGTTCAAGAGCAACGGCGTGTGCCGGTAATTTATATATGACAGATCATCTGTTTGACGTTTGAGTAATAGTTTGGAGGTTAATATTTTCGTCTGTCATTTTAATCTTGTACGAGTATAAGCTAAGTTAAAATCCCTCAAAATCCTGCTTAACAAATCGAAATACGTAATAAAAGTAACAGAAACCACGCAAATTGTAAATAATAAAGAAAAGAGACAGTTACAGAAAAATGAACTAATGTCAAAATCAAATTAAAACTCGCACTCGTTCGCCATCTACAGGTTACATTCTTAAATATGCATCCCTTTCTCCAGTTAAAAATAATGACGTCAAAGATAATCTTCTTTCTTAATTTATTAAAAAACGTATATTTTTTTAAAATAAAATTTATATTTTTACATCCTTTTTCAACGTTACTTTAGGTATTTAGTGATAGATATCAGATTTTCAGTACCACGCAAGTAGCCTATTTTCACTTTTATACAAGTACCTATACTGTATCTGGTATAAGAATACAGTGTAGCATGGTATAGGGACAACATTTCACGGCTTGTGATTGGTGCAAACGCGAGACAGTTTTAAACTGTCCCAATGTTATTTATTTTCCTGCATTTGCCTACAATAGTTGAGGCTAGCTAAATTGAATTTAAGTGAAATAAATAATACCAATATAAATATAATTGAAAATAACTAACTATATAACGTAAATAGTTAATATAAATAAAAAGCCATATATTGTAATATTTTAATTTTATCGAAATAAATATTAAAATGATAATTAACCTTAAAATGTTGCTGCGTAAACCGCTCCTCCCACCACTGCAATCTTAAACCAGATGCAGTATACTAAAATATTTTAACCTCGATTTTAACTGATCTTAGTTTTCACGTAAATAAGCAAAAAGTTTTGTATTAATTATTTAGTATAATCCAAATATATTTTTTCGTTGATCGTTTATACAGGGTGTTGACCGCGTCACCGGATCATAGGACTTCGAATTTTGATGAATAATAATATTTACGCGGTAAAAGCAATATTACATACTGTCAGTTATCAGTTTTGATTTATATGTATACTTCGGAAATCACACGATTTCAACATGACGTCATCAATTATTTTTTAAATTTGTGCTTTCCAATTTTATATTTTCACATCCCAAAATTTAGACGATTAAACCCTTATATCAGTTCTTGCGTTGCCATCATTACTTACTAAGTTTATCCCGATAGTTTCAACCCGGTCGAATTTCAAGGTTAACTCTCTACCGTTTATCTCGTTCTTGTTATAGCGGGTCGAGTGAACCCTATTTGAAACCGATTGAAAGCGTTGGCGAAATGTCAATTTGTTTGGTTATGTTTACTTGATTTTTGCGGACGAATATAATCGAAAATGGAACAAGAACAAGTAATGACATTATGCACATATTTTTTAAATAAAAGGTTACGAATGAAAAATACATTGTGCTACAATTTACAAATTCAGATTGAATAGAAAATAGAGTTAAAAGCACTTTTAATTATATTTGCGAGGTACTAAATACTAAATTGAAACCAAAATATAATTTTTAAGCGAGCCTTCTAAAATTGTAAGTTTTGAGAAAAATATTGCTCTTTCACTATATTGTCTCCCTAGCAGTTGAGAATATGGAGTATTCTAAGCTTTTTTCCGTGCATAAGACCGAGAATTTTCATTTCCTTCATTAAGGAAAGAAAATACATTACTTCCTGATTCTGCCAAATGTTTCTTTTTGATATAATTCAATTCTCATCACATACGACTTGACTGTTAAAATGCAGTGGACAGATAACCTGTAACGATAGTGAATCATACATGTACTTCGATCGGGTTGAGTCAATCCGGTCGAATAAGCTCAGCCATTTTGTATTTTAGAGGCGAGTTGAAAATTTCAATTCGGTTGAAAATGCGTTTATTCCGATCATTTCAACCCGCTAACTTCAATCGGGTCGATTCAATCCATTTTCAAGCGGGTTGAAACTATCGGGATAAACTAGGTAACTGACTCTGATATAACCGTTTGAAGAAATTTTGCTCTTCTTCCAAATCTTGAAATATTATAATGTATTCATCACTATTAGAATGTTCCGCCAGAGCGCATTTTTTTGTCCGCCATGTTGTTTTGTGTTGCAAAATTTATGTAATATTTTTACTTTCAGATTTTTTTATTATGTATGAGTAAATGTTTATTATTATAAAATGTTCTTATTGCACACAAACTTTGGAATAAATTAATAATAAAATGTTTAAAAATAAACATACATATTCAAATAAATTTTCAAACAAGGACACGGTTAATATTTAATGCCTAAGAACACGAAATTCTAGTAAATGGTAGAATGCACATCGAATATTTTATTCCTCATCAATTTAAATTTAAATGGAGGATTTTAAGTAATCAGCCATTTACATGCTATATGCGATTATATTTTATGTAGATTGAAATTTGTTGAAATATTTGTTAAAATTCAAGGATACGGGTCGCAGTCTTTGCCAGGATATGTCAGATAATATACATAATGACTCTGCTTATTGCGTTTCAAATTGGAAGATATTTTATTCTCTTGTTAATTGTAGATAACAAAAAATATTAATTTATTATCACTAATCTAAATTTCGAAATTATTACTTCAAGGATGTAGAGCGCTATTTCCTCGCCCATATATTTGGTTTCAACTTTCATTATTATTATGACAATTAATTATTTTATCAAATCAACAGTATATCTATATGGGCTCATAAATTGTATGGAGTGAGCAAATTATTTAAATTAAAGGAGTACAATACAATGTCTTAAATTTTCTTTTATGAAACTTCATATAAATTGAAAGCGATTTGTAATCCTAGAATTATGCTATGTCGTCGAGTATGTCGTGATTTTGTTCTCAATCAGTCGAATTAGAGTCAGATAAATTGATCTTTCTTAACGCTATAAAAATATATAATACTACGTATTAAGCACGGTCATCAAAATGAAATGTGTTTACAAAACTTTGGTTATAAATTTGGTAACAAATAGACCTTTTCAATTTAAAGAGATAGAAGATATACGCAATGGGGATCTGCGCATAGTAAGAAAAACTGAGATTTATGGCGTTTGTTTCTAAAAAATTTAGCCGTAAAATGTGAGAATATCTCAGATAACTTTAAAAAATCTTATCGAAATAAGTTACAAAAGCTTTTATTGTAGTTGAAATGTCTAACGATGCAAATTTTCACTGAGAATACAGGTATTTAATGACTGCAATATTTTTGACGTTTCGTTTGACAGCCCAACTGGCAGTTGTTCGCGCCATTTTCTTACTATTTGCAGCGATAGAAAGAGATAGCCGTTAAATTGAAAAGGTCCATTATTTTTATTGAAAGTAAATGGTATGATACACAATGTAATAAAATAATTAATAAAAAATCTGGTGTGGCCAAAACAATACCTCCCGCCATTTACAGCCAGAGTCACAAAAAATATTAAGCTAATCCTTACTTTTGGATTAGTGAATTTTAATCTAATTTTGGCAGTATATTTCTTAAAATATAGTAAGTAACCACCTTTTTTGATAATAAAATGACGATTAAATTTTAAATAATCCAAAAATGAGGATTAGTTTAAACTTTTTTGCGAATCGTTAATTTTTATTCATCTAAATACATACTTACATATTTACTTGTGCTGGAAACTGGTATTGATTTCCTTTCCTATTGTTCTATTTAATTTTTTTCTTTTAAAAACATTACTATTATTAATTTTAAATGATTAGTTCTTTGACAGTGACATTTATCTGTCAGTTACATACATTTAAATAACTGCGTAACCATGGAGTTTTGTTTGTTTAAAGCGTAGACTCCGAGATTTAAATTATAGATAATTTTATAAATTTATCTACAAAATATGTAGAAAAAGTATTAATGCAGATATGTAGAAAATTTAATTATCTTTAATTTTTATAACATTAATCTCAAAAAAATTACATTTAAAGGTATTTTACGAAGAAAAAACTATTTTGTGTTTTAAGTAAAGTGCCATTTCCGGTTATCCGATTTACACCAAAATCTAAAAAGTTCGAAATACAAGGTTTCAAAATTTTCTGAATGATATAGTATTTGAGTTAGAGTGGAGGATACACACAGACATCATCGTGAAAATGTTAAAATTGAACCTTGGGACCTTAAAACGTGAAATGTGTTCGTTAACCAAAATCATTTAAAAAAACAGTAATCAATATTTCAAATTTTTATTGCATAAAGGTAAAGTACCTACATATAATGTTTATTGAAAAATATGAATGTAATTATGGTACAATAATAAAGAAAAACATCAGTAGGAAATTCAAAGATAAAACAGATTAATTACCATATTTACAATGAAACTTTCTTGCTAAATAAAACATTAAATCGTGCTTATCTTTAATTGCAGGTAATAAAAAGAAAATCATTAATACTTTTTGCATATATTCAAGGCCATCTATTTATTAAGAAATTTCTAAACGTAAACTATACCTTTTAATACAATAAATGACGGCACGCCAACGAATACTAAACTAAGATTAAAGTTTAAGTTCAGTGATAAAATTTATTCTGATAATGAACTCAACGCGTGAGCTTTGAAAAATATAAGCAAAATATTGTCTTGAAGATAGACGTAGAAAAATAAAGCCATCGTTTACTGACAAGAATTAGCAATTTCATTTAACTTATAAATATTCATAATTTATTTGCATTTTAAATTAATGCGTCGTTCAGTCTGATTATTGACTTTGGGTCTATTTACAAATAATGCAATGAGAAACATTAGGTGAATAATGATTTTCAAATTTATATGCAATGCATTATTAAAAGGGATTTGTTTATGTATTTATATTCTCTGCAAATAATAGTACATTATTCAATGAGCATGTAATGTATGCTATTACTCATGAGAATGACGTTTGCATCACGAGCCGAAAGGCGAATGAAGTAAATCATTCGAATCAGTAATAGCCATTACATGCAAATAGAATACTATAGTTTATCCACAATTGTCAAATAATAACATATCAGTGACATATTTGTTTTCAAAAATAAGTAGAATTTTTTCACTGGCAAATGCAATAGCTATTTGTGTATTAAGAACGCAAAATGGGACATTGTCGATTGAGAGGTTGTTGCCGCGCGACGCAGGAGCGAGGCATTCTCTCGAAATGGACAATGTCCATTTGCGCTCGAAACACACACGATTTTTCTACAGTCGCCACAATGAGGTCCTCCACCATAACAAAAATATATTTTTTATTTATTTTTACTTATCGGTATTTTCCATTCTTCTTGAGCTATTGCTTCAATTTAATCTAAGCATTTTATACTTTCGTTTTTGTAAATGAATGCCTTATTTTATTTTCACAGCAGTGCGGCATTTTGTTTGATTATGTAAGTGGGTAATGTGTAACTACAGTGCCATTAATTCCTGACTAAACGTTTCCATTTAGAATGTAGCCAAGTAACATTTCTCAACATTGTATAGTTAGAAATTTGAGGAGCGAGCGTTTTTTCTACTTTGTCGCTCTAGAGCGGCAAAGTGACATTTTGCGTTGAGAAAAGAGAGCGCAAATGGCTACTTTGTATATAGACTGTAGAAAAAAAATATTTGGTTTACATAGACAAATCTAAATCCCATTGCTGGTGTAACAAAATTATGAAGTGATTTAACATTTAACAGAAATTCTATTATCAAAATTTGTATTTAATTAAATGTAAACTGACTTCAGCTCATCTCGAAAAATTAATTGAGAACTGAAACTATAGTTATCTATCGAATTCAGTTTTTTCGATTACCATTTAGCAAACAATTATTGACGCGCCATTGGAATATATACGGACTGATTTGTAACTCCATGTTATTTTGAAACGAAGTATATTCTAAAGGGATACGATTTCCGAACATTTAACTCTTTGTAGTTTTTGAAATTATCCAGCAACTGTTGGTTTATTATTTGTCATATTGTCATTATATTCCATTTGCAATTTAATCTTTAATCCGTTTGTCCATAAATTTCCATTGTCCACGCATACCAATATTTTGTGCTAAATTTCCATATTAAACGAACCATCCAGTTCCTGCTTTGCGAACAAAGGCTATCACTGTAACCAAATTTATCAAAAATCAATACCACATTTCCCATTCAGCGCCAGACCCGAACATTTTTGGGATCACTGATAACTGTATTCGCTTTGTTTGACTTATCCCTGTAAACAAACATATCCGTGCAGGAAACAACGGTTCAAACGATTCATCATGGTTGGCTTCGCAAAAGTGGAACTGGAACCGTGAAGTGCAGGCAATAGGGCACTGTCATAAGAACGAATAAGGGCGTTTTCACACTAGCAATGATTTCACTGTTTTATTTATTTTTTACTTCCTTGTACGTAGTTATTGAGAATTATATTGACCAAAAAATAGTAAGTACTCGTTATTCAAATCTCGTTTATTTAATGTGAAGAATGGTGAGGTGTGCTACAAATTTCTATAAAATAATTCATAACATCAGTATAATGATTTAAGCGATTTTTACCTAAATCTTACAATTGGTCTCTTTCCGTATGGATTATATAATTTTATAGTTTATATTTTATTTTAGACTATTTTCTTCTTTGACAGTATTATTTTTCCAACTGTTTTCCCGCTCCACGACAACCTACTTCTACTTTCGTTTTATAGCAGCCTACTCTATTTCTACTTTTATTTTATGGCAGCCTACTGTTTGTCGCTATTATCAACAATAGTAAAGAAAGTATTGTAATCGCGAAAAATTTCGGTTTTCAGATTTCAACGGATATATCTATTTTGACCATCCCTGAATCCATTTTGACTAATTTCGTCGTGACGTCTGTACGTACGTATCTCGCATAACTCAAAAACGGTAAGCCGTAGAAAGTTGAAATTTTGTATTTAGGACTGCTATAACATCTAGTTGTGCACCTCCCTTTTTAGTCATTACAAAATTTCCAGAAGTGGTACTTTACTTAAAGCTTATAATAGATTTTAATGAAATACTATTTTAAAATATAATCCAAAACTTTTCAAATTTGGTATATAAGACTTTTATGTCAATGGGAAAAACATAGTAGATTTTGGTTAAAATAGGCTAACCGAAAGTGATATATTACCTGAAGTTATTAACAGTTTTTCTTGAATAAAATGGTTTTATTTTGATTTTAAAAATAAATGCTTCAAGTAATTGTTTTAGAGAATTAAATTCTGCGTTTAGCACATCCAATATTATTAAATTAGCCCTCTGTATAAGCGAGATATATAAATTTAAAAATACATACTTTTTGGTTTTTGTAATAAAGCTTGTTATGGATTAGAACAAAAAAGTATAAAAAAATTAATGTTATGTTAAATTACGTTAAATACCTACGTGCAATTTTATAATTGGGTCTATACGAGTATATATCATGTTGGTCTTGCGTACAAGGAAGTCGTGTGGTGTCCACATCAGATTTTTTTTAAATGGACGCAGAATTAAATTTATTTTTATCTAAATTAATGTTACTCGTCCTGAAAATTATTTTACTATTTCTGAAATTGTTAGGAAGGTATAACATTTTCTGAAATAGAATTCACATTTTCTGAAATTGAATATATTCTTTCTGCAATGGAAGGCATAAGATGTCGATTTCTAACAACTTCGTATATTTCGAGTAACTTTTCTCCTATAAATAGTACGACATTGGAAAAAACTAGTTTTCGATTTTCTTCGAACTCTTTCATGTCAGTCGCCGATTTTGAGTAGTTTGAAAGTATGTTCCAGGTTTTAATAAATATCTAAATATCAAAAATTAAACATACATAAAAACTAAAAAGTACCTAATATTGAATTAAATTAATTTGTAATTTGATAAAATAAATATTAACAACATTCAGATGACAATATGTGAAAGTATGAGAATCAATAATTGAAAATTCAGATCTACCAATCGAATTCTCAAACGTCTTGCAAACTTAAGTGGCAGATACTTAATATATACTATTACGATTCCAAAAGTTTTTTTTTTTAATTCGTAAAATAAAGATACTTTACATGAAATATGTTAATGCCACTGGGTTCAGGATAACATAAATAATAGTTTTGGAGAGGTGAATTAATGGAGAACCAGTCCTTGAACAAAATATTTATTGATACATTAACAATAAACAACACCGACATTTCGGTCACAAATAGACCATCCTCAGGGTTAGTTTAAGTTATTTTAAAATAGAACTGAGTTCTATATTGACCTTCTGATACAATGTACGCATTTTTTTTTTCTTATAATTTGACGACATCATCAATCTATGTTTTTGATTATGTATCATTATTATTTTAACAAATCTGAAATTTTAAAATAACTTAAACTATCCCTGAGGATGGTCAATTTGTGACCGAAACGTCGGTGTTGTTTATTGTTAATGTATCAATAAATATTTTGCTCTTCAAGGACTGGTTCTCCATTAATTCACCTCTCCAAATCTATATCAACAGTCGATTAAAATTTACTGTAATAAATAATAGTCTTTAATATTAAAAAAAATATACAATGTATGAATATTCAATTTAATAAAATTCTTTTTTAATCATGATCATTATTATACAATGTAATATCGACCATTTAATTTATTGAAATATTGAAACACAATGGTACCAAAAAAATTGCCGTGTATTTTCGCAATTCTTGACACTCATTGAGCAAGTTGTGGAATGGGATCGAAGTAGTTCATGCACAATCCTTGTTTGTTTTGTTACAGGTTACTGGTTCCAGTGGTGCAGGAAAAATAGTTTCATCAAGGGAACAGCAAATTTATTTTTAAGGGAGGCACGTGAATGCCCATTGTTGTAACTAATTAACAGTAAAATTTTCAGTGGAGTTAATTAAGTGTAACTCACATGAACAATATTTTCTGGATGAATTAATAAAGTACGTACAAAATACACATCATTATTATCATCATCATCAATATAACAACGGCCTTTGTCCAATCATATCATTATAACTATTTAATGCGTGCCTATACAGGCATAAAATACACATAATACAACAAAACAGAGTATACAGTTGTTCGAATTTAGCCACATTGGGATTTCAGAAACTATATAAGAGCGCCGATTAAATGGGACAATAGACCAGAAAAGTAAGGTTAGAATTTACTTTTGGCGCGAGTTCATAGTTTCTTATGGAAGTGTGATTTTATTGCCAAGAACAAAAAAGATATTTTGTAAAAGAAATTAAGCAGATCTTGTTAAGTTTGATAGTTTGTTTATTTAGTAATAGATTGCAACTGTTTAAAATCCTTGACAAGGTAGAGTAAGAAAATTATTAGAAATTAAAATGTTACGTATAAGTTAAAATCCCGTATGTCGTGGATAGGCCCTCACCCGCCCGTAAATAGGTCAAGTGCAACACAAGCTATGCTGCGATTGGCTGCGTACCGAGATTGTAGCACCAATCGAAATATACGTTCATTGAATTTGGTAGTATTGTATTTTTATTTAAATAATTATAAACTGTGCACAGTTCATGAGAATATTATTGTATAAATCAGAAGATAAAGGATCGGTCTAGGTGGTACATACAATGTTTTGTAAATAGATTTACTTTTATGAGATTTTTCGGCCTTTAAAGTTGAGCAAAAATTTCCTTGGTTAGAAACACACGGGGAGTAAAATTATGTTCTCAGCATTATGAACTGAGTTTGAACTTGGCGCCTAAATTTGACCGTTACACTTTTCTGGTCTATTGGCGCGCCTTTGAGCAGCAATTTTAAACGTGCTTTTGTTTTGCAAAAGGATCTTCCAGAGTACTAAATTAGGGCGGAAAACTGATTTGGTGAAAACATTCAGTTTCACATAACTCCTAAACTATTGGTAATCGAGAAAAAGGTTTCGAATAAAAGGGTTATATTACTCGTATTCTTCACATAAAAATGGCATTGCGCAATAACAATTATATACCTACTAGCATAGACTAATATCACTGTGACATTAGTCTTATGCTACTAGGTATCTGCATAAAAAAACAAATACACACATGCAAACAAGACTATTCTAGCCCTTTTCAATAGTTCATTTTTAAGGAATTATTGATAACTCACGTAAATCAATACGAGAAACAATGTTAAAATACACGCCAATATGTTGACAGTTAAAAATTATTTCTTGAATAGAGCTACGACATGCGTAGCCTTATGAACAGATACTATTACCTGTGTGGCAAAAAGATACTTCTATGTATTACGTAATGCCAATCTTACGTGAATTGCTTATTCATTGGCATTCAAAAATAGTATTTTATGAGTAAACTTTCAAGATATAGCTACCTAAGTACGTAATATTGAACAAACAATCAAGATATTTTACATTTTTCTCGATTGTTAATGTTTTAAGAATTTTAAACGAAAATTTCGACCAAAAAAATACATCTAATACGGCTTTCCAAAGGCGCACTAGATGTCCCATTATAGTTTCCGAGATCCCAATGGTAGCAATCGGAATACGGATCGCTTGAATAACAGGTATTTTAATCTCAATTGTAATCTAAAATTAATTATTTATATCTAAACAATTTCAAGAAGTTCTAGAAAGGTGTTCTTTATCTTTTACTAATTACAGTGCTTAAAGTCGTAATGGAAAGTCACAACCAATCTTCACATTATTCTTTTGTAAAAGAGTTCTCAATTTCACTTTTATTCTACTTTACGTAAGTTATGTTTTAGTTGTTCGATTTTTCCTAAATACTTTTTACCTTCCGTCACCTTTAGATAAGGAAGGTATTGTCTTCAGTCAAATAAATCGAGGATGAGTTTTTTATGAATAAGCACGTTTTAGGGTTCCTAGAATACGATTTTACTATTTTTACGATGATGGATGTATGTATGGATGGATGGATGTATGTATGTATGTATGTGTGTGTGACGATTTTTTCGGATCGCATAACTCCAATACCACCTTTCCAAAAATTATAATTTTTGCGTATTATAATTCTTTCGTATTCCTCTTCGTTGCATCCATATGAAGAGCTGATTAGATTTTGGTTATAATTGGTCGACCGTAAATACCCTAATTTGAAGATTTTAACAGGTTTCTTGAAAAAATGCTATTAAATATCACTTTTTCACATTTAATGTTATTATAAATATTTAAGAATATTTTATTCTCTATACGATTTGATTACATTTTATACTTCATATTCAATGGACATAAAGTTAAAAAAATTATAAAGAAATTAAATTTCACAAAGCAGCCAGCTGTGCTATAAACATGGAAACATCTACTACATTAAGAAAAATCTGATTGACAAATGTCAGTGTCAAAGTGTAATTTACATAATATGTTTGAGTTATAATTTTACTGGGAATATATAGAATCTTGTAAGAAACTTTCTGTATGGAATTTGTACAAAATACATGGAACTGACTGAAGGTAATGTACTGGAAATATGGAATCATTTGAAAAAAAATAACTTTCTGTGTGGAATTTATACAAAATACATAGAACTAACGGAAGGTAATATGCTAGCCACATCAGATTTTTTCATAATATTACAACAGGGCTTAATTTATAATATTTTTCATATTATTAGATAATTTTTATTGGGAATAATTTTTTTTAATTGTAAGTCTCGGTCTCGCTCGTATTTTGGGAGTGATGCTGAAATCTTCAAGGCTCTCCTTTGTTTGTTTTAATTTAATATTAATGATTCTAATTTTGCATTTAGGATAATCAGTCCATTGTTTCCTGTACACAAATTGCTCTACTAACTGGCGCGAGTTTACAAGGCGTGCACCTAATGCACATTAATTTATGGTATAACCTTCACCGAGAAAATCTGCACAGAGATCTCGTCAAAAACAATGCAAGCGATCTGAGCTTTTTATCATTAAACTTGCATAACATGAAAACAGAATATCAAACTCCAAGGCATTATGGTTTAAAAAGTATAAAGGTAATACGAAATTGACCTTAAAAAAAGTAATATAACCCATATATGTTTCTCAGTCGCTGGTGAAAGTATATAAAGAGCAAAACGAACAAATAACCAAAAAAACGAAAACGTAAGTATTGAAGAAAATTTAAATAAATTGTTTAATTTTTCTTAAACCATAATCAATATAAATGTGATAAACATATCAATGACTACCAAGTCATAAAATAAAACAGAAATAGCAAAACTTTAATAGTAAGTAATTAAAATTAACTATGAATAATCTACGTATTATACATTTCAGTTCCTGAAAGTAATAAAGACTAACATTCAACGGGTTCATTTAAACCTGAAGCATATTCTGCTTAGCAATGACAAGAAAAGCTGTAACGACCTTTCTTATTGCTTCCGTACACACAAACAGGAGTAGTTTTACAAAAATAAAATAAATATAAACCTGTAGAGTAGATTAAATTCACCATATCATAAATTATTTTTAATAACTTAGGTTTTAACAATTGCTCGAAATCTCAGTTATGCAATATTTTTCTTACAAAACCGAGGTTTCAGGATCTACAAAAGCAATCATTAACAATTTAGTAGGGGAGACCGGTGTCAATTGATACAAAAATTAAATTTTTATTTTTCACGACTTAACGTTACATTTCGAAATTTTGAAATTACCTATATGAGAACCTACCCGACTTAGTGAATAATAGTTTGAATTTTAAACTTTTGAAAATGTGACAAATATAAAAGTATAAGGATTTTTAGTCAGGCATTACAAATGTTACAATTGACACCTAACTGGTGTCAATAGTAACAGGGCCAGTGTCAATTGTAACAAATTTTAACAGTGATATAATAAGGTAAAATAACAGATAAAAGAAGAAATTATTGAAAAAATAAACATTTATTTATTACCTCCGAAAATACAAAATTCAGATGACTCAACTAAAAGCAAACAAAATATATATTCTGCTGGTGATATGGACCATTTTGACCAATGCCTTTAATCGCTAACGAAATTGCAGTTTAGGTAAACATAAAATAGGTCTTTCTTCGTACAATTTAACTTGCCCGGTGTCCAGATTTTACATTATCGCCACTGCAACCAATCTCCTGTGTTCAAAAAATATGGGCTAATCTGAAGAGTAATCAGCGACTGTTACTTTCAGAAGTGTTTTTCGTTTTTTTGCTCTTCTTCTTTTATGTTTTCGATAGCAGTGGTTTTTTCTTGTAATTTTTATCATGATGAATACTGTACTTAATTATTAAACACGTTACAATCGACACCGTGGCATGTATTACAACTAACACCGCTTCACTTATAAAGATATTACTTGCTTTTTTGTATTTATTAGGTAATAATTCGAAATGTTTTTAATGAAAAATAAAAGCAGATATAACTCACGAACTGATCCTTAACTTGAAATATTTCCGAGCAGAGCACTTATAGTGTTTTAGAAACAATGTGTGTCACTACCTGTATTTACTTTTTTCTCGATTTATACACATTCGTCAGAAACAGACGCCGTATTTGCGCGTATGTACTTACACTAAATACCAAAAAGCTATGACTCTTTCTGCTTCACTCTGCAAGCGCGTTTTAATCTACTTCGAAAAGATGGCCCTGTTACCTACCTTTGTTACATTTGACACCTGTTACAATTGACACCGGTCTCCCCTACATATTTCATTATTATGAGTATTATCAATCACGCTTACAAGTCAGATATTACAGATTCATAAACACAAAATCAGGAACACGAGGGGGTGCGGAAGGTGATGACAATACTACTACTGCTTACTGATGATTATTGTTTACTCCAACGATGACACACTACTAACGGGTGGACGCCTCGGATGGTTGGCGTCCACGACTTCGTGAGAAGGAAGAACACACATACACTTACACTTTCCACTTGATGAACACAGAATTTACGGCCATGGACATTACTTGATATTTACTGATTAACTAAAGTTTTATTTACATGATTATATTATTAACTAATACAACTAATACAACTAAGCCTAACATGTTACATTTCGTAACGCAGCGAGCGGGCGTTTAGCACGCGTCCCAAAACTAAGAAACACTACATGTTCCGACAACTAACGTCTTCCCGACGCGACGAACTAATCTAGACTCTCCAAAAATAAAGCGCTCTCTTCAGGACAGGATTATCTTAGGGGTACGGGGTGCATAATAATTTTGAAACTTAATGACCAACAAATAAATGTGGTGACTATTATAATACGATAAGAATTTCTAAACTGAATTTTGACATTTGTAACTTAAATAGATAAAATATGATTACTGAGACTATAATTTAGAAAAGTTTATAAAAAGTTATTTATCCGTTATTACTCTTACCCTAGCCTTATCACAAATCATACATAAATACTGTAACACGAGGGGGTTCCGTAGATGAAGCTGATGATAATAGTACTTACTTGTTTTCCAACGATGACACACAAAAGGAAGAACACACATACACTTAAAATTCACACTTGATGAGGGATGCCGATAAATAATTAGATTTATGGACATGACCATTCTTGAGATATAACTACCACTCTTTATTTACAAGATTATTACTTATTATTATTATTATTATTATTATTATTATTATTATTATTATTATTATTATTATAAATTAAACTACACATAACTACACATAACCAATCAACTAAAAACTAAAGATGGCGATCCATCTTTAGGCCAAATACTCGCGTTCGCGAAACCCTATTCAAAACTTAAACTCTACATCTTTACATACAGAATAAAGACGACTTCTTGACGTGATAAACTAAACTAGACTAACTAACCACTAAAAATCTTATCTCTTCTCTTCCGTGAGAGACTAGGGGATGAAGGGTAAAGGGCATCAAAGCGTAGGGCATCCAAAGTCACGCACGTATGCATACCAATTTCAAGACTTATCAACACATATCTGTCACAGATCGGTGACATTCAGACTAAACAAAAACCCTCGATAGAAAAAAATGATAATTATTTCTAAACAGAATTTTGACTAACAAAGATAAGTTGAAATATTATTACTGAACTATAATTTAGAAAAGTTATTTATTTGTTATGGCTCTTAACCTTGTCTTATCACAATACATTCGTTTACATATTAAGTTTTACAAACATCGTACAATTTTTTTGTGCATAATAACACATCGCTCTCAAAATTGATAATAGAATCATTCGGAAAGCAGTCAGAAATATCTTATGTCTGTTTTACTTGCGATTTCTGTATCAATATTTGGTAAACTATCTACTAAACATATATAAATACTTTTATTTTTCTTACAACTGCCAGAAAAGTTGATGTTTATACCCCGATTTATTATTTATTTAAGCAGTTATATCATTAATTCATCGTTAGTGTGTATTTTTCGCACTAAAGCTCAAAATATTTGCGACGTTAACATTTTATTCATTTTTTATTATAATAATAATTTATGGTACATGTGAGTAAACATATTTTATCAATCAATGGAGAATTCAGCACACCAACACGTACGCAATTGTTTGGTTGCTATGATTAATGTATCTCTTTGAAGTCTCAACAAATTAAGGAAGTTACTGTAAAACAAACACTCTAAAGAACATGTATTTCGCTTTGAAAATGAATTCTAAAAAGATTTGGAGGTATGTTACGAAGAACAATTTTTGTACCGAATATGAACGTTTCTATGGAACTTGTTTTTTAGCACAATATGACAGAATACACTAATTTTTTTTTTGTGTACCTTTAAGCTTTTTGGGGTCCCTCGTGATGCATTCGGCTAGGCAGCTAAAGTGCCGTTTTTAGTTAAAGAAATTTACATTTTAATATGTAATATTTAAATATAAAATATGGCTAAATTGCAGTTTATCCCTAATTCAAGAATTTTATATTAATGGTTATATATATATATATATATATATATATATATATATATATATATATATATATATATATATATATATATATATATATATATATATATATATATATATATATATATATATATATATATATATATATATATATATATATATATATATATATATATATATATATATATATATATATATATATATATATATATATATATATATATATATATATATATATATATATATACTTGGTAAACACTAAATACCGCTAAAAATTGGGTGCAGAAAGCTATATTTATAGAGATTTTGGCATTATTTCTGAAACAAATTTGGTTAGATGAACTACATATATTTCCATGTTTAAGTAGGTACTTACGCATTCATACGAATAATACTGTTCAATTAATGTATATTTGCAAAATTGTCTTATTTTCCTTCTTATCCTACGTTTTATAACATTTTTTTATTTATAATTTTGCGTTCATCTGTCAAACTATTGTAAACTAACATGAAGCTAGTGGTCCCAGCGATGTCAAATGTGGGTGCCAGGTGTGTGTTAGGTAGTAGAGGTGGGCGCGTGAGTAACTTTTTGTTCACGATCACGCACGCTCACGGAACTAAAAATTTAATCACGATCAATCACGCACGACTTTTTATGTTTGATTCAGGATCACTCACGCTCACGATTTTATTTTGGCACTCACGCCCGATCACGCCCGCGGGTCACGTTCGTGTCACGTAATTGTTTCTATGCACATTTAAGCCTGCTTAACACAGTCGTAAGTTGTTATCAAATTTGTTAACAAATTGGTAAGGTTGTTCTATTCCTTCACAAATATAATTATAAATTTGGTAACAAATTTGTTAACAAAATTATGATTATGTCAAACGGGCTTAAAGATTTGTATATCTTTAATGAAATCGGAGCAACTGTGTATACAATTTTGAGTACAACAATAACACTACTTTTATGCAAAAAAATACTGTTGATGACATATTTGTACATAATAATGATAAAAATAATGTAAAGTAAAAGATGGAAATTGACAATTTTTTAAATAAAAAATAGAAGGAAACTTGTACTCACGCCCGATTAAATTTCAATCACGCCTGATCACGCACGATAATTTTTTAGTGCCTCACGCTCACGTCCAATCACGACGCAAAATTTAAATTATACTCACGATCACGCGGGTCACGTCGTGACCCATCGTGACCCGACAAAATCACGGCCCGCGCCCACCTCTATTAGGTAGTGTTTGTGTCAGAATTTTTTTAAATTTCTTTAAAAATATGTGTTCGTTGGGTATTGTTTTTGCCAAGATTTTTAAAAAAAATTAAAACATTACTGTGCGTTAGGAATTGTTTTTTTTTCCAAAAAATATATAAATATCCGTTTCCGCGCTCCAATTTTATGTTTTCATATTATATTTTAGCTAAAATAAGACATTACAACAAAAAAAATTGCAATTTCTACTATCTGGATAAACTGCAATCCAGCCTAAAATATTATAAACTACACCGTATATTAAGTCATTCAAACATGTAATTTAAAATTAAAATCTAATATAAAATAGGTTCCTTTCGACATAAACAACATATTGTACATTATTTACAAAAATAGTTCATTAACAACCTGATCCAATGAAATGAAAGTAAAATTTATGTAGAAATCGATAAGATTCCAGTCACTTGATCCATATCATACAGGATTTGCACAATTTATCGCTATTCTTATTTATTCTATATAATAAAATTTTTAATAGAGAGAACAATAACAAGTTTTCTAAAAAAGTAAGTATAGGTAACATCAATTTCATTTTCCTAATGGACGAATCTACACATAAATTAAATTTTCTGTTTGTCTGCAGTAAACGTAATTTTACATCAATTTATCACGAATAAATCTCTTCCCAATTTATTTCGTACCGTTTGGCTATGCTTTGAATTTCCTTTTGAATGCACAGTAATTAAATTTTCATATCCTTAATTAATTTAATCGGCGAAAACAAGGGTACAATATAACAATTTCTGTCCAACGTAATTAAGTTGTCCTAATTTGAAGATCCCAGTGAGCCATGGAAACGCGAAAACAACGCAGTGTTTTCCAGAGTTGATAATTTGTTTTGTACAATGATGGCAGTTTCGAATGAGTTCCCAGGTTATTGTTATTGTGCTAGTTTCCATTATTAAACGATGATAGTTTTGCCGTGTTCAACAGTTCAACAAATATTGGTTTAGGAAATGGTTTTTCCATTATCTATCAGTATCGCTTGGAAGTTGCGCACAGTGCATTTATTTTATTGCTTGTTTCCTTTTTTGATTGCTTAGCAATATATTTATTTACTTTGTTTTCATAACCAATTATAAATTATTTACACATATTTAAATATAATTCTCTTCGCATTTTTTGCTCAAATTTAATTCTCCTATGTTCCAAACTCTTAAACTAAACTTGTTGGGACTCGTGAGGTGGTTGATAGGTTATTAATCCGGATTTCTAAATTAGCTTAATATAGGGCGCGAGCAGTCACGTGACTCGAGCAACCTTGAAGTTCTTGGAATCAGCTGATATGTGTGCGCGTGTCATTTTGATAAGAACAATATCACTTTGACAAGACCAATTTTTGACTTATTTTAATTTTGAATTGTTAAAAAGTTATTATTTTTAATTTCATGTGTTTTACTACCTGAAAATTGAAAAATAAAACCTGTTTAGCAGTTCAAAATCAAAATAAGTCAAAACATGGTCTTGTCAAAGTGACACGCGCACACAAATCAGCTGGTTCAAAGCGCTTCAAGGTCGCTCGAGTCTTGTGTCTGCTCGCACCCTATATATTTTGTCTAAATCATCAAGAAGATCTAATTTCCCTACTCCCTTTGTTAAATATTGGTTTCCAAGGCGCTAAACAATATTTTGATCACAACTTGAAAATATAAAAACGTATCTCAATTAGTGTCTGTATTTTTGCTAGCTGTTGTAATTTGTAGTCGTAAAAAAAGTATGTCATGCGTTTTATATTTATAACAATATTATCAAATATATTTATTTATACGGGGTGTCTATTTTTTCCCGTGCCATAAGAAATACAGTGCTAAATTTTCATATTTATTTTAGAACAAAAGCGTAAATACAAAAAATGTTCAGAATTAAAATCAGCATCTAAATTATTATTAGGGAGTTTTTGCATGACGTATACGAGAAGATTCCGCCAACGCTAACGTTAAAGTTATGTCTTTAATAACGGTCGTACAAAGTAACGGATTTTCAAAAGTTTAGATTTTGCATTACGTTTTAATCACACGTTGATTTTGACGTTCATATGACAATTGTTTAAATATCTGTAATTTTCATTGTTTTATGGTAAAGAAATCAAACACTAATAGAAGAACTATTCAATGTTTGCTAAATAGCTTTAAAAGGTGTTCTACTTATTCTCTGACAGTTCTGAAATAAAAAAATATTCCTATGATTCCATTCAGGTTATTTTTAATGATGTTTCAACTACACATACACTCTATAGCCGCTAGTATGAACGGTGATTAAGGGTGATTGGCGAGCATTTGACTAGCATTGTTTTATCTCTGTTAATCGTTTAGAGATTATTTTAGAGAAAAATTCTTCAAATAAAAGATGCGGGCAATTAATTTTTCTATAACTATTATTTGAAGTATTTTCCTCTAAAAGGATCCATAAACGAATGACAGAGATAAAACAATGCTAGTCAAATGCTCGATAATCACCCTTAATCAGTTGTTCATACTAACGGTCTATATCTCCCAGTTGATCCCTACGTCATCAATTTATGATGCAAGAATTACAAAACTTTTATCTAGCATCTTTGTCGTACATATATGGCATATATGAGACTTTTATTCGCTATCTCATTTTCGTCCGTGTTTAGGACGGGTATAAGCTATCTCTGTCTAACCAACGGCGAAAAGTGAAATAGAAACTGTATTGTTACCGCGGTAACGAGTCTCATTTTAAAATATTTTAATTATTTTAATATCCACGTCATTGTGTCTTAATTCTGTCATTCGAGTGATTAAGGTGATTTTGGCGTCGATAATAATTTGTGCTTCATTGTGTGTTGGTAATTTTGTTAATTCTTGTAATTATACATATTGTGCATTTTGCTTTTGCTAAGACGGTGTTTCTATGATGTCCAACAATTATTGCAACATAAAAAGAGGTATACTTCATCCATTATACTAACATCGTATTTGTTCAATTGCTTTATTATTTCTAAATAACTATTTATACTTCGAATTTTGATGAATAACAAAATTGATAAAGTATAGGACATACTGTCAGTTTTTACCAGTTTTGACATTATATTATAATAATTCAATTGCGAAATATGTAAGTGTCACTTCGAATTTTGATGAACAATAATATTCGCATATTAGGTATATGTTACATTAGCGAACAACAATTTTTTTGCAAATAAAATATTGAAAATGTCATACATGACAAAGTCATATTCCACCTTATATCAAACTAGAAAATTAAATCCCTATAATAAAACCATGGTAACAATATGACATAATCAGTTCCTAGCCTCCCCTGGCGATTTGAACCATATGTTTACTATTGGTGACGTGGGGATCAAGTCGTGGAAACGGGGTTTATATTCATAAAGGTTCATGTGATTTTGTGAAAGTTCTGACTGCAAAACAAAAAGGTTCTAACGTTTTAAAATAATTTCTATGCCTACAGGGTTATGGTAGACGTACGTCAACTGGTCCGTCTTTTACCCCTGACGGACGTATTACGTCTTCAAATTTCAGGTACGACAAGCAACAAAAATGATATTGCCTAGAAACCAAGACGTTAGCGTATACGTCTTTCGGGATGCTATTAAAAAAATCCCTATTAACATGCATTTCGTTCACGAGAGAGAAGCAAAATAAAAGTTATATTTTTTAGCTATTTACAGGCTGCCATAAGAAATAAAACAATAATGTTAAACAATTGTAATATATAAGTTTTATGACAGATGTCAGCTCTCAACCCAAACTATACAACTGTTCAACATTTTTGTTTTATTTCTCATGGCAGTCTGTAAGTAGCTAAATATTACAACTTTTATATTGCTTCTCTTTCACAAATGAACGGTGTAAACAATTTTTTTGGACTTATTAAATGCAGTTTTTATTTCTGAACATTTCTTGCATTTATACTTTTGTTCTAAAATAAATAGAACAGAAATTAGTCATATGAAAATTTTACCATTGAATTTCCTATAGACAGGGAAAAACAATTAGTATTTTTTTATTTATCACTACTATCATTAAATACAAATAAATAACTAAGTTCAGCTTTTGCTAAAGCAGTTTTAATTGCTATTAACTCAATTTAAATAATCTTCGATAAGTTGAAGTGAATTGAGGTGAAATTTTTAGGAAATAGAATGCTACTCCAGTATCTTTGTGGAAATCAGGCCATGTTCCATTTTCCTTTTTTGTAAATCATGTGAATACTCCTACTGCAACAAATTCTTCGATAAAATCAATTTTTCTGTTTTCTAATCAACTATTAACCACACAACCCTTCTACTACTAACTCTTTCACAATCCACCCGTTACATAATTGACTCCTCACGCCTCCCTAGCAATATTTCTCTGCTTTTCGCTCCAACTTTGTCGAATTGGGGTCGTGGCGACCGAGACCCGAATCCCTCAGTGCACAGCACTTTCTCCGCTATCGATTGCCACTTCCCGGTGCTGGCCGTTGCAGCTTGGAGGCCTGCCGACCTAGGGGCCAGAGGCGCGTGGCCTGACGCCAGCAGAACGTGTAGCAAGGTAGCGCAGCGGCAGCGGTGCCGTAGGGTGACCCACTTGGAGAGCAGTGGCGGAGAATGTGGGAAGTTTGCACGGGATTCGGAAAAAAACTACTGTAGAGGAAAACAATTGTATGTCCATTATTACAAATTTGGAAACAATAACAGTAGAATTACTGATATTTTGTTTAACAAACAGTAACACACATAAGATTGTTTACCAATCTTGTTTGGAAAAAGGCCTATTTGCTCAAAATTATTTTTTTGGAAAAACGACTTTTTACCTTTACAGTATGATTAATTATCAAGATTGTATCTTAGGAATTAGTAATAGTGGACGTATGATACATAATTCAATCTAAGTTCCTGGTGCATGGTAAAAACCATTAATTAATTTTATTTGGGTGAAGTGTAAATATTAGACAATCATTATTAATTAAAATAAGTGTTTATTAAACTATAATGAAAATGACTATTACTAATAATAAATATTAATTTAAAATCTAATTAAGACTAACTATAATTAACTAGATATCACTAACACTATTTATTTATTTATTGAACAATTAACACGACTATTTAGTTATACGATCTTACTAATTGTTTATTTCGACTATTTATCTCACTGTTTATTTATATCACATTCGACTGTCCGCCTACCGACCTCCACAGTGTCTATATAATCAACTGACTCAACAGCGTCTGTATATTCAACTGCTCGGACAGAAGTCACACTTTTCATCTCACTATCTGTCTATTTATGTAACTCTCTCTCTTCCACAGACTCAGTATCACCTACTGTCTGTATTCTTCAACACCACTGCCGAGTATCCACTTTCACTTGCCGTTACTGTCCCCGTATACCTAGCTTCCCAATACTCTTCAATACTACAAAGTATACACTTCCACAGTTATCCCAGTTTACCAGTAACTTCCCGAGTCCTCCACTCGACACTATACCGCATACGCTCACCACGATACTGCTGTGCTTCACTAACACTTTATGTGAATGTCTCTATATGTATTTTCATGTAACTAACTCCAGAGCATAGCTGCGTCCCTTTTATACAGCTGCCATTAACTGCTGCGCTAGAATGTTCGACCGCATAATAACAATGAACACAAAAGGTTCAGGCGACCAGAAGTAATTAAACACGTTGCGGCTTGTTGTTTACGTAGTCCGGCTGCTAGCGCGATTGCGTCATCACTATACTTAGACGCTTAGAAATAAGGGGGTTTTTATTACAGCGTTACGTACCAATATTAAATTTTGATTGGCGACTGAAAGACCGTCTATAACTATAGACTAACTAATCAAGTACGGATCGTCGCGCCACTCGCGGATTTTATAAACACTAGCGCTGGGTTGTTCAAATGCCAGTTCATAAACACGCGTAAATATGAGCACGAAAACCCTGGTAAAAAGCCGTCAAATTTGTTGTGTCGTAGAGTGTACTCCCTTCCTTATTATCCCTGGGAACAGGAAAGGCGACTAAAATGGATAACATCGGTTTGTCGAATGTCGTAAAGTACAGTTGAATTTCATTAAAAATTTGATTACATATTTCTCAAGCAAATCACATTATTTTAAAGTTTACATATTTTGTGATTTTGTCAAATAAAAAGTTTAGTAGGAACAAAATATTTGGATTCAAAATAGGTTATGGGACAAGTCCATATCTGTATGCCACTGATAACAATGATGAAAAATAGAATATCTATGAAATATATATGCTATTGAATGTAAAATGTGTAATTGTATAATATTTATGAGATCTACGATAAATTATTAGTAGACAACTTTATACAAAGCGCACGAAGGTAATCTTTATACTGACGTCAGAGTTCAAGAAACAGATGTAAGTAAAAAAATACACAAATTACATATTAACTAAAGGTTCTCAAACCAACGCGAAATATTTTCCAAATTGTCGACTAAAAATACATAGCGAAAAGTATTGACAGTCCTCACACTGGCGCGAATTTACCGCGCAAACGTATAAGAAAAATATGCCGACGTGTTAAACACTTATGATAACATACATATTTTCTATTTCAAGTGGTGCTTCAAATATATTTTTTAAATTGACAATTCGTTTGTATATAAAACTCCATTCTACACGTAAGAAAGCCTACCCAGCGCTGCTTAATGGGAAATCCGTCAGTTGGCGCTGCCACCGACACGGAACAGCTGTTTGGATAGCATATATAACGAATAGTGTGTCCCGAGGAGGTTCGTACTACGAATTGATGTAAAAAGTATCAAAAAGGGATTACAAAAAAGTATTGACTTTTTTCATAAATCAAAAATGTACCGCATAAATATTATGCATATTCCATTTTCCAAATTCGTATTACAGAAATTCTATGAAATCAATTTAAAACTAATTTTGGGAGGATGTAAGATTAATTAACAGTAAGAGAAAACAACAATTTTTAAAAAATATATAATTAACTGTTATCCTTGTCCTCAAGCTATCCTGCACTAATAATAATCAGCAGACACTTCGATTTAAAATCACAAATTTCTAATTTAAACCTAATTTGTACATACGATTCTAATCTTTAACCGTTATATTAAACCGTATTGGAGTAAATGACTACAAGAAATTAAATTTCAATTAAAAAAGAAAGTTTTATTCCGATGTTCATCTATGACTCATCATCATTACTTTCTATTTCTCTCACCATTTATATTTCAATTGCTAACTACATTATCTCAATACAACTGAATATTAAATACTATTTTAATCTTCTTCTTTAATTAAAATAATTACTCTACCTACATACGTGTTCTTATTATCACAAATAGGAGAAAGTAATAAATAATCTACTAAAACACCATAAATCATTAGAGCATTTGGAAAATGTAATCTAAAAACGATTTTATCTTAGTTCCTTTAACGAAGTTTAATGTAGGCGTCATACAATGTCAAACACCATAAGAAATAAATGCTTGCATGTTACATAACTTGTTACAAATTCTGTTTTAAAATAGCAAAGAAACAGATAAAGTTACATCATAAATTTAACTTTATTAAGGTATATGGATCATATCAGGTGTTTCACATTATTCTACATAACCTTACTTGCATTTTAATATTTCAAGTACTCAGCCTTGTCAAGGAAACTACAATAAATTAGGTTCCATGTTTCAAATATAAAGTGTGTCCAAAAAATGTATTTAATTAAATGCCAATGAGTCATAAAATATTGACAGTATGTTGGGTTAGAAATGACTGAAAAATTTTCCACCCCACGGGTTGGAAATGTTTATGTACGGGTTGCCTAGCAACATGGAGACTAAACAAATTTTAAGAGAGCTGTCAAAAATATTAATAAAATTAATAGTATATTAAGTATTAAGAACGGTAATTCCTTAACGTTCGTGGTGCTTATACTATTTTTGAACGGCAGACCACAAAATTTAAAAGAAAAATAAGATTTGAAAATTATTTTGACATATCAAAATAATTTATTTGTCATTTTTGAAGTTAAGCACATCACCTACCGACGTGATTCACATCACTTACCGTTCAGTAATTTGTAAATAAGACCTACTGTCTTGGAAACACTATCGGTAAACATAACAAATAACCCGATCGTGCAAAATAGTTATTTATGATATGTGTTAAAAGTGACATTTTATTTTGTGAGAAGGAAGTTTGGAACACGACGCGAAGCGGAGTGATCCAAACCTTCGAACAAAATAAAATCACTTTTAACAGGTATATCATACACTATTTTTTCTACAAACACTATTTTTTAATTTAATTTTTTGACATTCACTTTTAACACTAGTGTTAAAAGTAACAATGTCAATCTGTCACATTAACACTGGTGTCATAAAATGACATTTTTAACGGTAAAAACAAACATTAAAAGCCCACTTTTAATTGATTTGTAGAAAAAAGGATTTAACTCATTGATTTATTTTGAAAATTATTGATTTAAAAGAGGGTGATTGTGAATAAAATAGTATCAATAACCTCGGTGGGAATTTCATCACAGCCTCGCGCTTTATATATAAGCCCTCGCTTGTAATGAAACATCTCCCACCTCGGATGTAATATATTATTTGCTGCCTGTTATACAATGCATTTCTGGAAATTTACATTTCAAGATCAATGTTAACAACCTGACTTTTGAATTTAATAATGATCAGACCGAGGATCAGACATACATTTCTCTGTTCATAGCCTACTCCGAGTTAGGTTTTTTTTTAACACACTGTATATAATAATGGTAAAATACAATTTTTTACAACCGGGAACTGGAAGTAGATATCGATATCTTTGATGTCAAAATCATGAAAGAAGTATGTTAAAACATTTTGCCTTAGACAGAAAGTATGTCAAAAATAAACCATAAAGACAATCAATTTTTTTCAATATTTTCGAAATGAAATTTGAGAAAATTCAATTTTATTTATAAAATAACAAAAGACTATGTTGTATAAAAACTAAATTTTTAAAATTCATTGAATTGTCCAAGACGAAAGCCAAATTTGTCACAAGTTTTTAATTTTTTAAAAATAGAATTTGGATGCTCCTGATTTTTTAAAAAACTAGTATATACACATCAGAAGAGAATGCTATTTCCCTCTCAGTGCATATCAAATTGCACTTCGAGAAAAATTATTAATATCTCTCTTAAATACTAAAAGTAATGAAAATACCGTTAATATGAACATTAGAAAGAAAGAAAAAAAAAACTAGTTACATAACAGTTATAGAGAAATTAGTTATTTATCTTTTATGTAAAGAATTTTACTACAACGACCAAAACGATTGACAACGTTAGTAAACTGCTTGCCAATCACCCTTAAACAGTTGTTATTCTAATGACTAGTAACTGGTATAGATCCCGTAATTCAACTTTTATACTCGTTTCTTCATTTAAAAAATAGAAATCTAATACAGTCTTCCTCGTTTCGGTTCTGGCATCAGAGAAATTCGCAAATAAATTCCTTGTTTTGAGAAGCAGTGCGAAAGGAAACGGTTTATATAGCAAATGCCCTTGACTTAGTAACCAAGTAACGTAGATTTCATTTCGCGACGCAAGCGAAAATCTAGTTTCATGCGTAGCGAATAGCGATGTTAGATGAGTCAAACCGTTTTGAATATTTTAACGTCATTAGCGCAAAAGTAACACAAAATAGCATAATAAATTTATTCTAACAGTTAAGCTGTTTCCTTTTATACAGGAAGAAAACACTTAAAACCAAAAATGGAAGCCTTAATTCAATATTTTTCAATAAAGAAATTTAAAGTTAATTTCCTATCTATAATTACAACAACGATCATTAGTTTTGCCTATTATTTAAATCTATTTAACTTTTGTAGGATTTGGAAATAATCAAACTAAGTTAAATACTTTCTGTTTCATATTCGATCTGAATATTTAGAAGACCATATACTTTAATTTCCAGAATACAAATTTGAGTGATGAACAGTAGGGGAAGAGTGATACATTATTTTTCATCTTTATGTACACTCAGTTAAATACTTTCTATTTCATATTTGATCAGAATATTTAGGAGACCATATACTTTAATTTCCAGAATACAAATTTGAGTGATAAACAATATGGCGAGAGTAATACATTATTTTTCACCTTTATGTACACTCAATTAAATACTTTCTGTTTCATATTTGAAGTGAATATTTAGGAGATCATATACTATAATTTCCAGAATACAAATTTGAGTGACAAACAGTAGAGGAAGAGTAAGCAGTCTTGTTGTTTTTTCTATGCTGACGATATTAAGATACGGTGATCTAGGAGGCCATGGGAAAGGTCCACCCCTACCCATTCAATTATCAGGGAAATTTTAATTCAGGAAATTGCACTATCATCTTGGAAACAACAATTTAATCTAGCTGCCTATATTAATCGTGTAATGGCAGTGGTAAATTTTTATTTAAAATTTGTAAATACTTATCAATATTACAGAATAATTCATAAATTTTTAACATCGCTATTGCCATGTAATTGATTTATGTTACACAACTGGAGCGACCATGCGCTAAAGCTTTATTATGTATTTCCATTTTTATCAATACCTAGATATCGAAGGATAATCAAAAACTTTTACTCTCTTAATTTTAAATTTCTTTTATCCCCCAGAATCAAATCTCAAAAGCATAGGCATCACTTCTCGCTATGATATTTGATTTGGCAAAAAAATGACAGCTGTTTATAATAATTATTCAAAAAAAATAATCTCTGAACAATTTTATTATCATATTTTATTTTGTAAACATTTCGTGTTGTTATTATAAGTAATTACTTTGTAGATATGTGTAAATATGTGATAAAAATACATATCTATTGAAAATATAAAATTATGAATTACACATTTAAAATATAGAAATAAATTATTGCTTTCATATGTTACCAGGTCGCGAATCTGGAAGCGCAGGTGCGATCCCCACCGACTACAAAACTATTTTGAATTTCAAATGATACAAATGTGACCCCTGTTGTGCATTCTTCACCGCATCAATTAGTGCCCGTGAGGTGACGCCTGGTAAACGCCCGCACGGTACAAATATGTCATCATAATTACCGATATCTGTGTACAAAGCAGATTGGCACACCTAGCAATGAGTAATATGCAGCGATGATATATTTCTTAAAATGATCAATAAATTAAATTTTAAAATTTAAGTTAAAGGAATCGAATTACCTTAAAAATTCGCTTAAGTTCGGAGTACTTTCACTTTCAATGATTTAATAACACTTTACGTACCTTTCAAATGCCAAAACTATTTCAATAAATTATTACTCCGTTCGTCACCTTACTCTCTTGACATACTTAAACCATACTAATTAAAATACTAATAAATTATTATAACAACGAATAGTGTTTATAACAACGGTAACTAAACAAAAGAAGAAACATAAACATATTTTTATATCCGCAAGGTGAATTGTGCAGTATATGCAAATTCAGTGAACAATATTATTACTATTATTTGTTACTTAACATTATACTACCTGCTATTGTTTCAAAATTACTGCCACAATTTACTAATCAGTAAACCTACATTCCAGCGTTTCCACAAGAAGACATGTCGTAACTTGCTAGTAAGCAATATAATAGAAATAGGCATTCTAGTCAAGAGAAAAAAAGCACCCGTCAAGTTTCAGTCGTGTTGTGACATGTGAATACCTTAGAAAGAAAAAGTATGTCGAACCTGACTAATATATCCATTAAACATTAGACAGTACAGTTGGGAAAAGCAGTTATTTTAACACATTACCATAATAATGATGCATTCGTAAGGCAAACAACATAATTAAGGATTTTTAAAGAACGGAATGACAAAGATATAATTTGTAAATTTTAACTCAAATGAGAACCTTAGTACTTATCGTCCATAAATATGGGTACATGTTGACTCGATAATAAATACAGGGTGTAAATGAAATAAGTGCATTAAATTTAACCAGTAATGTAACTCGACGAGAGCAACAATATTTCTTAATAACTTTTTCTCGAAATCGCATATTTTTTTAGCATTTTTACCACCCCGTAAATTGACGAGTCGTTCCAAATATTTTTGTGATAATTGAATGCAGTAACAATAGCTATGAAAAATTTTGTTTTAGCAATTGACAGTCCTGTCAATTGTTGCAATTAAATTTTGACATTAGTAATAAACTTGTTAATAAGGTAAAATTCTGTCAAAATGCGAGTGCACAGACATTGTAATTACTTACCTATGTTTTATTTATTTATTTTTTTACTCGTATCTGTACTATATTTTGCTTCACATCACGGTTGACATAAAGACAGTGTCATGGAGGTGCCAACGCATTTACACGGAGCGTTTGCAAATCATCACCAAATCATTCTGTTCTTAATATTCGCACATTTATTAATCTTGTACATCTTTATCACATCACAATACGGAGTGTCATGTGTCACATATGATAATTTTAAAAAAAGCAACAGTTATATCCATAATATGTGCAAAAAGTTCTATGTTTTCAGCACATAACAAAATTTACTTGGGAAGGTGTATTTATTATGCACAATACACATCTCGGCAGACGAAAATACTGTAAAAATTTTCATTAAAACATATTTGAGCGGGAACAATAAATGGACGTCTAATTATAGGTACATTTTTTGAATAACGTATTTAAACTATTATGATTTATCGACGATAAATAATCATCTCATAACCTAATAACTATGCTTTTGATCTTCCTCTCGTTGCCTCGCCCCTCTTTGTCTACCACTATTCACAGGAAGCCTGGTTTAATACACAACTTTATAATTTTGTTATCCAAAATTATATTTCTTTATTTTAAAAATTGCACTATTACAAATTAATAAATAATAAATGTTATTTCCGGTGATTCGTTTATTAATTACTGTGACTGCAAGTGTAACCGATAACCGACAATTTTTGAGCTGTTTGTATCTCACTTGATTACGACATCTGCCCATTTGTTCTCCATGGGCGCGCGCCGAAATATGCAGTAAATCTTTAAAGAATTTTAACTCAAAATCTAAAAGACTTAGAAAAAAAAGTTATTAAGAAATATTGTTGCTCTCGTCGAGTTACATTACTGGTTAAATTTAATGCACTTATTTCATTTACACCCTGTATATTCAAATATATTCCTTCATTTGATTCGTAACAAGGTACAAACCAAAACATCCCATCATCCAAAAAATCAAACAAATAATACATGACCTACAGGCACAAACATATCAAATTACAATTGCATGGATCCCATCACATTTACAGATACCTGGAAATGAAGAAGTAAAAATAAATTAATTTAATCTAATTGTTGTTTCTGTTTTCTCTTCTACCTTTGAAACCTGTCGAATTCAACTAATTTTAATCATATGGGAGAAATAATTTCTAGTTATGTTTAAAATAATTTATACAAAGAATGTCAAAAATTTCTCAACCCTTATCAAAGCCAGCGGAGGTTTTTCCAAAGAATCAAAAATTTAAATTCACTAAATTCTAAATTAAAATCTCCTGTTCTAATATTAAATGACATTTAAATTATCAAAACTGAAACTAAATGAATTGTCAAATGACAAATTTATTATTGCTGTCAATAATCTGATTTAGGCCCGGTTTTTCATCTTTGGATAAAGTGTCAGTTAATTGCCAGATAAAATAAAAATATCGCATTGATATTACAGCGTAAATTAATTAAAGTATACACGTCAATTATATGATGCGATATTTTTCTTCTATCTGGCAGATAAGTTAACTGGCACTTTACCAAGAGGTAAAAAACTGGGCCTTAATATTTTTTACATATCTATGCAAGTTAAAATTTTAACTTGAGGGATTATAATATTGGCCCTAGGTCATTTTATTGGTCAAATGTTTAGAAAAACATTCTACATATTTTTTAAAAAATGATCGTTTTCATTTCGAATTCATAATTTTCTTCTGATGTTCTTTTTTTTATTTTTTTCATTTAGTATTTCATACGTACCTATATTTTGATTTACATTTTCATTTGTAAAAAGCATTTCTGGAATAAACATGAGAAAACTGTAAAACTGAAGAAAATTTGCTAAGAATTCACCAATTTTTCATGTTAATTCTCTGCAGCGATGCGAAAGCGATTTTGATCCTACACAGTTTGTAAGTATAATGACCCTTTAGCCATATGTTTTCCATTTCTGATTTTTTATATTCTTATACTTATGTTTAAGTTTAAAAAAAAATGTTCGTAAACTATACTATTATACCTATTCAATATTTTTGGTTTATGTGTAAAGCACATTGAGACAGCCATCAATTTACGAACTATTAATAAATTTATGATGGATTTATGACTGCCAGTAATTGTGATCATAAAACTACCGTTTTGTTGTTTTACACGATAATTATTAATTATTACTATATTTATGTTGACATTTTGTCATTTGATCAAAACATGTAGCAATCATATATTTCGAAACTACAGTTTGCTTTTGTTGTATCTCGTTAATAAATATATGTTCATTTAAAATGGTCTCAATATTGATTTCATATAATTATTTATTATTAAATACTTAATACAACGCCATATTGAAATTGGATAAACTTTTATCTTTTAGCAAAATAAATCTAGTACTAGAATTTGACCTTAAAAATATTATGTAAAACAGGCTTTACTTACATTTAAAATACATATGGTGCCGACCTTGGCAGTGTAGGTGGCAGTGCTGCCATTCTGCGACCCAAGGGTTGTGAGTTCGAATCCCACGTAAGGGGTGGTCTTTTCATCTCATCAATCATTTCATTTTTCATCATCTCACCGGCTGCATATCTAATTTATAAAAAGCTGAATATTTCGACCATACTAGATTTACGAGTAGATATAATTTAAGCGTCAAAACAATTAATAACTATAAATATAGATATTAATATATTATATTATTAAAAATGTATTCATTGAGTTTTCACTCGTATTTCAAAAAAATAAAAATAAATAAAGTGAGCCCATTGCTACTATCTACCCGACAACTTTGAAAGCTTCTTTGCAAATATATGGTGGATTTTAGTATTAAGTGATACACTTCTACTTGACACTTTATCTTACAAAATATTACAGGCATGCTGCTTTATTCACAGAAAATATAATATTTATTTTTAAGATATATAAAGATTTATAAATATGGCTATAACAAACTTATGTTACTATATTATTTATGACTCTCCGCTGAGATAAAGCGTACGCACTTCTTAGAAGCAGAAAGGTCAAGTTGAAGTGGACCAAATATATATCGTCATTACGGAATACCGAAAAATGGGTAAAAAGATTGGTAATATACATATTTACAAATTACAGATCTAAAATTTTAAGCCAAAATGTTTATGTTTGTTAGAAACACAAATGTGTGGAGTATTATGAAATCAAAAAATTGGGGATTACAGCTCAATCGAATTAAGAGAAATTATTAACAAATAGTGAAAGTATATACTTAATAATAAATATTAATAAAGAAATAAAATGATATAATTGAAATACTTCTGAAATAAGGGGGGTTTTGTTTTAGCAGCTCGTCACTCTTATAAATTCCATATACAGGTGTTTCCTTTAAAACAAGCAGCGCTTTTATGGGCGAACTAACAACTTTAGAGAAAAATGTTTTATACAAACAATAATCAAGAATAAGGGGATAATGTATCAATAGTAACAAACGGAATATTTAACCAGTGGTTCTCAAACGGTAGAACAAAATTATATTTTTTTCAATGGCACCCTATATAATTTTTTAGCCCTTTAAATAAAATATTACTTTCTGATTTCAACGATATAAATATAGCATAGGGTTGTATAACAATTATTTCGAGAAAAATGGTATTAAAAACTAGAAATAATGTAATAAAAAATGGGTTTACTACTAGCGTAACTAGGCAACAGACCTGTGTATTGCATAGCTTATTGTAATATTATAACATTATTTCTAATACCATTTTTCTCGAAATAATTGTTATACAACCCTATACCATATTTATATCGTTGAAATCAGAAAAAATTCTCTATTTAATGGGCTAAAAAATTATATAGGATACTATTTAAAAAAATATAATTTTGTTCTGCCGTTTGAGAACCACTGATCGAATTTTCGGTTTGTTACTATTAATAAATTAGCCCCTTATTCTTGATCATTTCTTGTACATAACATTTTTTTCTAAAGTTATTAGTTCGCCCAAAAAAACGCTGGTTGTTTTAAAGGAAACACCCTGTATATTATTTTGATTGGCGACTCAAAGACCACCTATAGATATTTAAACGAATACCGAGATAGGGGGTGGAGTCTACTACCAATGGAAGTACACAAATTTAAATAGCGGATACGTGGCTACCAGTCCAGTACTGCAATTCTCAAACAGTTTTTATTTGAATATAAATTTATTGCATTAAACTTAATAATTTAAATACACTTCCAATTATAAAGCATGTAGATTTGTACAGTGTTATTATATTAATTATGTTTTTATAAATATAAATTAAAAATAACATACATTTCAAGAACATTTTAGATTCACGAAGAAAACAGTTTTATATAAAAACTTATATTCGTGACGTCACATCTATATTTTCAAACTTCGGGGGACCATAACTCGCTTATTAATAGGAATTTTTCACCTGATTTTCACCAATAGTCCTAGTTTTACTTATACTTTCTGATGAAATTATATAAAAAATGGTGGAATCCCCTATTATAAAATTCATCTTTTTCAAAATGACAACAAATGTCAAATTTACTGTCCCTATATTTATCAATTTTCGTCTGTGATAATGACAGAAACCTAGGACGAGTACATAACCTAATTTTAGGGTCACATGCCTGTTTTAGTATGTCATCATTTTCAATTTAAATACCAAATATATTGATTGAATTGATTATGTAACGGTTTATATATTACACTGTCAGTTCATCGTAGATTTATGTGTGTGCATTACTGCATTTCAATTTGAAACAAAGGGATAAATTGATTATTCCATGAGTAATATCTAAACAGATTCAAATACAGCACGAAATGGGTATTAACTATTAAAATCCACTGCAAGATGTATGTCCTTTGTAAATGGTGCAGGCTAACAAATTATGCACTATTGAATTACAGGTAATAGTCGTTATTGGAATAAACGAAATTCCTGCCATGCTCAAAGAAGCAATTAAGGAAATTTATATACATAATTGGAAAATTTGTTATTACCGAAGGAGGTAAGATATACCAATTTAATTTACAAAATAAACTTCAAATAAATATCGCAATAATAAATTTGTTTCAATACCTATTTTTAAAGTTACACCTTATCTATTGAAATCTCGTTACTAAAGCAACACTTTACTGATTAGAGTGAATAAACAGTAAATTGATAAATAATTAAAGAAAAGTGATTTATTTTAAACGAGCTTGAAAACCCAAGTTTCTTTACGCGTCGAACATGTTATTGTTTCGTGTATCTAATGGAAAAAAGGAAACAACAAATAACAATTATAAATTTGTATTTCTTCGTCTCTTTTAAATGACCTGTAAAATCATTGGTAATATTTACTGTCAATCCGACTTGATAATCACAAATATAGTCGTTTTTAATAATAGCATTTTTGGAAATTGTAGGTACATAGATTAGATTTATTCTTGCCAAATTAGAATCTACATTTTTATATATACATTTTACATTGATAATATCATATTTTTACTGATTTCTTTCATCCAGTCTTATCCTGACCCTAAATCGTCTTCTTTCTTTCTGAACATCTCTTTACGATGTCCTTAGATGCCTAAATGTTTCCTCTTCTCTCTCGCATACTCAGCACCTTCTCTCTTCGCACTGACAACCAGTATTTGTTGTTTTTCTCTTCATTACTACATCTGAATCTGGCAATCATCTTAATATTGTTCTTTTCGTCTAGTAAATATCATGGAATTGACGTCGTTTTGATTGATTTGTATAGTTTATTGTAACTTGAATTGTTGATCTTACATTGTTGTTCATCTTTTCTCCATTTATGCGTAGCCTCTCTTTTTGTACTGTGGAATATCCATTGATTTCGTAATAAGCTTTTCTTTCTTGCCCCCATATTGTTAGTTTGTTGTTTTCATCTCCTTGTCTTATTACCCGCCAGTATTCTTCCAGAATTGAATTCTTGTTGTGTCTTATTCGCTCCTCGTATTTTACTGCTCTCCTTCCTGTTTCTACTCTAATTTTTAATGCTTTCATCTCTTCCATTAATATATACTCTGGTGTGCATCTATCCAGGCCCAAAATCCACTTTATGTACTGTACTTGCATAGAAGACCTATTTGTTTATATTCTGTCCAACCATATATTTCCGCCCCGTAGAGTAAGATACTTTTGACTACGGCTTCAAACATCGTCCATCTTATTCTGAGATATCTTTGAAATTTTCTTTCCCCTAAACATTTTGAATAAACATTATTATAGGTATGATCCCAAATTCTTTATAATTCGACCGGTTTACATTTTCAACAATTTATAAAATCTACACAAATTGTTTGAAGCTTCTACAAAATTCTTTCGGCTACTTTAAATAAACACATAGACTTAAAACTTTAAAAAACTGTGGGTCAAATGACTGTTGAGTGGTGATAGTTCGTCCGGCATTTCAAGGATCGTCTATTAGTTCAGATTTAGCTTCTACCGAGACTCTTTTGGTACAATGAAAACAACTTCGTAAAAATCCAGTGCGTACAGTAGAACCTACCTTTCAAAGACAGGTGGGACAATATTCAAAAAATAATTGCAGAGTTTAGAGATACAATGCCTAATAGAATTAAAGCTGGTATTAATAAAAGCGATGTAACCCAATATTAAATGATGAAATCGTGAAATATTTGAAAAACATTCCGGGTGTAGAAATGAAAAGTGGCGCATAGCGATTTCAATGTTATTTTTTTAATACTGTTATATCTCTTTACCTAGTCATTTTATAGCAAAAAAGTAAGAATATAAGTTGTTCAGAAATTAAAAAAGGCATCCTATAAAGACAACTTACTTACATAATCATTCATATTTCACGAGATATTAATTAACTAAAATTTAATGTTCTTTTAGAAAAATTGTTACGAGTGCATTGAAAAATGAAACAAGTAACCTGAATAAAAAATTCACTTTAACATTTTTTGTTTGTTGTATAATTTCTTTTAGATATAAACTCAATTTGTTCGACTCTAGAAAAATGAAAAAAAATAAATAAAGTGTGCGAAGTGTTGTGCTGCCACCTTGAAAGTTTGGCATGAACGCTCCCAATGGACATCCACTTTTTCACTGCACTAGTTTAATGTACTTGAAACAAATAAATTTTTGTTATGGTGGAGTACCCCATTGTAGCGACTGTAGAAAAAATCTTGTGTGTTTCGAGCGCAAATGGACCTCTCAATCGACAATGTCTCATTTTGCGCTCTTAATACACAAATAGCTATTATAAGTCCGGTAAATGAGTTTTTACAGTACGAATACAATATTTCCGGACGAGGCGACGAAAGAGTACCGTGAATAGCATTCAACGAACGTATGACGTAAATTACTATTTCGCGCAGGTCATTTCTATTTGGCACGAGCTAGAGTAAATATAACTGTAATAGTATTCGCATATATATACTTGACGAATTTCGAAACTTAACTATCAGAAATACCTTTTATATTAAATGATTGTGTATTTCAAATTTTTCGTTTAATTTCTTTTATAGTTTCTATATATGCATGGAAATAATTACGAGTATTGTTTAAACTTTTCCATAAAAACTCATAACTGCTTTCAAGGTTGTACAGTATTGGGTAAAATTATAAACAATAATGCATAAATTTAAAACCAACAGCGACAGCAAAATGAAAGGATAGACCAGGGTTTCTCAACTTATTTTTTCTGATGACCCACTTTCCGTTTCACAACCGTACTGCCTCTCCCATTTGACACATGTTACTAATGTCAAGTGGAAAAATCATATATCAATAAAGCTGTATTTACAACTTTATATCCTTGCATACATGTACATACGAACCCACAATATTTCGGCTGGTATTTCCGGTATTTCTTTCGACTAATTTAAAACATAGATTTTAAACTTACAAAAACTATACTCTATCCGTTTTAACTATAGACTAAAAAATTCAAATTTTGGCGCCATTCCTGGATTTAAAAAAATCTTTCTAATTGACATTTTTTCAGTAATTTTGTCTTGTATGTACATATCTATCTAGTTTTTATCCATAATATTAACGAAGAGAACAATAACAAAACTTACGAACTAATAACTAAAAACTATGAAAACGCGCACAACGAAAACTGTAATATGAAATATAACGCCAAAATACAATGAAAATTATATAAACGAAAAGAACAATAATATACTTAACAAACAGAACTGAACAGAAATTAATAATAGCTGTATTCTTTTGATCCAATTGTAACTCAGCTCAGTACATAACTGAGTTGAGCTGAAGTAAGTTGTGATGTGTGCAAAAAGAACAAGTTTTATTCCATTTTAGTATATCTGTATATGTGAAGTGAATATAAAATTTGTTGTATTATATAATCTTAAAATTCAAACTGAGTGTTTCATATCATTTTGAGTTTTATAAACTGGTAGTGTAGCATCGGAAAGGGGGGGACTGAGCTTACTCAGAACAACTCAGATCAGTTGTGTCAAAAAGAACAACGATTTCCTGAGTTTATGTGAAGTGATTTGAGATGAGCTGAGATTTTGTCCAAAAAGAATACAGCTAATATGTAATAAATCGTGTACTATTGACTTTGTTGACTTTTATTTATTTTATGTCAGACCTCAAAATAATTGATAAATGAAATTTATCTTACATTTATGTTTATATACTTTCCTTCAAATTACCATAAGTTAAGATTGTGTAGTTTATTATATAAGTAATTTCCTACCGGTCTATGTGACTATGTGTTTTTAAATTGACATTTCTGTATTCAAATGTAAATTGTCATTTGAATACAATTGAAATAGAATGAAGGAAAGTAGACTTGCACATTTGCATGATGGTAATTTTATGCAGAATATTGTTATGAGATTGTTTTACTTTCTTTTGTTTCAACAACAGAAGGAAAATTGAAGACCGGCATGAAACATCTTCATTTTATTAAAATAATACAAGTTAATAATGCAAAAAAAACACGTACTTTAACATATAACAAATTTATGATGAACGTATTGTTTTTCACATTAAATATACATACATTGTTTTTAAATGAAGTACATCAATGTGTCCCTCCACTTTTTTTTATGAAACTTCATCTAAATTGAAGGCGCTATGTAATTGTGCAAAGACTTAATTGATATTCAATAATTCTTAATATTTTTTTCCTACAACCGTGCGTGAAAAGTACTTTTCACGCACTCATTACAGTGTGTAAAGTGTCACTTTTCAAGTACTAGTGCGTGAAAAGTACTTTTCATGCACTACTCCTTGAAAAGTAAATAAGCGTTGCTAGGCAACATTAAAATTCGGTTAATTTATCTGTCAAGTATATAATTAGGTAGTAAATAATAATGAAAGTAATAAAATTTATTGAGAAATATGCATATATCTTGTAAATGAAACAAATCTAATATTTTGAGATTGAGTACTAATCTAATTTTTAAGAACATTAACATTTTTTTGAGATGTATTCTAACTTAACCTAATTTTTAATATTAATATTAAATGTACAATTTGTACATTATAAGAGACTAATCATCGTCTGTCTGAGATTCTTCCAAGTGTTTAAGTTACATTTTGTACAGTGTTAAACAGTACTAACAGTATTTGAAGCTGCCGTATGCCTGTACGCTCAGTATTATGAGAACATCAATATCATTTCGATTGTAGGAAAAATGTTGTATGCAACACGTGTGTAAAATAGTATTTTTTGTCTCGTGCTACAATTTCCGCATTCGGCTGCGTAAAACATCGCACTCGACCAAAAAAGTACTACTTTACACACTTATTACATAAATAACTATTTTACGTCTGTTAAAAAAGTGCACTTTTTCAATGCTACGGAGTAAAATAACGAAACACTATGGTACTTTTTATCAAACTTTTATTGAAGTCGTAAAAAAATTGTATGCAACTCGTGAAAAAAAAATATGTTTATTCACTTGTTACATAATAGTTATTTGTGTACTAACGGTAAAAATGCTACATTGTCGCACGAGCATAAAGTTTCAAGCTTCAATGATGCGAGAGTGGCATTGTCATTTTGCACTCATGGTACAAAATAATAGCTATTTGTGTATTAAGAGCGCAAAATGGGATATTGTTGATCGAGAGGTTGCTGACGCGCGACGCAGGAGCGCGGCATTCCCACGAAATTGACAATGTTTATTTGCGCTCGAAACACACACAAGATTTTTTCTATAGTCGCCACAATGGGGTCCTCCACCATAACAAAAAATAATAAAATTTACACTTTGTACTTACAGTATTACTAAATAGTTTTACAGTGAAGATAGAAACGTATTCAAATTTGACTTCAAGATATTGTTATGGCTTTCGTTTTTTCAAAAAATTAATGCCAATTTTGTGATGAATATTATAAGTTTTTTTGTATAATTTATTTGTTTCAAGTACATTAATCTAGTGCAGTGAAAAAGTGAATGTCCATTAGGAGCGTTTGCGCCAAACTTTTGCAGGTGGCAGCACAACTGTTCACAAAATTTATTTTATATTTAATTTTAAATTATTGTTATTTTCCATTCTTCTTGAGCTATTACGTCAAACTAATCTAAGCATTTTATAATTTCGTTTTTGTAAATAAATGCCCTATTTTATTTTTACAGCAGTGCGGCATTTTATTTGGTTATGTAATATACCGACAAAACAGTTATATGTCACATTGACTTGAGAAGGTGGTAAATGTGTAACTAAAGTGCCGTTAGTTCCTGACTACACGTTTCTATTAAGAATGTAGACAAGTGAGATTTCTCAATATTGTATAGTTAGAAATTTGGACAGCGAGCGTTTTTTCTACTTTGTCGCACATAAGCAGCAAAGTGAGATTTTGCGTTGACAAAAGAGAGCGCAAATGGCTACTTTGTATATAGACTGTAGAAAAAATCTTTTTGTCCAGCTTGCCCAAAAAGTGACCTTTTGAGTGACGTTTTGCGTGTGGTTCATTAACACTGTGAACAGGCCGTGCGCAAAGTATAAGAGCCGTACGGAAAATTAGATTTTGCGCACGGTTTTTTTACTTTGCGTACGCAAAACAGGAACGAAAAAGATCACTTTCTTGACAAGCGGACAAAAATAACTATTTTTAATAGTCTATAACGTCTTGTGTTCCATCATCATCCTTTTATGAATCATTTTGGTCCATTGCCTTCTTTTGTCAAGAACTTCAAAAGTATCTATAATGCTGTTTCACTTCACTTAATTTTTTGTACTTACAAACCTTTGCAGAAATTGTAAAACTCTTTCAATTTAACCATACACGGTATGTAAGCAGACTCACGCTCATCTTATAAATCATGGTATAGAAATCATAAAAAAATAAAGTAAAATTGTTATAATTTAAAACAATTACCTCCTCAATGTTTCATCTTTTGATGTCACAATGATAAGATTAATTATTGTGATAAATTAGATTTCTCTTTCAACAGACCTTCAATAAATTTAATCTTCTTATATTTGAGCATTCAACACAATTTCGTAAAAAAAACGCTTTCTTCATTAATATCTTATCCTTCATTAGTGATTTTTCGTAACCACGTCGTGAGCCACGTTCATTTCATAAATTTTCGTAGATACCGATATAAAGTTTGTAAGAAATTAAGAGAAATTAAATGACAATTTTAATCAGAAACATGCTGGATACTTTCCCATGAGCAGAGTTTCATATCTTTCAAGTAATTAATCATTTTAAAAGTCTTAATAAATATTGACCGGCGCCAGTAAGATGCAGAAAATATTTATTAATTAACTTTTGGAAGTTTCCAGGATTAAATATCTGATTTTATCAGATAAATAAATCAAGTATTTCAAAGCTAGTAAATATTTTAAAATAAATAAGATACGGATATAAATAAATCATCTTTTTTTCATTAGTGCATGAGGCAGTCTGCTTAACGTAGAATTATATAATTGATGACAAATTTAAATCACAAAATGGATTATATTACGAGGGTTACGCTAAAATAATTGAGAATTTAATGAAAGTAATTTCCTTTTAAAATAGTACACTTCGCCATTTTTTCTTTCCGCTTTTTAAAAGCTCTCAACCAATCTTTTTTGGAATGTTTTCACAATAACAATCTCTTCTTCAGACGAAAACATTCTATACCATAAATCCAGAAGTCGCATATTGCTAATCATGTCAGTATAGCGCGTGTTCTATTACTTTTTATATTTTTGCTCTTATTAATTCCATATTTTCACTCCACCTATATTTAAAAAAATAATTAACTAGAAGTAAGTTCTAACTATCTTAACTTTCGCAACTTAATATCAAAAGACAGATAAATAACTGTTTAAACGAATGAAATTTTGTTTTCCAGGGCATACCTGAATTTCTTATTCTTAATAGGCTACATGTGTGCTAAAAAGCCGATATCTATCACTATATACCTAAAGTTATATTAAAACGAATGTAAAAATATAAATTTTATTTTAAAAAAATATATTTTTTTAGTAAATTAACATTTTCTGTGACGTCATTATTTTGAACTGGAGAGGGGAAAGCATATTCAAGAATGCAACCTGTAGATGGCGTGCGAGTGCAAGTTTAAATTTGAATTTGACATTAGTTCATTTTGCTCTCTTGTTCATTATTTGCAGTTTGCGTGGTTACTTTTACTTTTACTACGAATTTCGATTTGTTAGGCAGGATTTTGAAGGATTTTAACTTAGCTTATACTCGTACAAGATTAAAATGACAAACTAAAATATTAACCTCCAAACTTTTGTTCAAGTGTCAAACAGGTGACCGGTCATGTTTAAATTACCCGCACATGTTGTTGCTATGGGGCGTACCCAGGCCCGGATACGGCCACCGGGCAACCGGGCAAATGCCCGGTGGGCCGAACCTTAAAATTGGGCCGACCTTCCTGCCATTATTAAATAAATAATCAAAAGAAAAATATTTTTTTTAATCTCAGCCAAAACTGCTAGTCTAGAATACCTACCAGTCAAGAATTTTATTTTGATCGTTATATACCGGGTGTCTACTGTTTTTGTAGACTATAAGAAATACAATGTTAAAATTTTGTCATATTAATTTTAGAACAAACGTGTAAACACAAAAATTTTGAAAATTAAAAATTCCGCTTAACAAGTCGAAAATTGTTTGCATGCGTTTCGTTAGCTATTTACAGAGAGCCACGAACAATAGCACAAAATGTTAAACAGTTGTATTTCTTAAGTTTCGCAGATGACATCTCTCATAAAGTTTTAATAATTATTAAATTCATGAATATACAATACGACCATTGAATTGTACGTTCTGTCTTGCTTAAAGACGGATATTTTATTTTATGTTTGTCTCATGACAAGAATCTATTATATCCATAAATTTAGACCCTTTTGCTACAGTTTCTAATTCTCAACATTTTTTTGTATTTATACTTTAGTTCTAAAATTAATAGGGAAGAATTTAGAGCCATATGAAAATTTTTACCTTTGTATATCCGATGGTCCATAAAAAAGTAGACACCCGGAATATATTTGTAAAACTAATAAAAACACTCAATTCCACAAAAATTAGAGCGCGGAAAGCAATATTTATAGTCATCTTGGATTTATTTCTGAAAGGTTTAATTTATATAAAATGAATGTATAACTATCCGAGTTTCGTCAAATTGAATTCTGTGCGTTGGGTTAATATTACATTAAAGTATTTTTAAATTTGCAAGCGATGTAGTCACTGTTTTCACAAATATGGACTAATAATCATTTCGGCGCGAAATACCTATAAAATACATGCACCACCCGAATTTTGCCAAATTGAGTTCAGTGCATTAGGTGACATTACGTTCAAGAATTTTTTTCAAATTTGCGAACAAAGAAGTCATAATTTTCACAAGAGCCTTTAGAAGAGGTAAAATCTGACTTTATTTCTGCAAAAAAATAATAAGAATATCTGCTTCCGCGCTTTAAGTTTGGCAACAAAAAAAATATGAAATTTCAAGGGTGGTAGGTATTCTAGAATCCAGCTTCAAAAACAATAATTTAAGATAATTATTTTTTCAAATTGAAATTAATTTTTAATTCGGGCCGGTCTGCTACTATTTGCCCGGGCCGGCTTTAGACCTCGTATCCGGCCCTGGGCGTACCAGTGCTATGGCTTTACAGCCATTCATTGATCTCGCGTAATTCTGCGCCATATATAGCGGTAATTTAAATATTTAAATTTCATTAATTTTTTTCTGGCCAATAAATGAAAATTTTGTCAAAGGAAAAAATATGTGTAGCAAGTTTTTAGCATCTCTTCAAAAATATTAAATAAAAAACTGACACGCAAGTAGCCCATTCTAACGAGACCCCCTTATTATGACATTTAAAACATTATTCATCATAATTTTGTGCCATCCTGTTATTGGGACTTTTCATGTCATAAATAAATAAATTAATTAATTAATTAATTCCCCTTTCCCCGTTTATCGCACAACTACTGTCAGTAGTGTCAATAGACATTTTCAATTTAAAGAGATAGAAGATATGGGCATACAAAGAACAATTGAGATCCGTCGCGTTTATTTCTAAAAAAATTAGACGTAAAATATGAGAAAAGTCTCAGACAACTTGAAAAAACTTATTGAAAAAATTTAAATGTCTAAAGAAGCAAATTTTCACCGGGAATACATGTATTTTAATGACTGCAATATTTTTGACGTTTCGTTTGACAGCCCAACTGGCAGTTGTTTGCGCCATTTTACTTACTATTTGCAGCGATAGAAAGAGATAGTCGTTAAATTGAAAAGGTCTATTGAAAGCGGGGTTTCCCATTTTAACTCAGATAGATCTGAAAACATCGGCAAATATCACCAGGAAGTTCTACGTCACATCTTCTAAATTTAAAATTTGAAGTAATTTAAACAATATATTTCTCGCTTAAATAAAATGATGTCAGCTGGTAATTTTAATTCAAGTATGCACGAATTATTTTACATTTATATTATAGTATAGTTATAATTTCTAGCAATAAAATTTTTATCTTACGAATGATAAACTTAATTTATGAGGTATTCAAAGTTTATGTATAACGCAAGAATATAATTTACATTTACATAGGTACATTAAATTTAAAAGCTTTTCTCCTAAAATATCTTCATTAAAAATTTAACCCAACATTTTCAAAAACACTCTCCACGCCAGCAATGAGTGCCCGTGAGGTGTGGCCTGGTAAGCGTCCGCACGATACAAATATTTCATCATTACCAAATTATCTGTACAAAGCAGATTGGCACACCCAGCAATGGGTAACAAGCCGTGATGATATATTTATTTATTTTATATATTTATTGTTTTATCTCTGTCAATCGTTTATAGATTATTTTACAGAAAACTACTTCAAATAAAAGATAAGTAAATAAATAAAATAAATATATCATCACGGCATATTACCCATTGCTGGGTGTCCCAATCTGCTTTGTACGCAGATATCGGTAATGATGACATATTTGTACCGTGCGGGCGTTTACCAGGCGTCACCTCACGGGCACTCATTGCTGGCGTGGAGAGTGCACCACAGGGGTCAATTTTGTGCCATTTAAAAATCGAAATATTTGGCGTCGGTCGGGATCGAACCCGGTTCCCCAGATTCGCGACCAGAAACTCAGGCAATTAATTTTTCTATAATTATTTTTTGAAATATTTTTCTCTAAAATAATATATAAACGATTGACAGAGATAAAACAATGCTAATCAAATGGTCACTAATCAATCTTAACCACTTGTTCATACTAGCGGCCATTATATTTTACGGAACAATTAGCATAAATAAATACATCAGCCAACAAACTTCAGTATCGTCAATTACGTCGACCAATAGCCTTTCCACAAGGTTATACCGCTAGGCTTTCTTTGTTCTGTCATTCCTTTCGACAATTCTAAGCAGCGCCTTAATTGGTGATGTCTAATCCAGCCATCTGTCAACACTGTCAATAATTGTTTTGGCGAGAATCCACGCGAACTTGGCACGGAGGATTGCGGGTGATCGCTTGAGAGTTTATGTAAGCCTCGCAGGAGGTTAGGAAGACGTAAAAGCGAATGGAGGAAAGCTTTTACACAGAAAGTGATTTTTAGTAAGTTTAGTAAGGCAATAGGGGTATTGTTGCTGAGCATGAAATTTTGATGGAAATCACGTTTTGGCGAAATGGAAGTTTGCTGAAACGTGGGAGTTGATATTTTACATGAATAGGGAAACAATTTTGTAGTAAAGCCCAGCTTTGCCTTGGATAAACCAGATTTATAGCTGCGGCGCGCATTAAGTTGAGAATGGACCTGCGCATACTTTGACTTATAAATGAATCCCTTTTCCCTTTATACCAATTTTAGATGATGACGGATCCTGAAAGATTTTTTAATCATTTTTCAAAACCTATTCTTTCGGAACTTTATTGTCATTGGTATTGTATACGCTCTTTTGATTATTACTTCCTGAAATGAAGTATCCCACCAAATTTACAAAACGTTTTATATTATATTCTTCATGTTAAGAATGATTAATGATATTGGATAATGTTTCATGTAATATCTTGAGGAAAGAAAAGACGCTTACATTTTAATAAAAGTGTAATAAATATGCGATCGTTATACGGGCCCTTTGGTTTATATTTATTTATTATATGTATGCAAAAAAATTGATTCTGGTTCTGGTTTTAAAATGACCATTTTTTAGTTGTGAGTGACCATTTTCTTTATTTTATTAAGTAAGTTAGAGCACATCTCCCAACTTGCTATGATGTTACCCGAATTATGTTCCGTGCGAAGTTAAATAAAAGATGAAAAAGTATGTGATTCGTGATTATAACAAACAGCTAAAGGTGTATACATAGCACACAACTCAGTCTTCGCAATTAAGGTAAAATATATAATTTTAAAATTGTTATTTTGGAAAATGAGTATTTTTCAAGTGTAACCTATTATATGACGTAATTGCCTTGTACACAAAACTGTTTGAGTTCTGCAGGTAAACACGTTTCCATCATTACCAATACCATTTGGTTTATATGAACATGACGTAAAGCTCAAGTGAGAAAAATCGATGTTTAGTTTTGAAATTGCCTTTATAATAAAAAAAAATCTGATGTGGCCAGCACATTACCTTCCATCAGTTCTATGTATTTTGTACAAATTTCATACAGAAAGTTCCTTGCTAAAGATTATATTTCATGTAATTTAAATTCCGGCAGTTGCATGTATTTTATGCAAATTCCATCCAGTAAATTTATAGCAAAAAATCTTATATTTCCAGTAAAATTATAAGACAAACACTATATCAATTTCACTTGACACTGACATCTTTCAATCAAAATTTTCTTAATATAGTAGCTGTTTCCATAGCCATGGCTACTTTATGAAATTTAATTTCTTTATAATTTTTTAACTCTATATCCATTTAATATTAAGTATAAAATGTTCTTTAATATTTATAATATTTATAATAACATTAAATGTGAAAAATGTGAAAAAATGATATTTAACATAGTTTTTTCAAGAA